>JALMGJ010000005.1:95088701-95101201 GCA_023362775.1 Charina bottae | reverse complement strand
GCTCCTGCACTAGCTCCAGCTCTTGCCAACCTAGCAATTTGAAAGCATGCAAATGCAAGTAGATGAATAGGTACCACTTCGGTGGGTAGGTAACAGCGTTCCGCGCGTGTCATGCGGCCACATGACCATGGAAGCGTCTTCGGACAACGCTGGCTCTTTGGCTAACAAACGGAGATGAGCACCGGCCCCTAGAGTCGGACACGACTGCACAAATGTGCGGGGGGTACCTTTACCTTATATTATGGGAAATTCCTTTCAAAATCCATATATTCAGAAGAAATGCCTGCCAATAGAGATATATTAGTGCAAAGGGAAACATAAAGGTTTATAAAGGGAGAAAACCAACTGAAATTACTACAAATTTTCATGTAGACTTAAAAGTATGCTGCCAACTGAATTGACAATGGGATGGAATGGACCTGAGGCTCGAAAAATGAGAAACTGCATTAAATGAATCTCAACCAATTTGCCCATTCTTATGGGACATGTGTATTTTCCTTCCCCTAGGAAGATATATATTCTGCTTTAAAATATTAAAATGGTATCCCTGGCCAATTACAGTTCATTATTAAGAAAAGATGGGTTATTTATAAAGTAATTAAATTAAATATATTGCAGGTTATTTTTCATGTAACATTTTTCTGGCTTTGCAAGAGACATGTAGAAACAGCAGATGATATAGGCTGCAGAAGCTTCATTTACCTTTCCTGGTTATGCAGCCATATACCTGATTTAGGCATTGCCCATCCCTTTCAAGGGAGGGAGGGAACTTGGTACCTTGTCTGGTTCTGCCAGTTGGAGAAATCCCCAAGCAAATTTCTTCATTTGTCCTAGTCATAAAGACTCACCTTAGCAAAATCTTTCTTCCAAATGTTGCTTTCAGAAAATAATAGAAGAGAGTTCTGGAAACTCTGAATAGCCGTGGAGCCTCCTGCTTAGATTTCAGATTGCAAAATTCTCCCTCCCGCCTATTCAGACAAAAATAAGCCATTGGAAGAAAGCAGCAGATGTCACTAGACTCCATGTTTTGTTTCTCACTGCAAGGGAGAAAACCAGAAACCTCTCTCCTACCAGCATTTCTCCAGAGACTAGTACAGAAGCCCTCAAGAGGACAGAGAAGACAAAATGTCTGCTCACTGTGTAGGATAAATCACAGCTTATCATTTTGGAGAAAGTGATGGCAGCAAGAGTTCAAAGTGTATTTATCTCTGTAATAAACTTGGGAAAAAATTAAGCACTTCTGTCCAGATAAGCCCAGTTTCACCACACTGCCCAAAGGGAGATATCAGTGGAATGAATTTGAGAGATGATGGGGACAGCTGCCTAAATAAATCCCACTTGCATGTGTCTTTCTCCAAAGATCCGTGAATCCCCCAGCCTGTTTCTTTGTGTAACTAGCACCATAATTTCCTACAGAAATCTTTTGCTTAGCCTAATTGTCTCTGCCATTCTTTGTCATTTCCCCAATCCAGGGTTTTCTCACATTCTGCTAAGCTCCAGGCACAAACTATCCAGCCAATTGACATGACACAGCTAGATAAGAGTCTGTACTGTATACTAGGATGAAGACATTTTCAGCAGTTGATCAGCCTCTGTCAACATGGGGACTTTCCTCAGGAACACAATGGTTTAATTACAGTGTCTTTTTCCTGTCTTTCCCATGATTTAATGGGGATTTAGCCTTATGCTTCTCAGCCTTACTCAATCAGGTGACTGCTGGCTGTTGACATTTCTGCCTTGAGAAACTCCAGCTCCCAAGATATCTCCCTCAACTGCTGCCTTGGCTGCCTTTATGCCTTAGCCAGACATATCAGCTCTTGAACATGATCTCAGCTGTCCAAAGATGCTCTGATAGAATGTCCAATGTGGCAACAAATCCAGGGGCTCCAGAAGCAGAACCTGTTATAGTGTTCAGATTCTTAGGCACAACAAAAAATGATATACAGTGTTGAGCTTTAAATCAATCTCTTGGTGTTGAACTTTCAGCTGGCATTGTGCTGCGTGTGTATCTCCTCATCTCCAGTACCTCTTCTCCATAGTAATCCAATAGGATCATCCGCTCTGGATTCCCATGGAATATATTCCCATCTTTCTGCAGTCAGAAATCCACTGAGTTTGATAGGCAACTTTCTTTCTGCATAGCCTCTCTGTGTCTGCAGGCAAGGAAGGCTCGATCCGGTAGGTGACGGTTCCTTTATTATCCTTTTATTTATCCTTTATTATCACTTTTCATTGCTCTGGGCCTGAGTTTCTTATCTCATACAGTAAGAGATAAGTTTACAGTAAGAAATAAGTTTTCTTGCAACTTACTAAGGAAGAGAGTAGATCTTGCTGCTATTTCTATTTCCATGTGTTTGGCACTTATTTTTTTGTAAACAATTTTTTATAATCCTGAGGAATTATATAATTCCTGGATTATATACAACCCAAATTTTACCTTCTACCACAGACTCCCTGCCCATTGCTATATGTATTAAATGTTATTCATTCTGCTTAGAATCATAGAATTGTGGAGCGGGAAGGGGCTATGAAGGTCATCTAATTCAACCTGCTGCATTGGGCAGGAAAAGCAATTAACCAATCCAGCCCAGCTTCTTCTTAAAAACCTGAAGAGATGGAGAACCAACAAGCTTCAGAGGTAGACTGTTCCACTGTTGAAGTTGAGAATCTGTTCCTTCATGATGCTTGCAGTGTCTCCCATTCATGGAACTGGTGACAGCTGCTGAAGTTCAGCCAATGGTGTACCTAGGAATGGCCCTTAGTACAGAGAGACAAGACTGTACAGTTCAGGAACGCCAAATGGCTATCCAAAGGGAATTGTGGGTTAAGCATGGTGATATTGAGAGCTGCTATGGCAACTCAATTGAGCATCCTTGCTTCTTAATTTTAAGGACAGTTCTAACTTCGTAACCAAAGTCTGTCATGTGGGCTTGAACACACTTATACAGACTCATTTTCTCTTGAAAATATACTATCTTATTCTACCTTAAAATGTCACTTATTGCCAAATAACTTGGTTAAGCATCAAGAGAAGCAGAATCTGATTCTTGGAATCATTATTTGTGAATCTGCTTATCTTCAGAATATTCAACACATACATGTATACGTACACACACAGAGGCTGTGGAAATACTTCTGAACCAGCCTCAAAGCAGATAATCTTCCCCAAATCATCCCAATTTATCCAAAATCTGGAGTGTTATTCAAGAAAAATAGAGCCTTGCCCTCCCATTATCTACCTTGGGAAAACACAAATAAGCAACTAAAACTTTGTTTTATCAGAATGACATTACGTTTGCAGGAATATTAGAATATTGTTAAGTGGGGAAAATATAGAAATTGGTATAGAGGATTTGGACTTGTATCTAGAGGTGTCATTAATGTCTCCTCCCTCCTTCCCTCCTTCCCTCCTTCCCTCCTTCCCTCCCTCCCTCCCTCCCTCCCTTCCTTCCTTCCTTCCTTCCTTCCTGATAAAATGCAATAAGATTTGCAACAAAACTGGATCCTGCAGTGAGGAATATCTGTGGAAAAGTTCATGATAATAGGCTGGGTGGGTTTTGTACAAAGAGAAGAGGTAGTAGCAAAGAACAGGGGAGACCCTTTCTGAGGGTAGAGGGTGAAGATAAGTATTAAAAAGGAGGTCAATCATGTTTATTATTAAAGAAAACATAACTTTAAAACAGCCAGATACATAAAACAGCCATGACATACTGTATATTGCCATTTGTAAGGTTGAGAGATTAAAAACCAAATGTAAAAGTCTGTCAAGACTGCTCTATCACCCTTAAGACACTGCTTGGGACAGTTGGCTGCAAGATTGGAAAGTTTACATTAATTTGAAGGTAGGCCTGTCCTCTATTGAATCCAATACTTTCCACTCCCAGCACCATGTCCTCCAAGACATTTTAGAAGGGTTTGGTCTTTAGAAGGACCAAAAGGCGGCATTTAACATTCATAATCTTGATAAGTTTAATAGGTTCTGCCTTCTTTTCCATTCATAGCTTGCAGATCCTAAACTATACATCAAAGGTGAAGCTTATGGGAAGAGGGCAAGTTAAAGAATACATGTGCCATCTGGGTGACATCCAGAATGCCCAGTTTGGAACTGGGGTTCATGCTAAGGTAGTGCCAACCCTAATATATAGGTTAAGAAAGCAGAGCTATGAAATGGCTTGTTTTGTTTTGCATTGCTTTAAAAGGTAAAGGTTCCCCCCGCACAGTTGTGCAGTCGTGTCCGACTCTAGGGGCCGGTGCTCATCTCCGTTTCTTAGCCGAAGAACCAGCGCTGTCCGAAGATGCTTCCGTGGTCATGTGGCCGGCATGACACATGCAGAACGCTGTTACCATCCCACCGAAGTGGTACCTATTAATCTCCTTGCATTTGCATGCTTTCAAATTGCTAGGTTGGCAAGAGCTGGGGCGAGTGCAGGAGCTCACTCCGTCATGCAGGACTAGGGATTCGAACCTCCGAACTTGCAGAAGAGAAATGTTAGCTTCACAAATAACCATCTAAAGAATAAGAATAAGAATAAGAATAAGAAGATTAAGTCCAGGCTGTACTATAGACTTCAGCAATACTGCACAATAACTGCTTCCTTAACTTTTATGAGACTTTTCTTCTAAATACATTATATTCTTAATTACATTCCTTTCTGTATAATTTGCACACACAGTATTTCATTAGAGGAAATGAAAAGTTTCTGGAATCTTAATCCATTCAAAAGTTACATACAGTAAAATGAAATTATTGCAAGTAAATGAAAGTTCACGCTTCATCTGCTGGATCCTGGGGCATGTATCGTATTATTATTAAACATTCTTTAGGGTGCCTTTAAGGGTAGCAACCCTCTCAAGGTGCCTTGTAGCAATCAATAAAAATATCAATAACATGAAATTCAAGAATATAATCAGCAACGGTAGGAGACAGCAGTAAAATAATCAGTCTAATACACATATTGATATACAACCAGTACAGTCCAAGGCTACAGTACATTGGCTCCTGGAAGAATGTTCCAAGAGTCATATGATGATCAATTTCTTTGCTTCAAGGTTAGATGAGTTTTTTTTTCTCCTTTCACCCATTTTTTCATTCCAGCTTCCTATATCCAGGAACCAGGTTCTTATGCAATTGGACAAGGCACAGCATAGATCCAAAACCAAACTTCTTATCCTACTCCTGACCTGGGAGAAAATTTAGTGGCCCCCACTGAGGATTCCTGCCCAACAATTTTCATTCCACAGCCTGTGGAAGAAAGGCAGGGCTTAACCCAACTTGTCCCTTTTGCAAAGGCTTCCACTTCTGGCAACCTGCCATCATACAGTATGTTCAGTAATAAGAATACCTAGGAGTACATCAAAAATTCATCAGATTATGCAACTCTGAACAAGTGTTTGTGTTTGTCCCTTCTAGTCAGTTTTGGCTCCTGGCAACTACTTGGACAAGCGCATGAAGTTTTCTTGGCAGTATTTTTGGAAGTGGTTTGTCCTTTTCTTCTTCCTAGGGCTGAGAGAGAGGAACTGGCCCAAGGTCACCCAGCTGGCTTTGTACCTAAGGCAGGACTAGAATTCATGGTCTCCTGGTTTCTAGCCTGGGGCCATAACCAATTCACCAAAATGGCTCTTGAATAAGGCCATACATGACATGAATACCTTTATCCATAATTGTCCTCCCTTCAGAGCTTGTACATCCAGCTTTTTCTTTATTTTCAGAATGGGGAATTAGATCTTAATACTGCAAACCTCCCATTTGGGATTCTTATACAGAACAGTCAATGTGTTGTTTATTTATGAGGCAGCAGAAAAATCACAGGGATTCTTTCTTTGCAATTCTTAACAATGCAGTGATTCCTCCTCTCTGAGGCAATTTTATCACTGGTCTCTCAGGAAGGTGAAAAAGATTGCGGATCTGTTTGTCCCGTGACTTGCCTGTTCCATCCCTTCCTGGTTTGGCTTATAAGGCTCAATCTCCCCACAGATTTTTGGATTACAGGCTCCTTTCTTCAGGCGACACAGTTATGTACCATCTTAAAGAAGCTAGCGGGGAGTCTTTTACTTAAGAAGGTATCCTTAGACTCAGCCATCTTCAACAACTGCTAGTAGTATCAACAATTTACTGTTTAAGGAACTGGTCAAGAGGATGGTGGCCCTTCCAGGAACTCTTAGAGTTCTTCCACATGAGGCTCTGCCCTTTGTTCCCTTACTGGCATCTTCCTTGCACAGTGCTTGAGCTCTATGGAGCCTATGGAGCCTTTCACCAATGCTCATGTTCCAGTTCCACAGGCTTTCTGTGCTTGCTGCAATGCCTCCATAGTGTTAAGGTGCCTTTCATACCAGGTTCTGGGGCTGTTTGCATCCAGACAGTTTTATTTTGCTACCTCTCCAAGTACTTACAGTATATAGAGACCCAAGGACCAGGAGGGGCCATTGGACAGAGGCCAACTCCTTCTCACATTTATTGGTGGCCTGGAGGAGTGCAGGGAACCTTGGCCATTCATGCAACAGCTGATGTAAATACAATCACAAACCATTGGGGGAATAACTCTGAATTTGGGGAATGTTGGAGATGGTAGCCAAGTGGAAGTGCTGTAAGAGGAAGCCAATTATGTTAATCCTTTCCATTCCGAGTTCAGACCCAGATTTGGAACACAATGTCTTTATAGTCAAGAGATCTATACATTCCTGGGTGGTGAGCCAGCTGCCTTTAGATAAGCAAGAGGACACAAAGGCAGATGGCGGAACTGAAGCTAAGGCAAAGCTGACCCAAGAAACGTCTTGAACAAAAAACAGCCATGTTCTTCAAGGTTATGTTGGTAAGGGTTAAACGCAAAGGGTAGGAGAGATGAGATGGCTGTAGGGTTGTCCAAGGGTAAGCTACCCAGAGCAGGAGTGGGAAACACATGGCTAAGAAGAGAAGTTTCAAGGGACACCTGGAATAAGCAGTGAGTTTGCTTATATTGGCCAGGATGGATGTCTTCTCCTTACGTGCGGCTTGCTTAAACAGCTGGCAATCCAGTTCCTCCCAGCCTTACTCTCAGACACTCATTCCACCTTAAATCCTGGCACCTTCACTTCCCTTTTGTTTAGGACCAGCTCTTCCTCTCCACCTCTTTCTCCTCTGGGAGAAGCATTGGCCTCTGCTGGACCACCTGGCTGAGATTACTCTGCCTCCCCTAAGTCTGTCCTGATGCCTTGGTGGCCTTGGTTGCAGGGAAGGACCAGGGGGACAAATGAGGAGGTTGTGATGCAAATCATGTGATCTACAGACTTGCCCCAGTATCAGAATGCTCATAGAAAAGGCAGAGGTTTGTGCCATGACATCATCATGCATATTTCACCATGTTTACAATACTGCAGTTTGTCCTGGATGCCTGGGCTTGATTTGTAGCAGGAAAATGACAGGAAGAGCATGACCCTCTTGATAATTTTGGATCTTCCAGAAGTTGTTGTTGTTGTTGTTGTATTATTATTATTATTATTATTATTATTATTATTATTATTATTATTATTGGTTGCACAGTCAGCCAGATGTTTAGACTGGATTTGGCATTTTTATCCACTTATTGAATCCTTCCCAAGGACCTGGGATAGGCAGATGTTGTTGTTTGATGGTGTTAAAGGTAGTGTTGCAGGATGTAAGCTGTTCCAAGTAAAGCTGCCTTTTGCAAATGACTTAGGAACTGTCCAGGGTCCTACAAATTTCCATCTTGTCTCTCATGTTCTTTCGTATCCACATGAAGTCCCTGGGAAGGATAATTTGTGGGTTTAGAGCAAGTGTTTTTCTCCTTTCTACAAACTCAGGGTTGAATGTCTTGAGAACCTCCATGGGTTTCCAATCTAAGGACTGAATGTGGGAGAAAGAAGTGAACATGAATTGGGACAGAGCTGTTGATGATTCTCTAGAGCAGAGCTTTCCAAACTTTTCATGTTGGTGACACACTTTTTAGACATGCATCATTTTGCGACACACTCTTACAGCAGGGCACAAGGCAGGCACTGGGACCTGTGCGGAATCACAGCAGGTTTGGAGACAGCAAGGCACAAGGCAGGCACTAGGACCTGCGCGGAATCCTGGCAGGGCTCGGAGGCAGCCAGGCACAAGGCAGGCACTGGGACCTGCGCGGAATCACAGCAGGTTTGGAGGCAGCCAGGCACAAGGCAGGCACTAGGACCTGTGCGGAATCACAGCAGGTTTGGAGGCAGCCAGGCACAAGGCAGGCACTAGGACCTGCGCGGAATCACAGCAGGTTTGGAGGCAGCAAGGCACAAGGCAGGCACTGGGACCTGCGCGGAATCCTGGCAGGGCTTGGAGGCAGCAGCAGCCACGACATACCCAGACACTGCAGCCGACACACTAATGTGTCCCGACACACAGTTTGGAAAGCTGTGCTCTAGAGAGCAGAGGGAATGGCCTTGAGGACAGGAGGAAGGGCCACTACCAAGGCAACGATCAGATAAAAGGGGTCTGAGTCCAGGGCAGAATGTAATGTGAGTAAACATCTCAGACAAGCCCTGCCCTAGTTCACATGAAGAGAAAAGGAGGGAGGGGGAAGCATATTCAGACTTTCAGGTTTCAGTTGCTGTAGCTGTTAAAGTAGTACTAACTTACATGAGATTGGTTTCTTAGTCCAGTCTACCTTGTAGGGCTGGCAGATGCCAAGAGCTGAAATTAGACTTGGGGCCTAGATCTTTTCTGAATAAAGCTTCATTTTGCCTTTAGGAAGAGGTTTGCAGCCTGAGATTCTCCTGGCAACAGCACTGATGCTGAACGACAGTGTAAGGTCCGTAGTGATGGGGTCTTTTCGTCAGCTGATAAGTAAGTTGTGATCCTAACCCTGGAGGAAAGAAATTGGGCATAAGCAGTGCATGCACTGCTAACATCGAAGTCGGATTATTGTAGGGACTTTTTGCTGAAAATTGACAGAAATAGAACTGGTGGTTTCTGGAATTGCTGATTAAAAAGGGTTGAATATGGGAAGAAGGGAACTATATAATGTAATTCTAAAGGGGGAGAAATGATAAAAGTTTGTTTGCATCTGCTATAAAGAACAGAAGCTGCATCTTTAACTTTCTTTTCTCTTTTCCTTTCTAATCTGTACAGTTTCTAGCACTTTTTCTTTTTTCTTTTTCTACTTTTCCTTTATATACTCTTTCTTGTTTATCTTTTAATTATGTAAAAACTAATCATCATCATCATCATCATCATCATCATCATCTAAAAAAACAAAATAGGATTATTGTGGATGGTCCTCAAAGACAGTCTAAAAATTGTTGCTACCGCCGAGAAGGTAGAAGTACAGCTGGTGAGTGGTGGCACTCAGGGGTACCCCAAAATCTTCAAGTCGAAAAAGCAACCTTGGTGGCTTGTTGCTTTCTCAACAGAGTTCAGGGGCTGCACTGCTGTACAAAGCTTCACAGGGCTTAGGCCTGAGTTACTCGCTAAGTTCTTGTAGATCCTATGCCGGTCTATTCTAAGTAAGACTGGTAGATTGCAGTTAGCTTTCCTCCAAGGAAAATGAACATAGAAATACAGCTTCAGTGGATATAAAGTAATCATACACATTTGCCTCTTTTATCACATGGTAAACAACAAAACCGAAGTCTACAGAATACTTTGGTACAGGAAACAGAAGCCATAGGGAATGTTATTTAAACAAGATCTTTCTGACTTAAAGACATTACCACCCATCCTTTCTTTGCTGAAAACGGTTCACATTAATTGATTGGATCATTTCCTTGGTGCACCTCTTAGCTTTCTGCATAAGCCGTGACTCCAATTACTGAGCAACAAGGGGTTCATCCTGCTTTGGTTGAGAGCTTGGGCTGCCTACCCAGGAGCCCAAAAGTACAATTGTATCCCCCCATGTGATGTCGTTGACTCCAATAGGTCTGGGGATAAGACACATCGCTCCTGCCTTGGGGATTTCCCTCTGGATCAAGACTTGCAGAGTAGGGTTCTTAGGCCCCTGCACAGGAATCAGCCCCCTAGAGTTCTTTTCATATGAAGAGGTGGAAGACCGCGATTTTCTAAAGCTGCTAATCTCATCTCTTTCACAGCCATTCATTTGTTTTTGGAAGTAACTGCCAGAAGAAATCCTTTGCTACTTTATAGTGAACATTGATTGCAGAGAAGGATCTGGTTGTCCGCCAAGTGTTTAGAGGGGGTGGGGTGTTTGTGTGTATATAGGTGTTCGGTGGGGTGGAGGGGAATGAAATTTTCCTCCGTCACAACATGGGACTCTCTCACCTTGTTCCAAATCAAGGTCACACCATGTGTAATTGAAAGCAGCCATGTGCAGTGACTTTTTTGGCAAGGACAGCAATGAAAGAGATTTTCCTCCGATATAGGTGTAGGCTGTGTTCCAGAAGAGCGAAGACCACATTCTCAAACAATAGCAGAATCACATCCATAGCTTTCCTCATCTCACCGTTTTCATTTTAGCATCGCTTTGGAAATGATTTTATATACCTCCTTTGGGCAGATTTTTAAGAAGAAACAGGGACAGAGGAAATGCAACCAAAAATGGGAGAAAGTTCTCTTTAGTTATGACCCAGGAAAGGAAATCAGTAAGTAATGTCAAACTTAACCAATTGCTATCTTTCAGACAAATCTAATAAAAAAGCAATATCCCAAATGTACATTGCAATATAAAGCACCGTAGATCTCAGAGTTCAGTATCATTTTGTACCTAAGTAAGTTCACAATGTTTTGGTTCACCTGTGGTGCTTAACCATGGTTTGACCATTTCTTATTGAATAAACTGAAATTAGTTGGCTTAATAATGCATGCTAAGCCAGCAGTCCCCAGATTTCTTTGGTAAGTAAGCATATATGCCATACTGAGAGTCTACAACATACCCTTAGAAATAAAGTTGGCTTTGGAAAATGGAGCTTTATTTTGCATTAGGGCAGATTCCACTTCATTATATTCTAAATGTATAGACATATACATAGACTAGGATGGGGAAGCTGGTGGGTGTCATCTTTGGAAACACTCGTGTTGAACACAGCTTAAGAGCTGGGTTCACACAATATACCAAGCCGAAAGCAAACTATTCACACTTTGGTTTAGAACAGGGTATTAGGACAGAGACTTGCAGCTGCAGAACCAGTGTGGGGTTCATGGTGATGCCAGGAGAGCAGACAGAGATATGGCACCTGTGGTCCTACTCCAAAGGAGTTGTATTCTTCTTCTTAACTCAAACCAGGCCTGCCTGCCTGCCTCCCTCCCTCCCTCGTATAACCTGCTTTTTCTCCAGGAGCTCAAGGTGGATGACATAGGAATCTCTTGTCATTTCATTTTCACACCCACAACATGTCAGGCAGGTTGTGCTCAGAGAGCGACTGGATCAAAGTCTTCCTGTGAGTTTTTATGGCCAAAGGTAGACTTGAACCTCCCCCGTTCTAAGCCAATACCTTATTCAATAGCCCACAGTGGTTCTCAGTGTGCATTCTTATCCCCTGGTCCTTTCCAATTATTATTTACTTCCACAAAGACAATGGATCCCACCTTTGTGTTTCATAGGTTTTGATCTACTATGTTGAATGGGCAGCACTCATCAGGCAAGAGTCAAGTCAGAGAGAGGCATCTAAGAGAATGAGAAAGAAGCTAAGAGAAAGAAGCCAGTGTAATGATGAAAAAACACGGAAGCTGTGAACAGGGAAATTGTCACCCATGTGGCCGGTTGGAGACTCCTTGTTCCTGGAGGAGTTACTTTGGGGAAGAGATGAAGGACATGGCACAAGGCTTCCAAATGGATTGCTTAGTAATGTTGCATTAAGGCTTTAATTGGAAGGGGATTGGATCAAATCATCCCTTAGAACTGAATTTTTAGATCAAATTGCTGAATTAATTTGATGTGTTGAATCAGACCAGGTGCAACCCTTTGGATTGGATGATGGAGTTTAACACATGGGGCACATTCTTTTTATTGAATAAAAGGTCTGAATCAAATCACAATTCCGATCAATTATTTGCATCTGATGCCCCTACATTCCTACATGTGATGTTAATTCTTCTCTAGGATTTGAGGATGCAGCTAACCAGATTTGGTTCCGGGTCCTGCAGTAGTTGATCCATGATCTACACAGTGGCCATGTGAATCAACCTTCTTTCATATTTCCTCCCCAGTAGGTATGAAAAATAGCTTTCTTTCTCATCAGGCTCTTAAAACACTTTGTCTGAGAGGCAAATAAATGTGTATGTCTCAGGCACTGTATGGTTTCCAAGGAAACAAGTAATTGTGCATGGGGGAATAACAAAGATCTTGGGAGTGTCAGAATGGGTAGAATAAAACCTTGAGAGTAGTCCCTGGTTTATCAGCTTGCTCAGTGATTAGGAATATAAATTAAGAGCCTCATTGCTTTATAATGACCATATACAGTAACTGGGAGTCCCTCTTTTGGGTGAGATGGGCGGTGACGAAATTTGATAGATAGATAGATAGATAGATAGATAGATAGATAGATAGATAGATAAAACAAATAAATAAAACAAATAAATA
>JALMGJ010000005.1:94643701-95083701 GCA_023362775.1 Charina bottae | reverse complement strand
CGCATCTGGTTGTACCTTGAGAAAGAAGTTGGAAGTGAGGAAGGCAACTCTAACACTTTGTGTATTATTTGCTCATGGTAAATTAATCTGGGGCCAATATAAAATATTTAAGGAAGCTGTGAAAACGAAACAAAACAAAACAAAAGATAGAAAGTATTTTAGTGGATGAGTCCCCCGACAGACTGTTTTCTAGACAGTGTGTTGACTTTGATGAAAGAAAGCAAAAATATTTGCTGATGTAAAGAACATCTTAAAAAATTAGGACCATAAAACACACTGTTTTATTCTCTTGGGTTGCCAGGTGTCTTTTGTAGAGTTGCTTTACTACCGCTTTCCTTAAATAATACATAAACAGGCTGTAGCTCTTTGCTAGCTTAATCAGCTAGGATCGGGGTTTCACTACCCTTGCCTCTGGCCACCACTAGATGTCAGCAAAGAGATGCAGAAAATTCTTGCTTTGTTGTCTCCAGTGGCAGTCTGAATTTTTGCAGGCCAGCATTGGTAGCGCTAATCACTGGATTGCTTGAACTCCAGGTTAGCTAGGATGCTTGAAAAGTGTATAACAAGCCAGTTAATTTCCTCATTAAGTTATGAATTAGGAGACACACACACACACTAATTCATACCTTTGATCTTGAGGGTTGGGGATGAGCAGCTTGCAAGACAATGAGAGCAGCAATAAGAAAAGCCAGGGATGCCAAAGCTATTGAGCAGAGAAGATTTTGAAAGGATGTCATGACCTGTCTCGTAAAGTGGCCACCATGGAGAGGGAGAATTACAGGCCATAATTTCTTTGACAGAAGGCGAATTGAAGAAGTCACATCCTCCAGGCTATTTGATTTTTTAAACATAATTTATGCTCCATAACACATAGCACTCTGTAATTTTTACTCCAGAATAACAGTTATCCATGGTACATTGGAACCAGCAAACCTCTTAATATGTAAACGGTTTTAAGAACCACACTTATTTCAAACTTCATTTTCCCCATGAACTACAGTGGAAATTTCTGGAATTCCACTAAAGTGGAAATTGATATCAGTCCTAAGCAGTGCAAACAGAGGGCATAATATGTGCATAACAGTTTTAGAAATGTACATGGAGCCCTGCAGGTGGAACTTGGCCAAACTCTTCTAATGGTATTATCGTTAAAGAGCTATTTCAGTTACTTCTACACTCAAATTGTTGGTCAAAGTCAGAAATCAGTGTCTTTGAAGGTTCTCAGTCATCCAGGTGGAATTGTCTGTAGCTTGAATCATGTCAACTGGATTTCTATTTTCTCAGTGGAAACGTTTCTCTCCTTATCCAAGAAGCTTCTTCAGTCTGAGCAAAGTTTGTAAGGGAATCCTTAAATATGTTTCTAGGGTGGCTGTTTGACCTTGCACCTGGGGCTAGGTCATGGTTATTTTTGAGATGTTTATTTCTAAGTCCCTTTATCATCCAAAGGAGGATCGTTAAGATTACCTTGCTGTTGTTGAGATTGCGAAATGGTCTTAATCTTCCTAGGCACAGAAGACAAAGCAGGAAGGAAAATAGGGGAAAGATTGTGCCTGAGGCCCCCACCTCTATTCAAAGAAGGATTTTCCAAGTTGGCATAAATGGATTCCTTGACCCCTCTTTCAAACCACTTATCTTCCCTGTCTAAAATGTGAACACTAATGTCCTCAAATTAGTGTCCTTTTTCCTTTAGATGAAGGTAAACTGCTGACTCTGGTCCTGTGGTGTTGCTCCTCCTGTGTTGGGCCATCCTTCTGTACAAAGGTTGTTTGGTTTCTCCAATGTAGAGCTCAGAGCACTCCTCACTGCACTGGACTGCATACACTACATTGCTTTTCTTGTGTTTTGGAGTTTGATCTTTGGGGTGTACAAGCCTCTGTCTCAGTGTGTTGGTGGGTTTGAAATATACAGGTATGTGGTGTTTGCCAAATATCCGTTTTATCTTTTCAGACACGCCAGCCATGTAAGGAATGACCAGGTTCTTCCGTTTACTCTGAGTCTCAGCCCTGTCTGTTGCTGTTTTAGGTCTGGTAGACTTAGATTTAGTGAAGGCCCAATTTGGATATCCACAGGCCTTCAGAGCTGTTCTCAGGTGCTGATTTTCATTCTTTTTGGAATCCATGGAGGTGGGGATGGTTTCTGCTCTGTGTGACAATGTCCTGATGACCCCTAGTTTGTGCTGTAGTGGATGGTGGGAGTCAAACATCAGATATCAGAAATCAGTGGCATACATGCAGAGTATCTTGTGGTTAGATAAGCAGAGCAAAGTTTCCTCAACATATCCATACTAAGATTTCTCTAAGGAACTTAGGCTGATGTATTGTTCAAGCTGACATTTCCAAACTGCGGTTACCCAATTAAGGAGATAATTGTTTTCCTTGCTTTATATTTTTTTTGGGGGGGGATAGGATACTCATTGCAAACCATTAATATACATTCTAGAACAAAGAGGGACATTGAAAAAAGAGTTTAATTCCTCCCAAGGCTTTGAGCATGGTGCTCAAAACCAGCGGGATGGAAGGATGTGCACAAGAAGAATAGGGAGCACCCCTCCCTATATTAAGAGGGGTGTGGTGGTTCAGCGGGTAAGATGCCAGGCTTGTCGATCGGAAGCTCGCAAGTTCGGAGGTTCAAATCCCTAGCCCTGCATGCGGAGTGAACTCCCACACTAGCTCCAGCTCTTGCCAACCTAGCAATTCGAAAGCATGCAAATGCAAGTAGATGAATAGGGACCACTTCGGTGGGTAGGTAACAGCGTTCCGCGCGCGTCATGTGGCCACATGACCGTGGAAGCGTCTTCGGACAACATTGGCTCTTCGGCTAACAAACGGAGATGAGCACCGGCCCCTAGAGTCGGACACGACTGCACAAATGTGCGGGGGGAACCTTTACCTTTACCTCCCTATATTCCCTGTTTCATCCACCCATGTCACACTGCAATTTGTCGTACTTCTTCCAAAGTACATCTGGTTGAATGATGTGTATGTCATTATGCCATTAAGCATCCTGTTTACAAGGGCAATCCACTAAAATGACATTTGGAGCTAAGATGAACAAACCCTGTGGCCGCTTTTACTGCTATATGTCAAAACTTTTGAAAGGTAAAGAATGTGCTGGATTGCTTTCTAAAAGCACTAAAGCAAAATGTACTTCTAGTAGACTGCAAGATCAAGTCAACAGCTTTGCAAAGGCAATATACCAACACTGGCTTCATGAGTATAGAATAGTTCTTCAGGGTAAAGTTGGGTATCTGCATGAGAAGATGCATTTTGAATGGGCTATTGACATTGTCCATAGTTACATCTCTACACAGAAAGAAATTGGAAAGGCAGTCTTTTTTTTTGGGGGGGGGGGAGGAACTCCAGGGCAAAGCAACAACACTGGGGAGGTGAAAAGGAGGTATAAGGAACTGAAAACTTTCTAAAATGTCAGCTATTGGAAGGCACACAGCAAACCTTCTTCACTCTTTCAGCTGGAAAGTGTTCTTCATTACATTCTGTCATAGAGGAAGAAAATATGCTTTTCTAGAGCTAAGGCTGAATATCTTTGAGCTCTACATTTACAATTACAATTTACAAATACAATTAGAATTCTGAGTTTTTAGAAGGGACCATAATTCTGTTGCTTTAAAAGCCACCTCATATTGACACTGTGCGTTATGTGCCTCAGTTACAGAAAGGTCTGTTTGAGCCTCATATATGTTCAGAGACCCACTTCCCAGGGTGTATAGACTGCTAGTTGATGTTGTGATGTTTGATAAAGCAGCAGCTACATAGGAACCACAATCTCTTTCCCTCACAAGCTTCTGTATCCTCAAAGTACGCCACCCAGAGTCACTTCTGGTGAGATGGGTGGCTATATAAATTAGATGATAGATAGATAGATAGATAGATAGATAGATAGATAGATAGATAGATAGATAGATAGATAGATAGATAGATGATAGATAGATAGATGATGATAGATGATAGATGATAGATGATAGATGATAGATGATAGATGATAGATGATAGATGATAGATGATAGATGATGTCAGTGATTAGGACATGGGAATGGGGGAGAAGAGCAAGAGTTTGATGCAACTTGACTTTAACAAGCATTTACCAAAAAACAATGACACAGCTGCATTCCTTACCAAATGCCCTGCTAAAATACACAAAGCACCAGTATTTTACTATCTGTAAATCCATAGATCTTCTCTGAAGGTGCTAAGCTGTGTATGTGACCTAGGCTCTTTGTAGTAAGGAGAATGTCATGGGCAAAGTTTTATCGCAGTCTCTAATTACTGAAAGCCTAATCCATAGTTTAGAGAAGGGAAATAATCGGAATGTGATGAATATAAACCTGGCCCTGGGAATGGAGAACGGGTGAATGGATGCTAAGGGAGGAGGGGTTTCAGAAAAAAATTTACTCTGTCCTGGGGGGAAAAGAAAGCATGAGAAAAAATTCAAAATTTATTTTATTGATTTAATTAGATTTACAACCCCACCTTGATTTTGTTTGGTATAAGTTGAAGTAGAGAGAAACTCTGACAGGCTTTGAAGCTTCTGTTATCATACAATAAAGACAATAAAGAACATTCCGGAGATCCCTGCTGCTCATGTCTCTTGACATTGCCTACCTCAAAGGGCTGACAGAGAATTTCCTCTCTACTTTTCTTCTTAGGGATACCAATGTCCCCAGTTTTCTCTTTTCAGTGTTAAGCCATGGCAATGAATTATGTGCACCATCAGTGCTAACTATCTACAGCAGGGCTTTCCAAAGTTTTCCCGTGGCGACACACCAACCGCCGTTGGTATGTCGCCGCGGGGAAAACCCAGAAGTGCCGCCATTGCGGCAGCGCGCAAAAACCCGGAAGCGCTGCTGCCGCTTTCAGGTTTTTGAGCATCGCTGTTGGTGTGTCGCTGCGGGAAAACCCGGAAGCGCTGATGATGATCAGCGCTTCCGGGTTGTGTGGCGACACACCAGACTGTGTGTGGCGACACACTTTTGTGTCGCCACACACAGTTTCGAAAGCTCTGATCTACAGTATACATTAAAAGCAAAATCCAAACCCCTGAAAGTGTTCCAGCTTCCTTTTTACTCAGAAGGTGAGGCTCATGAGACTCCCTGTCCTCTTCCTCATTACTGTCTCCCCCCAATATTCTCTTTTGTTGTCTCTTTTCTTCCCTCTCCTATTGTCAGTCTAGCTACATAGTCTCCTTTCTTCCTTGTCCAGTACCCATTGAGTTAGACAGAAGACACTCTACCTCACTTCATGTTGACTTCCCTTTTTCTTCCCCCAAATCTGTTCCACTTCAACCTCATTTCCCACAGCTGTTCTGTGGGACACCGTTCTCTCCTCCTGACTAAATTGAAGTTGGTTTGCAAGCATTTATTTATTTGTCAAATGTATAAGGCCATCCGGCTCCATAAAGACCCTGGGCATCATAGTACATTAAAAACATAAGGAGCATTATAAAAAAGGAAAGAATGGTGGATACCCAGAAGACTTTTAGAAGCCATCTTGAACCAGTTGGAACAGAACACCACAATGAAGGCAAAAAGAGAAGAGTGAGATGAACCTGATGTGGGTTTGTTCACGTGCTTCACGGATATTCAACTGAATATTTAGTATTTCCCGTTGTTGGGACCTGATTCAATATTATTAAAAAGTAAAAATAAAGTTTCTTTCCAGGCTTGCTCACTTCCTGGCAACTTCAAGGGTATATCTGTGTAGATTTCTTGGCAACAGTAATGAAGTAGTTTCCTTCTAGTATATATCTTCACTTCCCCAGAGTAGGCTATAGCCTTCGTGTTCCGTACAGATCTCCTAGTCCCATCCAAGAAGGACTGACTCTGCTTAGCTTCCCAAACCAGCCAAGGTCAGCCAACTGTTGCTACCTGCCGAGGCTCTGCTATCAAACAAGAACGCCATTTCAATTTCAGTCAAGCAGTCTGGTTTTTGAGCTTGCTCCTCTCCTGAAATTAGTTGACGTTGCTTCCAGTAGGATCTAGCCATTCTGATCTTTAAGAGGAAATCAGAGTTAATTAAATGGACTATAATTGTTTGGTAATTAATAAAAGCTGGACAAGAATTCAAAGAACCATGGAATTTTTCATCTGTTATATCATAACTCAAGATTTTCACTTCTGAGCAAGACAGCTCCTTTCCCCGAGTTATTTGGAGAAGACATAACTAAATATCTGCATTTATACATATGCACAGTAAGCACCAAGGCTTTATTGTGTGGTTTTCAGAATTTTAGGAACATACAGTATCCTTGAAATGTCCTTCATAATAGTTCTGCATTTCAGATAATCGATTCCCCCTTCTTCTTGCTAATGAAATATGAAGCTTCCAAAATCTGATTTGATTTCATTCAATTCATGTATTTGAAGGTGTGTTTGTATGTGTGTGGGACGTGCGATGGCTCAGCGGTTAAGATGCCAGGCTTGTCAATCGGAAGATAGGAAGGTCGGAGGTTCGAATCCCTAGCCCTGCGTGATGGAGTGAGCTCCCGCACTCACCCCAGCTCTTGCCAACCTAGCAATTCGAAAGCATGCAAATGCAAGTAGATAAATAGGTACCACTTCGGTGGGTAGGTAACAGCGTTCCGTGCTTGTCATGCCAGCCACATGACCGTGGAATCTTTACCTTTACCTACCTTGTATGTTTGTAATCTGTGTGTGCTTAAATGATGATTGGGTGATGGAACTGCCAATTAAAGCATGGGAGTGCAGTACCCCTCCTCTTAGTTTAAGTTCCAGAAGGAGGAGGGACTTCAGAGCTGTAGGTGGAAGTGCCATCTTGGAAGTCTGGTGAGGAGATAGCGGAGTGGACCTTTTTTCCCTTTGCACATATAAGATATACCTCTGTAGAAAGTTTAGTTAGTCAGTTGAGGCAATATATGTATAACTTCAAAAGCTTTCTATTAAAAATTCCCCTCCACACACAGACTTACTTAGAAAAAATTACTTAGCAAGCTTTGCAGATTGCATCATTGCATTGTAAATCACTCTTGCCTGTGAACCTTTTATCTGTACTCCTACTTGTAACAATTAAGATAAAGAGGACAAGAGCTCCCTAATCTAACACCTGCTAAGGAGAGAGGGAGTGACAGCTACACTCCAGGAATAATAGGAATTTCCCATAAAAATATTCTTAGCAGAGGGTCAATTATCCAGGTTCCCAAGTTATTGACCAGGGATGTCATCAGACCATCCCCAGTGTCACTGCTAGAGATGTTGATTTGATTGATTATGTACCATAAAGAAGTGTCACTTCTTAGCAACCACATAGTTAGATTTCTGTTAGAGATGGCACCTTATTTTAAAATATCCCTGGCAGAGGGTCAACTGTCTGAAGTTCTGACCAAATCACTGAACAGGGGTACCCCCAAGCCACCTCCAAGTTTTACTGTTTACACTCCCTACTCTTTAAGAAAAGTATAAAATGGTGGTAAAATTTCTCCAACACCATGAACCTTGGCATAGATCTCAAGGACCAGGAAAAGGTGCCATCCAACTGCCAGCTCAAGAGGAACTGTCTGCTGTTGTTTTGGGGTTTTCTGGTAGGCTGGAGAGATGTGGATTGATATATTTCTTTCTCTGTAACTTTTTAAACATTTATTCAATAAAATCCTTTCTAGTATTTCACCCTGATTTGAGCCTATTGCCCCTGAATCCTAAAAAACTATTGGCTTCCAGCCAGCCAACAGTCAGATCTGAGGGTGGAAGGAATATATTTCCAGGTGTTGGTTATGACCTTTAAAGCCCTACATGGTATGGGACCAGGCTACTTGAGGGACCGTCTCATCCCCATAACTTCAAACCGTCCCACTCGATCATGTAGAGAGGGCATGCTTCGGACCCCGTCGTCAAGGGAGTTTCGTTTGGCGGGGTCCAGAAGGCGGGCCTTTTCCGTGGTGGCACCTACTCTTTGGAATATTCTGCCCCCGGAGGTGAGGCAGGCCCCATCGCTCCTGTCCTTCCGGAAGAATTTAAAGACCTGGTTTTGCCGCCTCGCATGGGATGGGGATGGGAACAGTTCCTCTTGGGGATGGCTGGTGCCATAGAGCCCTTTTAAAAGAACATCTATCGCCTAGTGGATTTTATATTTAATTTATTAGTACTGTAATGGTTAGAATGGTATTTTAAATTGTAGTTATATTTAAAAAAATTAATTGTTGTATTGTGAACCGCCCAGAGTCCCCTCTGGGGGAGATGGTGTGGTAATAAAAGTTGAACTATAAATAAATAAATAAATATTTAGTGCCTGAGCAGAGCGGTATTGACTGGCTAAAGATACATCATAGAATCAAGTGAACCTGTTTATAAGCCATTATAAGTCATTAGTAAATTTTAAGTTGTATCTTTGTTGAATCTTCTACACATTCCACCTAGTCACATTACCTCAGGGCATAAAGAAATAAAGGAGAAAAAAAACTTTCTAAATCATAAAGGGATTTGTTGGACATCGCAAAACAAATACGTAGATCCTGCATGATCTTCCATGAGTCGGGTTTTGCCTAGTTTTAAAGCACAAAAAGATAATAAGGAGAGGACAGCCACTACCAGGTGGGTGTGACATGTGCAAAAGGCAAGCAAATTTTTCAAGCTGATTTGGTGGGACCCAAATTGATGCAACATTGATTCAATCCAAAGCTTCAGACTGAATTTAAAAATCACATCTAACTGAAGCGTTGCACAGTCCTCTCAACTGGCCAAGAGACTTAGAGAAGCAGAGATCCTTCAAAGGACAGTCAATCCACTCCACTCTTCATATCTATCTACAGAATCTCTTCTTTCTCTCTCCCTTCCTTCCTCTCTCTCCCCACTAATCACCACCATGAATTGGCTGGTTGAAAACTGTCCTGTCCTGTTGTTGAGAAGAAGGGAGGCATTCTTTCTGGAAGCAATCAGTGTTGCAGGCACTTGAGTTTACAAGTGTTTTCCTGCAGGGGGAAAAGAAACAATGAAACAATGATTTCCACTGAGAAAATCAGGAGAATTGTCATCTCTTCCAAACCAGTTAACTGAAGAAAAGACAACACTATCTCTCATCAATTGCTGCAAAGAGAAAGTCTAGATGGTCACAAGATATATCATCATTGTAGCTCAGATACAAAGGATACTGATGTGTAATCCAATTAAAACTGTACAATATATAAAAGTGAAATGGACTATGGTGTTCACTCCCATTATTATTTGAAATGAAGCCAGAAGCAACCAAGCCAACGGCTTTCACCAAACTCTTCTTGTAATTGTACAAGAAAATACAAATTGTACAAGAAAGTACAAGCACAGAAAATGCTGTTGTGCAGAGAACAAGGGTGTTAATTCAAGGGAAATGTTCCTCCTTTGCAGTTTGCTATTGCTGGTTATGCAGTTCCTGTACAGATTTCCTGCAAATACATTCCCTGTATAAGTAGTCCTCACTTAATGACCATTCATTTAGTGATGGTTCAGAGTTACGACGGTGCTAAAAAAACAACTTACAACCAGTGCTCACACTTACAACCATTGCAGCATCCCTGTGGTCACGTGATCATGATCTGGGCATTTGGCAACCGGTTCGCATTTATGACTGTCGCAGCATCCCTTGGTCATGTGATTGCCATTTTTGACTTCTCCCGGCCGGCCTCTGGCAAGCAAAATCAATGGGAACTGCATGATTCGCTTAATGACCATGTGGTTCGCTTAATGGCCATGGTGATTTGCTTAATGTCCACCACAAAAGAGGTCATAAAATCAGGTCAGATTCGCTTAATGACCACTTTGTTTAGCAACCAGAATTCTGGTCTCTATTGTGGTCATTAAGCGAGGACTACCTGTACAGGAAGTCAAACAGGAAAAGGAAGGCAGTACTGGGAAGCTGACACTGAGGGAAGAACTGTCATCAGCAGATGAGGTTTTTCTCCAGGTGCCTGGAACAAGGAGAGAAGCATTTTTCGGTTGCTACTTCAAATGTCCCTGAGGGCTTCCTCTGCGTTTAAGCCATGGCCTAACCTCTGGTCTCCTCTGTCACCACAAGAATAGCAGATAATCAGAAGAGGCAACTGTTGACATTCATGGTTTTGGTTGCTCTTCCCTCATGATCCTTCCAGAAACTCTGCCACAGCCTGCTCTAAAATATCTATAACTCTTCTGGACTCCACCGGTCTCTCAAACAAATTTGGAAGCTGTCCCAAACTGTCTTCATGTCTGCCAGCTGAGAACACGCAAAGGCCAATCATTGCTCTCTCCGGCGGATCAACAACCAAAGAGCTGTCACCAACCCCACCCAGAGTATCAAAAATGTCCTTCTCTCCCAATCCACTAAAGAGAAGGCAAGCCACTGTTATCATTCCCCTCCACTGTTTTGGTTCATGTTCTGTTTATTTGTCTCATCATACACAAATAACTTGTGCAGTTGTTATGAGAGGGAACTGCTAGGCCACCATCCCTTTACTGAGTTAAAAAAGCCCCATAAAACAGGAGCTGGGAGCCAGGCTGAAGGAAGAGTACCCACGAACGAGAAAGATAGCCTATCCACAAATGCCACTGAGCTGCAGTCCTGCAATGCAAAGAAGAAGTCCACTTCTCCTGAGCCAGAGGCTCAGTTCCCAAGCTCCTCCAGTGCTGATTCTGAACTGGGGCAAAGTCCTCCTGTCGAAATTGCCTGAGAAATAGAAAAATTGTTTTCCTCCTAATGCTCACCATATTACAGGTAGTCCTCACTTAACAGCCACAATTGGGACCAGAATTTTTGTGGCTAAGTGAAGCGGTCGTTAAGCGAATCTGTTCCGATTTTACAACCTTTTGTGCAGCGGTTGTTAAGTGAATCACCATGGGCATTAAGTGAACCACATGGTCGTTAAGTGAACCATGTGGTTCCCCCTTGATTTTGCTTGCAAGAAGCCAGCCGGGAAGGTCGAAAATGACGTTATGTGACCACAGGATGATGCGACGGTCATAAATGCGAACCAGTTGCCACGCACCCAAATTGCGTTCACGTGACCGTGGGGATGCCGTGACGGTCATACGTGTGAGGAATGGGTGCAAGTTGGTTTTTTCAGCACGGTCGTAAGTCTGAACCGTCACTAAACAAATGGTTGCTAAGTGAGGACTACCTGTAGAAAGGTCCTTGAGAAGCTCTGTTTTTAGTAAAATGCACTCCTCCCGCTACTGCAGCGGCCTCTGCTAAGATTCAGCTCTGCTCTTGCTTAGAGCCTTCAGAATACAAAGGGTCCTCCTTACACTAGAAGTCTGCTAGCCTGGAGCCACGCAGAAGCTCTTTGTCTCTGCCAAACTACTCCTGCTTGAAAATGCCAGCTTTTTGCTGGGGGTGTGTGTGCTGGGGGGGTGTCATGTAGAATGGAAGGTAGCAAGAATTCTAACTTTGTCCTTTCCTTGCCTCCCTCCCCCCCAAGCTTTGCTGCCAGGACAAGGTAGGCTACTACCGGCAGCAAGTAGTAATGTGTGTTTTATTACACGTTATTCATTTTGGAATGCTTGTGCACACTAGGTCACTCACAGCAGCCTGCAAAAAATAAAAAAGTAAGTAAAAACTAAGAGAACCCGCACACCACAAAGAACACAGTGGGACAGAAGAGTGAAATATATAATAATCAATTCCTGGCACATAGACCGGTACTAAAAGAAGAAAGAACACAGGCATTGATTTTAAAATAAAAGCTCACCTATTAACTAGGACCCAGATGGGTCGTAGTGGAAAGGTTTGCCTATACATTCTAACGAGACCCACTAACAAGCAAAAGAAGCAATAAATGAACCGCAGCTACCAGAGGAAAGATCAGGATGTGAATGGAGAGACTGGAAGGAAAATGATTAAAGAAGTTTCCACAACGAAACAAAAGGGCTACTGGGGTAAAAGATTGGTTTAGCTGGGTCTGGTGTTTGTTAACAAATATTGTACACAAGGCAGAACTTTCCTGTTTTCCCCATCTGCAAAAAACCTCAAGGGACCAGTTATGTGAATCCGAAAGCTCACAAAGAGTGCAGCTTGGAATTATATATGGTCCAACAGTCTATCCATTAAAGCAGGGAGTGTAAAAATGAACTCTTGAAGGATGCTGGATATTGTAGCTTCCATACGTAACAGAACCTCTTAACATTTCATTATCAGGCAATGGGCCGGCCCGTCAGGGCGTAGGGCAAGGTTATCTCCCCTAGTTTCTCCCACGTGTTTGGGAAGGGTGGTTGTAGAGCCCTGGTGGGGTTTTGTTACGTGGGACATTGTTGTCCGGATGTTCTAGTTCCTTTTATTGTTTTTCGGTTTTAAATTGTAAGACACCCAGAATCATTCTGGAGTTGGGTGGCCTCCAGATCCAATAAACAAACAAACAGACAAATCCATCCATCCATCCATCCACCCACCCAAGACAACAGTTGGATCTGATCTGTTAGTTGGAAGAGGAAACACCTCACTAATCTGATTACCCTAAACCAAAGGTGGGAGGGAGGGAGGGAGGGAGGGAGAGAGAGAGAGAGAGAATAGGGAGACTAAGGGCTGCAAAGGGATGGGATTATGACACACACATGATGTGGCTGGGACTAAGTGTGAACAGAAATTGGACAGCGACCTGATAGGGATGATTTAATTTGGATTACTCCATGGAGTAGAGGGAGTAGAAGGCTTGTTTCAACTGATTTGATGGAGTAGGCTGCTAATGTTGGAAAAGAAGATTGGGGAAGATCAGCTGGGTTGCCTCTCTTCTTTCCCCAAAGCAGAACTATTTATCCAGCACTTGCACACTTCTCAGTGAAACAGAGAATGGCACTTTACAGAAAAAGGAGCCAAAACATCCCCCAATGACTTCACACACCAAAGAGAAAGGAAAGGGCAAGGACTTAGACGGCCACAAAGAAAACCCAATCCTTTGCTGCCATTTAGAAACTGTCCAGATGTCTGCAGCTGTACTTAAAATCCCCTAAAAATTCTGTTGTTTTTTTAAACTTTCATTAAATGTGAGGCTGGGATATCAGCAATAGTATTTGCTTTTTGAGAAAGCAAAATCCTTCCCAAAATGCATACACTAAGAATAAAACAACAGGGACATAAAACTAAAGCCAACATTAACCCAAGGAACCAGGAGTGTAATCACCATGAGCCAAGCCATTTGAAAATCAATGGGGAACTAAGCCATCTTGCACCCTGGATATGGTACCTAATTTAGCCAGGTGGAAACATGGGCTTATGTTCCTCTGAATATACGCTGCACCCAAGGACATTCCCACAGAGGGATAAAAAACCAAAAGTGTGGCCGAAGACATGGAAAGGAAAAAATGCCCAGGCTACCTCACTTAAGACTTTCAGAAAGTTTCTGTGCAAATGTATCAATGTCAGAATAGATACCCTGCTATGGAAGCTGTAGTATAAAGCCCTAATCATAGGGCAGACCCTGCTGGGATGAAATTCATTGCAAGCCCCCTGTAGCAACTCTAGGAAGACAGTGGCTATTTCTTTTCAAGAGGTATGTATAATGCTTTAGGCTGAACCCCTAGTAGAATATTTATTAGCCATTGGTCAATCTTCAAAGCCTTTGAGAGATAGGGAAGGAGATGGACTTCTGGGGATTTGCCTAGCATATGTATAAAACTGATCAATGTGCTTACATAAATTTGCAATCATAGTTTCCCTCATTGAGTATGTCTTGAGTGAATACAAATATAATGAATACTGCTTGGATTTTTCAACTTTAGCATGAAGGAGGTGAGGATTAGTTCCAATCCATTCAAATTGTTGATTTGGTTGGGAGAGTCGGTTTGATTGCTGTCAATTCAATGCTTTGAATTGATCCTGAACACCGATTTCATTTTCCAAAGTGATTAGAAAAATCTTCTAGATTGCCAAATCATTGGAAGGCATCAGTTTTGTCTGACAGTTCAATCCAAGTCATCAATTCAGTTTGGAAGCCTGACCTGATTTGGAGTCCAGTTTAGGATACATTAATTGGGTTTGCTTGCTCCTTCTTCATGTCAGTGCTCTAATCAGGGTTGCAGCATCGAGACAAGATGGGAAGACCTACATGCTCTTCTTTGACACATGTTATTTAAATGTAAGAAGATACCTACAACATGACATCCTGCTTTTCATAGGTCAACTGGAGAAAAGCAAGATTAAAATTTATATGGTATCAGCATAAACATTTACAATTAAAAACTTAAGATAGAATGTTCATGATAAACCATAACATCTATATAACCCCAATATTAAAACACACAGAGAATAAAAGGCATTCATATTAACTTTGTTGTTGTTCAGTCGTTTAGTCGTGTCCGACTCTTCGTGACCTCATGGACCATAGCACGCCAGGCCCTCCTGTCCTCCACTGTCTCCCGGAGTTTACTCAATTTCATGTTCATTGCATCGGTGATGCTATCTAACCATCTCATCCTCTGCCGTCCCCTTCTCCTTTTGCCTTCAGTCTTTCCCAGCATCAGGGTCTTTTCCAGGGAGTCCTCTCTTCGCATTAGGTGGCCAAAGTATTTGAGCTTCAGCTTCAGCATCTGTCCTTCCAATGAGCAGTCAGGGTTGATTTCCTTTAGGATTGACTGGTTTGACCTCCTTGCAGTCCAAGGGACTCTCAAGAGTCTTCTCCAGCACCACAGTTCGAAAGCATCAATTCTTCGGTGCTCAGCCTTCCTTATGGTCCAACTCTCACGGCCATACATTACTACTGGAAAAACCATAGCTTTAACTATACGGACCTTAGTCGGCAAGGTGATGTCTCTGCTTCTTAATATGCTGTCTAGGTTTGCCATAGCTTTCCTCCCAAGGAGCAAGCGTCTTTTAATTTCATGGCTGCAGTCACCGTCTGCGGTGATCTTGGAGCCCAATATTAACTTAACAAACAGTAAACATAAATGAGTAATAAACTCAACCACTACTAAAATCCATAGCAAGCATCTCATCTAAGATGACCATCAACCACCAGCTGCTTCATTTTCACTGCTTTCTGAAAAGCCACTACTGAGGTGGGGGGGGGGGCGTGCAGGACAATCTAACAACTAAAGGAAGGCTATTCCATGAAGCTGCCACCGTTATGGAGAAACATGGCCTCTTCAGTTCAACCCCCTTGATGTTATGAAACTGCAGGAAAACCTCTTCCTGCTTGAACATGCTGGAAGGGTTGATGCTATTGGAAGTTATTGTTCAGTTGCTTCTGACTCTTTGTGATCCAATGGACATCATTTTGCCAGGATTGTCTATCAGTAGCTGCTGAGTTCTTATAAGCTCATCCTTGTGCCACCAGATGATGATTTCTAACCAGTTTGTCCTCTGTCAGCCTCTTTTTTGATCATCTTTGATTTTCCCAGGGTCGTAGTCTTCTCCAATGAGAAACATTAACTTATTAGTGCTTCTAATGAGCAGTCTAGTTTCATTTCATCTCGTATTGAATGAGTTCTTCTTCTTGTATTTTCAGAAGTTTTATCCAGGATCACAATTCAAAGGCATCCAGTTTTGTTCAGATTTTATGGTGATCCAGCTTTCGCAGAGGTACATTGCAACTGGAAAAATCATGGCCTTGACAATATGTATCTTCATTGCAACTGTTATATTTCTGTGCTTTAACGTTTGTTTAGCTATGTCATAGTTTTTCCATCAGGTAGCCAACATCTCTTTATTTCGTGGCCACAGTAACCCCTCTGAATTTCTAAGCCTAGGAAGAAAAACTCTGTGACTACTTCAACTACTTCATCCATTTACATTGGTTTGGGATTGCCTGTTGACATAATTGTGGGGAGGTGTTTTGTTGTGGTTTATTAATGGTGTGCAGGAGAATGTTCACTCTCTTTTTTATTCTTTTCTTCTACTTCCACAAAAATGTAATGAATAACTAGTTTCCAAGGTCACATAAAGCCTGGAAGCCAACTGTCTATCTAGGGCAAAAAACAGGAAACAGGCAGGGAGCCTCCATTTTCATGCTTTCAGACAGGGCAGTGGGAGCAGGGCATTCTGTGCATTCCTAGAATTTGATAGAATAGTCAGTGCAAAACACCACTTCAGAAATTTTCTCTTTATTAATTGATAGGACACAGAGAGGGGAATACAGACTCAACCTCAGAGCTACAGTACATTGCAACTGGATTCTTTCCCTTCCTCTGTACTGGGCAGCCTAAAGCTTCTCTAAGCAGATATACATTTGCAAGACATATATCTAGTTTATGGTATGTGAACCCCCTATGTTTCTGAATACCCTACTACCATCTAAAATTTAGAAAGGGTTGGAAGTTACTGGCCAACAATTTCCCTAACTTTTCTCCGGCTTGTCGTATCTCCCAATATCTTTCACTTCCACCATAAGTCATCTGTGAAGGATAGACCAAGCCTGCACCATATCCTCATGCCCCCGATGATCCATTCTCTGGATCATGCCCCCCTCTGCTTCAGGAGGCTTCAAACTCCCCTCAAAACAACATCTCCCAAGCAAAACACAGCTTCAGCAGTTTCAGCAGGACAACAACGAAGCACGAGAAAGGATTGCTCTGCCTTGACTCTCCTTGGTACGAGAGGAAGGGAAGAGAAACTCTGTCCGGCTTTCGAGATTCTGTTATTATAGCCTGTATCAATAAAGTAGAGTTTTAGTATTTAGTATTTAGTATTTAGAGTTTTAGTAGCTATCTGTTTCCTGACCTGGTCTACATCAAAGGGCTGACTCTTGGGTGATATAAATGTCCACCTCTTCTTCTTCTTGGTGATCACTCGTAGCCGAGTAAGATTGTCTTCTAGGGCAGGGGTCCCCAACCTTTTTGGCGCCAGGGACCGGTTTCAAAAGACAATTTTTCCACGGACTGGGGGGGCGGGGTTTTCTGGATTTCCACAGACTGGAGGGGCGGGGTTTATGGGATTTCCGTGGACCAGGGGGTGGGGTTTGTGGGCAGGAGCCAATCGCGCACACTTGGTGGGGTTTGCAGGCAGGAGCCAATCGCGTGGAAGGGGGCGGGGTTTGTGGACGGGAGCCCCACGGCCCAGTTCCTAACAGGCTGCGGCCCACTAGTGGGCCACGGCCCACAGGTTGGGGACCCCTGTTCTAGGGGTAAAATCTTAACAGTGGATCCGTAAGTGGCTATAAAGGCCCATTCTGGATCCACACAACCTCCCACAATGAGGGCATAGGTTTCCAGGTGGAAGACGGTCATGATGAGGGTTTGCTTGACGTGCCTTCCTCTTAGCTTGTTTCTCCCTTTCGCCCTGTACTCATGATATCTATCTATCTATCTATCTATCTATCTATCTATCTATCTATCTATCTTGGGTGAGATAAATGTCCGCCTCTAATACCAGTCCAACAGGCCTTTCTCTCCTAGGCCAATGTTTTCCTATGAGAAACTAAACTATGCGCTAGTCTCAGTTTCTCCACATCAGCAAACAGCAAAGCATTTCTTTATGTGAATGGCCAGCAAGAAGCCATGGCTGAATTCAGGCTGTCTCAGGAAGATGGTTCAAATGAGTTGGTACAAGAAATTGTAAACTTCATACTGGATGATTACGTGGAATTAATGAAGATTATAATTCCTAGTGTGGTGTACAGATCTTAAAAGGTATGCTATGGAAGCTCCATGAAAACATATAGATCTACCTTCACAGGGGGACCACCTCAGTGTTTAGAAATTAATTCTCTCTTTAAGAGAACATGAAGAAGTACTGCTTGATTTATGGAAAGAAATGCATGCAGACTAGAATCAATCCATCTTCATCACCAGAGAGAAGATTTTGAAACAGAATGATGCCCTTGAACAATTCATACTATTAGTAAACCCAGCTTCAAATACTTCTCATTCCTGCTTATAGCAGAAAGGTTCAAATTGCACAAACAGAGTCACCTTTAAGATTAACCTATTTCCTAATTTGCCGCAGAATTAAAGAGACTGGCTGAACACTGTGTCCTTAAGGACTATCTTAATAATGTACCAAGAGATACATTGATACGTGATTTCCAATACCAAGGAGAGATCCATGCTCTAAAGTAGAGCTTAAAGTGCTCAATGTGTTTACAAAGTGAGAAGGCCCTTGCCCAAAACAGATCTACCTTACTGATGGGGAAGGAGATCCATGTCTCAGATCAGATAGGTGTTCCCATTTTAAAGAGTTGCTCAGTTCTCTATTCTGTGTTCTCAGTTCTATATTGCTGTCTGGATTGGAAAGAACAGGATTTTATTTTATTTTTTGCTTGGTGAAGGGTTTGCAACATTTAAAAATGGTTGAGCTTTCTTCCTCTGAGATTAACCCACCTTTAGAATCTATTTATCAATGCTTTAAACATTATTATTAATCTAGATAGATGGAAAAATAAATAAAATAGTGGGCCAGTACTACTATACTGTATACTAAGATGCGGAATACTTTCTCCTATGTACCAGACCACAGAAGATTTTAAATATGGGTGGGTTTCTGGTAGAAATATGTAAAAACAACCTAATCAATTTCCAGGGCCCATCTGTTCCAAGCTGCTACAGGAATCATTCAGAGTGATTTGAAAAACACAACAAATTACTTTGTTGCACAGAAGGAAATGCGGATATCTACCATAGCCATCAGGGATAAAGGGGTTAGAAAGAACTCCAGAAGCTTTGTTCTCAAGGCTGTTGTTGTTGTTGTTGTTGTTGTTGTTGTTGTTGTTGTTTTGTCTTCCTTTCTTCTTTCCTCCCTTTGACTTTTGCAGTATTTAGTTTATAACTAATTATACTATATTAGTGCTTCAGCACAAAGAATTGGATTGGATCATAATAGAGGTCAAGATTTGGAAAGAAGTAAGTGTGGACATATCGGCTATGCCTCAGGCAAAGGACCATCTTTCCAATTTATTCCACTCTGAATATGGGCTTTGGTTGAATCTGATGTACAACCTTGTTTTTCAGTCTTGAGGGCTGAATAATATATTAGCTGTGATCTTGGAACCTACACTCAAGCATTGATGCATTGGCCCACCACACATTTCCAATTTCATGTAGTCATCCTCCCTCCATTTGCACCTGCATCTCTATAGCTGCTGTAGAATAAAATACAACAAAATTTGGGGGTTTAAATAACTGTCCTAGCAGCCAATCAGGGAATACTTTCTATCAACCCCAGAATTGTCACCTAGCAGCTGCCTGCCAGAGAGGCAGGTTAGGGCCAGATTGAAGCTATTGGCAGCTGATAGTGCCAGCGGAAGAGATCTTGACAGTAAAGAGAGGAAAGCTAGACAAGTCAAGGATCACATAAACATGTTGCAGAACAGGCTTTGAGTGCTGCATGTAACTCATGTGATTTTTCATGTGGTTTAAAGGAGAAAAATCTGGAGCATCACTCCATCTGATTATTGTAAATTAAAGACTGTAATCAACATTATATCATGCTGCTTTCAGAAATCTAATATATAAAAGAGCTTTGAACTTTTCCATCAAACTTGCCCTCCCCAAATGTATCTGTAATGCTTCCCCTGCCCTGAAAAGGAGACTATGATGCCAGTCTGCCCTCTCCTCCCCACCCAGATATGTTAAAGAAATATAATGAAATGAAAAATGTGGGGATGCTGTTCTCCAGCTCTTTCCACTTCAATCTCTTGCTGAGAATGAATGATGTGCGAGGGAGATCAGTAAGATGTTGACTTTTCTGTGGTTAACAGATAATGAGAGGCTTATTTTATAATGTGCCTTTATTTATTATTTAGCTGAGTCGATGATCATTTACATTTCAGGAGCATAATTTAGCTGCATACCAGGAAACCTGGAGATCCCCACTGAGTACTTGCTTCCAAATGTTAACTTTTAGCAGCACATCAAAGCAATATCATTGCTCCCAGGGTTACCTTGGCTAAAATTACAGATTCAGAAAAAGAAGGAAAAGAACAAAGCAAGTAGAACATGTTATATTTAACTCACCAACTTCTGGTAATAACTGGCTGGGTGTGGTTTTACAGCCAGCCTGAATCAAGATGGGGAATGCCTCCAGAGTACCCTGTAGGTGTGAATTGGGTCCCAGTGTCGACTGGGGCAGAATCAAGAAGGATTATATCAACCCCTTTATCTTCTATTGTGTTCTCAGCCCTACATATGAGCCTGGAAAAGGCTGAACCTGCTTGAAAAATTGCCTTATGGCCTAATGGAAGCCTAAACCAAGAAGGACTGCTTCATTAAATAGCAGAGAGGCTCCATTTGCATGGAGAAGTCCAAAGCACTTCTTATGAATCATTTTGGAGGTATGCACCACTTGGCTATGCACAGGAGAATCCTAACTGGCATCTACCTTGCCATCATTCTGAGTTCATTCAAACCCGACTGAAGCTGTCATAATTTGGGGCAAGCCCACACTAGCAATAGCATGTTCAGGGGCCTAACTATATGCTGGGTCCTCTCTTAGGTCTGTTCTGCTCCACTCAGCTTCTGCGGTCCTGGGAGAGACAGAAGAAAGGGTGAGGAGAGGACAAAATTTATGTGTATGTACTTTTACTACTATATGTAAAATCTTTTTAGCCTTTATAATGTCTCAAACATTTTTTTCTTTAAGAGAATTGTTATAGCACCAATTATCTTGGTTGTATCTTTTCTGCACATTTTTCAAACTTATGATCTCTGAGAATGCAACAACCTGATCACAATATAATAATAATAATACAAATTATTCATCTATATGTGCCTAGAGAGATTGTGAAATTGATTGCTTTCCCTTTCTTTGGTCCTAACCATTACATTTGCCTAATTCTGGAACTGCCATCTAATGAATGACCCAAGATCCATTTTATAGTGAGTTGGCTCATCAGAACCCATCAACCTTTGTGTATTTAGTCAGAAAATCTGATGTTTCCCTTTGATTCTCCTCTGATCTTCCCTTCCCTTCCCTTCCCTTCCCTTCCCTTCCCTTCCCTTCCCTTCCCTTCCCTTCCCTTCCCTTCCCTTCCCTTCCCTTCCCTTCCCTTCCCTTCCCTTCTTCAGGACACCTTCATGTCTCTAATTCTTGGTTGAACTTGGTGCTACCTTTCCTAATTTGCAAATATGCTTCAAACTAGGCTGCCATTCCTGGACTGCAAAGATCCTAATTGCTACTAGATGGCAGCATAAGATACAGAAAAATCTAATTCCTTGCTGCCCCCCTGTGGTCACCAGGATTTCTGCAAATCAGATAGAACTACCTTGCTATGATCAGAGGTTATGCATAGCTCTCCATTTTCTGCAGACTTTAACCTAGAGGTTTTCACTGTCAAGTCAAATGGACTGGCTGGTGTCTCTTGTCAATTGCCCACCGACAGGAATTGAAGGTTAGCATTTCTTATCTTAAATCATTTATGAGAATTGCTTCTCATGCTGGTTTCCATTAGCCACCACTTAAAGGGCATTCATTTCGGCATTTCAATGCTGCTTAGGCAAGGTCCAAACCTCTGCAGCCTGGAGGGCCCTCCAATTTAGACAACTGTTTGTTGGGCTTCTTTTCCAATGATACCCCTTCCCTCTCCTTGAAGACTGCTGAAGAAATGAAGATGCCAGTGTGATGGCAGATTTCCTCTGCAGCCTGCCCGAAGTCCCTTGAAAGGTAAAGGAAGCAAAAAGGAGATATGCTGGTGTTACTGTCCCCTAAGTGGAGAGAGAAGGATCAGCGAGGGGGAGAATGAGGGGAGGAGCTTTCATAAATATATATGCACCCTTTCCAAAAGGCATCTTGCACAGGGACCCCTCAACTTTGGTGTATTCCCAGCAATCCATTCAGCTTTTATTTCTTCCAAATGCCTAGTTCTAATGTTTATCCAATTTGTGTCTGTGGGAATGTAGTTGGAGCTGCCCCAAATTACAAACCTTTTGTGGGATGATAATACCCCAATTTAGCTGCCAAACCAGAAATCACACAAACAACTTAATCAAAGGGAAGGAAGTTCAGAGAACAAAAATATCTCTAGGGCTGGGAATCACCTCAGCGAACAAGGAGGAAAAAAAGAGGAAGAGGGTGACGTTGGAGACTCCTGGTTTTTATTTTCCTTATTTTTTTGTGAAACAAACCACAGATCAAGACAAAAACTAAACATGCGGAGTTGACAAAGGAAAATAAGCCAAGAAGAAAACAAAATCCAAAAAGGAAACAAAACAAAACAAAAATAATTTTGGAGGGTTGTGTGTGTACACCTATGTTTGTTGCTGTTGTTTCTTTACTTGTGATCTTTAAGAGAAATTAAAACATTTTCACACATTGGAAGCATCCATACTCAATATTTATATCCAGAACAACACTTATCAAATAAGCATATTAGGAAAAAAGTTATAACTATACTTTTTTCTTAATATGCTTAGTTGATAAGGGAAGATCCAGGATTGGGAAGATGCAGTTTTCAATGCCCACCTGGCCAAGAAATTACAAAGAGTCTGGAGTTCATGAAAGCTGATGCCTTTTAATAAAATGTGTTACTTGGAAAGGCGGTGTCAGGTCCTCCTGATTATTTTGCTGCCATGAACTAACAGAGCTCTCCTCCTACAATCTCACCTAACCAAGTGATCTCCTGGGGAGACTTTCACCAGTCTTTCTTTCTTTCTTTCTTTCTTTCTTTCTTTCTTTCTTTCTTTCTTTCTTTCTTTCTTTCTTTCTTTCTTTCTTTCTTTCTTTCTTTCTTCTATCCCACCTTTATTAGTTTTATAAATAACTCAAGGCAGGGAACATACCTAACGCTCCTTCCTCCTCCTATTTTCCCCACAACAACAACCCTGTGAGGTGGGTTGGGCTGAGAGAGAGTGACTGGTCCCAGGTCACCCAGCTGGCTTTCATGTCTAAGGTGGGACTAGAACTCTCAGGCTCCTGGTTTGCCATTGGCTCCTTCCTAGGGCTGAGAGACAGGGACTGGCCCAAGGTCACCCAGACCGCTTCCATGCCTCAGGCAGGACTAGAACTCTCAGTCTCCTGGTTTCTAATCCGTTGTCTTAACCACTAGACCAACACTAAATCACCAACAAGCTTTGGGAATAAAATAATGGGAGACCTCTGTATACACCACCTTCACTGCTGAAGAGAAATGTAGAAGATATGAATATCAAATTGAATTATCCATTCAGTTGTATCCGACCCTTGGCGATTCCATAAGCCAGCTCTCTCCATGATTTCCGATCTTGTACAGCTTCTTTCAGTTGCTTTAAATTTTGGCCTGTGTTTGCTTTGATTACATTCAACCAGCGCGTTCTTTGGCGTCCTCGTCATCTTTTGCCACTGACCGTTCCAAGCATAACGTCTTTCTCCAATGATGTTGATCTCATGACATGACTGAAGTAACTAAGTCTAAGTTTTGCTATTTTTCCTTCTAGTGACATGTCCGGTTTTATGCGCTTCAACATTTCTTTATTCGTTATCTTTGCAGTCCAAGGGATTCGCAAGACCCTCCTCCAACACCATAGTTCAAAAGAATCAATTTTCCTTCTATCCAACTTTTTCATTGTCCAACACAGCCATCAGTAGTTATGGGGAACACGATAGTTCGGACTAGTCTACACTTAGTCATCAAGCTGACATCCTTGCCTTTCCAAATTTGATTCATACTCATCATTGCTGTACGACCCAGCATGATTCAACATTTAATTTCTTGGCTACATTCACCATTTTGATATGAATATAAGACATGAAAAATGAATGTATCTATAATTCTAGGGTTTTCAAAGTTCTGGTTGCATGACTCTATGTATGGTTCCATATTTAGAATGACCCCAAGATGCGCCATGTTTTGTTGAGACCACACCCAATGGGACTTTACTCACAACAACAAGAAAAATGCAACACCCCGCTTGAGGAATTCTCTCTCCAGTTGTCCCACTTGTGACATGTAGTGATGGAAAATTTCATTCATTTCCTTTTATTCGGATATTCCTCACTAAGATTTTATTTGACCTCCTGCTATTTTATTTGGACTTTGATATTTACTGCTGAGTTTCATTTTGTTATTTCAATAATTCTGTTAGAGATATTTCCTGTGACATTTGTGTGTACATGAGACAGAATGCGAAAGATTTTGGAAATCAATAAGATAGTTAGGAGATGGTCTATTCCCTAATGGGACTACTGAAATCTGCAGGTGAAGTCAATATTCACTATTCACCAACACATAAGCAAGATGATTGTTTTATTCCTGAGGTAAATTGGTAGTGATGTTCAGGCCCAAGAGATCCAGGAAAAAGATGGTTTCAGTCTGAGGACGCCCCTGAGATTTGGAAGTGGACCTCTGGTACAAACCCATGCACTTAGTCCAGATCATTATGGAGAATAAATTATTTAATAAAGAGTTAGAGGCAACTTTTGATCAAAGGCAGAAGCATCTTTGAAGCATTAATGTCCCTGCAAATCATTTCACGCACTGCTTTGTCTTTTTGTATAGAGCTGAGAGTAACAGCCACAAAATTAATGAAGTCATCATCATCCAGAATCCCAGGTGCAAACGTGCTGAATAGATTGCTCTTAATAGCTGGATGTTCATCTACAAATCAATATAGCAATTTCGTCACATCCACCTAATCTAGGGATGGTTTTGTTGTTGTTGTTGTTCAGTCGTTTAGTCGTGTCCGACTCTTCGTGACCTCATGGACCATAGCACGCCAGGCCTTCCTGTCCTCCACTGTCTCTCGGAGTTTACTCAAATTCATGTTCATTACATCGGTGATGCTATCTAACCATCTCATCCTCTGCCGTCCCCTTCTCCTTTTGCCTTCAGTCTTTCCCAGCATCAGGGTCTTTTCCAGGGAGTCCTCTCTTCGTATTAGGTGGCCAAAGTATTTGAGCTTCAGCTTCAGCATCTGTCCTTCCAATGAGCAGTCAGGGTTGATTTCCTTTAGGATTGACTGGTTTGACCTCCTTGCAGTCCAAGGGACTCTCAAGAGTCTTCTCCAGCACCACAGTTCGAAAGCATCAATTTTTCGGCACTCAGCCTTCCTTATGGTCCAACTCTCACAGCCATACATTACTACTGGGAAAACCATAGCTTTAACTATACGGACCTTTGTCGGCAAGATGATGTCTCTGCTTTTTAATATGCTGTCTAGGTTTGCCATAGCTTTCCTCCCAAGGAACAAGCGTCTTTTAATTTCATGGCTGCAGTCACCGTCTGCGGTGATCTTGGAGCCCAAGAAAATAAAATCTGTCACTGCTTCCATTTCTTCCCCTTCTATTTGCCAGGAAGTGATGGGACAAGATGCCATGATCTGGGTTTTTTTAATGTTGAGTTTCAAGCCAGCTTTTGCACTCTCCTCTTTCACCCTCATCAAGAGGCTCTTTAGTTCCTCTTCACTTTCTGCCATTAGGGTGGTATCGTCTGCATATCTGAGGTTGTTGATATTTCTCCCGGCAATCTTAACTCCGGCTTGTGAGATCCGGCTAGGGATGGTACACATTCCTAAACAAGAAGGGAACCAAGAGTGAAAGACCTGGACAATCCCAGATAACTTATACACCAAAGAGAGGAACAAGAAGCCTTCAACAGGAACAAAGGAAGTAAGTTAGAAACCAGCTACTATTCAGGCCATTGGCCTGTCTATACAAAGTGCAAATGACAATGGTAAAGGATTTGGGCAAATTGATTTGAGAAGGGGGCTGCATAAATCAGTGAAAGTATTCCTGCTTTCTGCTTTCAGATGAAGTCTGAGGTTCCCCCCTCTTTTTTAAAAAAAATGAAATGTGCAATCCTGTAGATATTTACATATACACATTTCGCACAGGCTGCATTATACATTCAAACTATAAGACAAAGAATCACATGAAAATCGAAAATGAACCTGCTCAAAGTATCAGTCCAGCTACTAAAGCCAGTTTGGTCTAGTGGTTAAGGCAACGGGCTAGAAACTAGGAGACTGTGAGTTCTAGTCCCGCCTTAGCATGATAGCCGGCTGGGTGACCTTGGGCCAGTCCCTCCCTCTCAGCCCTAGGAAGGAGCCAATGGCAAACTAGGAGACTGAGAGTTCTAGTCCCGCCTTGAAGTCCACACATCTTAAAGTTGCCAAGGTTGAGAAACACTGGTCTATACAGTCCACCTTCCCTTACGCTGAGAGAGAGAGAGAGAGAGAGAGAGAGAGAGAGAGAGAGAGAGAGAGAGAGAGAGAGAGAGAGAGAGAGAGATATGTTGTATGATGTACAAGGCTTTACATGACTTCACCCCACTTCAGCCTCACTCTTGGAGTGTCTTTGTGTGTTTGTGTGTGTGAATTCTCTATTTTTACACACTAACATCCTGTGTGGTGTATTCTGTTACAGTGATCACCAGGAGGCATCATGTTGCCAGTTTTATCCTTATGAGAATCTTCAGATGTGGATGGCCAGATGTTATTCTGTGGGGTTCAAAATCTCTCTCTGATAGCTTAAGGGAAGGTGGGCTCCATATATAATTTTCATAGCACTTCTAGATATCCCTTTGTCCCACTGCTGAGCACCAGGATTTAGAAAGCTCCTAAAGCTAATGCAGCGGATGTAATCATCTGAAGTGCAAAGGTCCATGAGTTCAATTCCTTGTAGAGGGTTTGAACCCCATAGAATAATTTCTGATTATCTGCATCTGAAGATTCCCAATAAGGATGAAACTGGTAACCTGGTATCTCCTGTAACTGTGCCCTTTGCAGTTGTGTAGAAGTATGCAAGCAAAATCTACTTAAAATTTCATTTATATACCATCTGTATATACACTGTTAAAAGTGTTTTAGCCTCTTCTGCACCCGAAAATGTCTAATCTGGACTACCTTACAAGCCAACGGAGAACATCTCACAAACTAGGAGGAATGCAAAGTGCACTGACCTACTCATAGGGTGATGGATATGTATGTAAAAGTATCATTGATGTGATATTCACTCAAAAGACTACGGAATTAAGTCTCTCCATGCTACCAACCATAATTTCCTATCTGGCTAAAAAATATTGTTAAGAAGCCTGTATTTCTATGCAAATCTACCCATAAGACCCATTTAGTTGAATGATGCTTAGCATCATTGTGTTCTAAACGGCAGCTGTTTATAGCAAGCACAACCGGTTCCATTATTGGTTATCATAATTTCATTATTTGAGATGGAATGGTTTATTAAACAGATACTTGCAGAAAAAGAGAACTTTAGACAGGCTAAGACTCAATCCTGCTGCCCTCTGAATAGCATTCCAGAGACTGTGGGATTAGACAAATGTTGATTTGTGGAAATTAGCCTTCAAGGGAGAAATGAGAACCTAGATTTCCCCACTTCTATCAGCCAGTCTTGGAGACTGGCTGTTTCTAAAAGTGGAAAAGTTCAGAGTTAGGGACAGCCAGTACTGACCATTGGTTATGCCTATGAAATCGAAATGAACCTGTTCCTCAATAATAATCTCCCACCAGCACTGCCTTGGAACTAGTCAATCACCTGGTCTAAAATGGTTTTTTCCCATCCATAAAAAACATACCCTAATTCAGATGGTGTGTGGGGCGAGATAATATCAATTCCACAAAGTAACATCCCATCCACCCTCCAGAAATATACTTTATTGATCGCCATGGCTAACTGCATCCCCCATTGTGAAGACCATGTCATCCTAGAGTGTGATAAGGTTCTCACTCTTCCATTCCAACACTTGACATTAGCTACTGCATGTAAATGAATGCAGCATATTGCTAGCAGAAATGAACCATCAGCAATATGTGACATGGATATTTTTATTTATTTATTATTAATCATATTTATATGGCCGCCCTGCTCTCACAAAGTGACTCTGGGTGGTATGATAGCAGCACTTAAACAGTTATACTTGGCTGTATCAATATATAAAAGCCCCTAGTCTTATGATCACTATTTCCTGTGAGTTATACACTTGCAATTAGTATTCACAACAGAGCTCTTGAAAGCTGTATCTCGTACAATTCCTCTGAATAGCTTGTAGAGAGGACTCAGAACTTAATAGAATGAAAACTATCACAAGGAAGTAAACTTGATCAAGGGAAGGAAGGAACAGTTTTCCATTTAAGAATAGGACCTGACTTCTCATAGTTTGGGAAATCCAAAGTGGTGTGTGTGTGTGTGTGTGTGCGCCTGTGTGTAGAGAAGTCAGCTAAGAAACTTGATTTGTTGGTTTTCCAGGTGGTTTTTTTCCCCCCTTCATCCCTTAACTATAGGCAGGAGTGTCAACAGGGTATGGTAAAAACACTCAGAATGGCAGCCATGATGGGACAACTGAAACTCCACCTATGGACACCCCTAACTGTAGTACCCCAATACAATGATCATGATTATTTGCTACAAGTGAAAGTTCTGGCAAAAAATGAGGTTGATTTTTTTTAAAAGAATGACAGCAAGGGAATGGGAGGATGAGAAGTTTGGGGTCACTTGAGAAGCTTTAACAACATGACCACAGGTATATTTTCAAACCAATCTGCAAGTCCCAATCTGTCCTGATGCTTCAAAGGCTACCAGCTAGCTTCTTTTGCAGGTTTCTCTGTTCTGGGATTTTATTTTCCTTCTACTTGAATCTATGAGAGTAGAGAGGATTTGGGGTGGGGGGGGAAGGAAGTGGAATGGGAATGAAAGTTAATAATTTAAAGTACAAAGGGAGTCTTTAGAGTGGCTGGAAAGATCATATGGGTAAATAATTAAAGCTAATCATTAAAAGGCCCAATAGAACCTCATAATCCCACTACTGAATTTTCCTGTAGCCACTAAATCCTTAAGCAGTGCAGCCACTGACACCCAGACCAAGAGGGTTTGCAAAAGAAATGTTGGGGTTGGTCTAACTGATTTTGAGTCTGATACTAAGCTTTAATTGATGGATTATGTGCCATCAAGTCGGTGTTGACTCTTGCAGACCACATAGATCCTCTTGTATTTTGCCCTGACATTTCTTTCTTGTGCTCTATTCATAAATCAGGAGTAACAACCTTCAACTGTAGCACTGAAGATGGTATATCTTCTCCACAAAAGGTGCAGTGGAGGATAAAAGAAGAAATATCAGAGTGGGGCTGAAAATCTTCACAAGCCAAGGAAAGCAGTGGTGATTGCTGACATTCACCGCAAGATTGACTCTGGAATAATAATGGAAATTATTCGTGAGTTGTACCCTCTTCAAAGAGATTCAGTGCATGAGACAGATGTGGGTGGAAATCAGACTAAGACATCTTTCTGCCTTTAGCTGCATACTAAACTCTCCCTGCCTGTGTGCACCTCTCACTGCAGTAACTCAGCAATGGACCTTGTGACACTTATTATTGTTTTCTAAGCAGAGCAATAAATCCAACATAAAACACACACACACACACTCAATCACCTAAAGTCAATGCCATGTTCGGCAACATTTGGTGGACTTGGCAAGTGGGACAGGCAAAATCTGCCCCCAAAGTTGGAAGAGGCAAGATACTTTTGATGTGTGATGAGTGCTTTCAGAAGAGGGACTTAATTTTGATAAAGTGGTCAAGGGTCTTCATCTCCCTCCCCCTTCTTTCCCATTCCCCTCCCCCCTTTTTTTCCTCCTGAAAACAAAGGAAGTCCAGCAGGTGACTACCGACCTCTTCAAATGTTGTTATGCTGTGATAGAACATGGTTCCACACAATATTGTAAAGTAAAAGAGAAAAGATAATTGTCTCCTTTGTAATCTAGGATGCTACTGACCATGGGCACGCTGGCTTCTTAGATATGTACAATTGACCTAACTACTTTTTGAAGGTTTCATCAGAGCCTGTGATAAAAAAAAAAAACATCTCATGAGGAACTAGAATATGTACGTACTTCTCTATGTCTAGATCAGAGCTTTCCAAACTGGGTGTCAGGAGACATTAGTGTGTCGGCTGCAGTGTCTGGGTGTGTCGCGGCTGCTGCTGCCTCCGAGCCCTGCCAGGATTCTGTGCAGGTCCTAGTGCCTGCCTTGTGCCCTGCTGCCTCCAAACCTGCCCTGCCAGGATTCCATGCAGGTCCTAGTGCCTGCCTTGTGCCCTGCTGTAATAGTGTGTCGTGAAATGATGCCCTGCTGTAAGAGTGTGTTGCGAAATGATGCATGTGTAAAAAGTGTGTCACCAACATGAAAAGTTTGGAAAGCTCTGGTCTAGATAATGTTGAGGTGCATACCAACATCCTTCTCAACTGAAGAAAGCTACATTATGGATGTTGCAGGCTCAATTGTTCCAATAATATGGGTGTTCATATAATGTACGTAGGCAAATTTCAGATTTCTCCTTTCAAATAACCCCCTTATTCAGTCAGATTGCAATGTAAGGGTCAGGTAGGGCCTCTAGGGAAATAATTCAGAAATACTGCCTTCTACATCTTATAACTACATCTTGTCCTTCCTACTGGAGGGGGAAACACAGCATTTTTACACACCATCCAACAACATGCTAAGCCAAAGGCTGTGATCCACAACTTACTACCCTAGTGAACAATCACACTTTTAAGGAAGCTTGTCTTGGTTACTGACCTACTTACTGAGCAATTGAAGACCTCACAGTTTACCCAAAGCCACTGCTGTAAAGATACAAGTGTAATGTTGTATATTATAATACAAGTGTGATATCAAATAAATAAATTGGATAAATTAATGGCGTTATGGACTTTGAAGAAGCACAAGTACAGGGCGAAAAGGAGAAAAGAGCTAAAAGGAAGGCACGTCAGGCAAACCCTCATCATGACCGTCTCCCACCCGGAAACCTATGCCCTCATTGTGGGAGGTTGTGCGGATCCAGAATTGGCCTTTATAGCCACTTACGGATCCACCGTTAAAATTTTACCTTTGGAAGACAATCTTACTCGGCTACGAGTGATCGCCAATGATGATGATGATGATATCAAATAAATAAATTGGAGTGATTTCCTCCTTACGGCTCTTCTTTTTATTAAGATCAACCAAAATGCCAAAATGTTGTGAGCAACTTTCTGCCTGAGATTTTCAGAACTCTGCTTGAGGCTGGCTATCAAAGAAGAGTTCTTTTCCATTCAGAGAAGTCCTAACCATTCTGCTGGCTTTCCTCTTCCTAATACTACAGTGTAGCTATCTATCTTCCGTGTGTGCATGCACAAATACAGCATTTTTATACAAAAGGTTTCTTTTCATAGCCTTCACTACAGATCACAAATAAACTCCACATCAGACTGATGTGCTGCTTTCAAAAAGAAAGAAAGGAGGGGGAAAAGGGGGGGAAGGAAAAAATGTAAGCAAAGGAACTGTGTTATTTTTTGAAAGGCTGCATTTTTCAGAAACTTCACATGTGGCTATCAGAAAAACATGAAGATGTGCTGTAGCTCTAAACCCCCAAACAGGAATTTGTCACTTTTTTACAGATGTACCTTAGAGGACAAAATGCACTTTTTATGCATTAAGGCCAAATCAGCAACAGTCAGAATATTTCTTGCCTTTGACATTCTTGGGATGAGATCCTGATCTTTATAGACAAGGCTGTGAAAAGCGCAGACAAAGCACACGGATGATGCCACATACATACATACATACATACTGCACATGTAATTGAGGTGTCACCTTCAGTTAATGAGTTAGCTGCTCACAAATCACAGAAGCTTCTGATATTCAAAGGCCTCTTGTGAAGCTAACACGCTATAAGAGTTCCACAAATTCAACCATGACAAATTCCTCTCCTTTTCTTCATGACTGACAAGGCTGGTGCTCTTGCTGGTGCTCTCGTGTTTGATCAGTGAAACTCAGGGACAGCTCAAGCTGCTGGTATGTTAGTTGTCCTTTCCCACTGATGTTCCTTAATGGGGTAGAAAAGAGCTAATAGCTTCATGTACGTAATACTTAAATGAATAAACTGATGCCCAATCCCAGGTAGTTTAAAATGCTTTGGTTGAATGGTTTATCAAAAGACAGACAGTGTACTTAAGTTTTTATGGTCAAAATTTCTCAGATGCCAACATTCAGACTCACCAATCGATTTTAGATTCAGCAGAAAATTACCAATGTTAGTTAGTGAATCAAAGCTGACTACCCTATAGATTGTAGGAGAAACAACGTTTTGAGAAGAGACATCCAATCTGGGGGCAGTCTAGATATGTCGCCTTTAACTGCCAGGATTCTTAGCAAATTTTGGAGGATGCACAGATCACATAGGCTGGGAACTGAAGTCCACACATCTGGGAATGGCCAAGGAAATCTAGCTCTTAGAAAGCTGATCTTCTTTATATGATTTGTTAATAACAACAATGTGAGTTAGGAAAATTCTCTGAAGAAAGATATATTTTATAACCAAATGTTGTCCAAAGTGGAATATTCAAATGAATGTGGAAGTTCCTGGTTGGAGAAAACTTCAGAGAAAGATTGGGGGAATTTCAAAGTGTTTTGATAAGACTAGTTGCATTTGCATTCTGCTCATGTCTACCAAATTTCCACCAGATTTTGTCTACAGTAAATGATGAAAATAATTCTGGATGTTCCTTTCATCTGAAATGTTTGGAGGGCTGCTGCTCTTAAAGATGACCTAGTAAGTTTTCAAGCCAACAAATGAATTAAAATAAGCAAACCAAATAAATCTTCCTAGTTCTGATACAATTAGCAAACTATTGTGGGGAAGGTGTAGCTCCACAGATCTTTACTCCGGATAAAGTTTGTCTATCTGAGGGGATTTCTAGCCTCTTTTCAATATCTGGGAGTGTATTTACTGATGCGGCTGTTAGCTATTTTGTATGACATCCTGTTTCTCATCATTTAGGGAATTCCCTGTAGTCTAGAGTGGCTTCGTGTCAACAGCATGTCAAATAATAAACCCTGGCAAATATTTTCCTCTCCAACTGTTGTACTAAACTTGACAGATGGGTGTCTCTTCTTGAGGAGAAATAATAAAAAGTGAGTCACTATACAAATATGACTTACCAAGGTCACCGTTTTGACAGGCTGAGCAACGCCAAACCTCAAACCCCACCCTCTTTCATGTTTGGCTCGTTTCTCCTTCTGTCCAGCCCATTAAAATGCCAAGTGAGCATATTTCAATTTCCCTCCAACCCCCTCAGGTTGGCTCATCCATCATACCTTTAATTCTCCTAAGGTGGCCGTCATCCCGTAAAGATTAGATACATAAGAAAATCATCCCCTCCAAAAAGTCTCTAGGCTATCCAGCTGAGTCAAGAATTGCCTTAAAAATTGCCTCATAATTTTCAAGAGACAGATGCCTAAGTAGCACTTTGCAGGTCTCAGCTTTCGCCATTTTACAAAATTCGTTCATTTATTTTTACTGGCATTGTTCCTATGCTATTAACAGCAATCTGACAGTATATACTGTGTTGCATGGTGAACATCTCAGACAAAAGATTGGAGAATTTTTCTATGCTTCTTGAGAAGTTGGATGAAATTATCTCTTCCATTTCTGTGGCCAGATAGGATGGAGAATTTGTAGAGCTCTCATTTAGGAACATTGTATGGGAAAAAAAAGTGAGCCAGTTTGGTCTAGTGGTTAAGGCAACAGGCTAGAAACCAGGAGACTGAGAGTTCTAGTCCCACATTAGGCATGAAAGCTGGCTGGGTGACCTTGGGCCAGTCCCTGTCTCTCAGCTCTAGGAAGGAGCCAATGGCAAAGCAGGAGACTGAGAGTTCTAGTCCCGCCTGAGGCATGAAAACCAGCTGGGTGACCTTGGGCCAGTCACTCTCTCTCAGCCCAACTCACCTCACAGGGTGGTTGTTGTGGGGAAAATAGGAGGAGGAAGGAGTATTAGGTATGTTCGCCGCCTTGAGTTATTTATAAAAATAATAAAGGCGGGATAGAAAATAAAAAAATAAAAATAAAATAAATAAATAAATAAAATACTTGCCCCATTAAAAAGAAAAGCATTTATTTAAGAGTTTGAAAGCAAGGCTAGAAAATGTTCAAGCTGCAGAAGTTAATCTTTTGCTAAATTTTCCATTGAATTGTATTTTACCTACTGTATGTTGCTATGTAACATCATCTAAAATAGCTCATACAATTTCCATTTTTTTCCTCAGTAGAATGTGCAGTCTTAATAAAAGTAATATTAATTTGTCTAAGTTCTCTGTTTCTGGCTTCCACTACAATGTTGACTAATATTATATCACAAAAGACACATTCTTTGCTAATATTATCCCACCAGGTTTTGATTCTTTGTAAAAGTAGCTTCATTTTTATGCAAAGTACTGCAGAACGATCTGTAATTTACAAGCTACACAGTCCTAATTAATTTTTTCAACATAGCACCTTCAATGCACTCAATTTTCATTTCTTCATACATTATTAGACAGCATAGGTATTAATTCATTTTCTTATAGAAAGCTGAGGTTGATCAGAAATAATGCCTGGCCCTTAACTACAATAGGATATAATTATTATTTCATCCCACTTCTCCAGCTGAATTGCCTTGTGGCAAAGATGGAAAAAATAATATTTCTAAGTCCGAGTAAGCCAACAACTCATCAGCCATCGAACCACCCAGTCACCTTGCTAGAACTTTCAGGTGGATGAAGGTAGGGAAATCAAAGAACCAAGCCACACATTTCTATGCAGTGGACGTGCAAGTTCCTGTCAAAAAAAGGGCTCTATTCAGTGGCACCAATTGCAGGACTCAACAAAATCCACTGCCATCTGCAAAACAAAGATTTGTCAGTGAGATAAGCATCTGAAAAAGACACATCTTCATCTTTTTTTTTCAGCCATTAGATGCAGCCAAATACTGATACTATGTTCACAAATTTGGGTTGGTCAAAGAGAGAGAGGCCGGCTTTCATGCCTAAGGCGGGACTAGAACTCTCAGTCTCCTGGTTTGCCATTGGCTCCTTCCTAGGGCTAGAGACAGGGACTGGCCCAAGGTCACCCAGCCGGCTTTCATGCCTAAGGCGGGACTAGAACTCTCAGTCTCCTGGTTTCCCATTGGCTCCTTCCTAGGGCTGAGAGAGAGAGGGACTGGCCCAAGGTCACCCAGCTGGCTTTCATGTCTAAGGCGGGACTGATTGTGGGTCAAACACCCAGATTTATTTTATTTTATTTTATTATTTTATTTTTCTCTATGGTTTTTGTTATTTATTTATTTATTTATTTTATTTGTTTAATTTATCCCCCGCCCATCTCCCATACAAGGGACTCTGGGCGGGTTACAGCAAGTAAAATTTAAAAACTATACAAAATTTCTAAAAAACTTGTCAAACATAAAATAAATAAAATAAATAAAATCCAAAATGGGTTAGAACCGTAAAATAGATCATGGTTATGGTTGTCAGTCACCCAGAGTTATGTTTTACAAACTGGGTGGCCATGTTAAGTCAAATAAATAGATAAATAAATAAATACACACACACCTGTCCACCTGCGGCCCAGGTAAATTGTGTTGTGAGGACACACCAGGCATACTTGGCCTCTCCTTCCTGACCTTTCCATCTGCATGTTCTGCCTCTGGGTCTCCTTGCCCACTCCCATCTCCCCACCGTGGCTACCTTGCCTCTCTCATGCTTTCCCTCCACTCATACTCGGCTCCTCTCCTCTCCCACCCTGGGGCCTTCTGTAGACAAAGGCAGGGATAAATAAGAAGGGATGCAGGAGCTGTTCAGGGAAAGTCGAACTGCACTCAGTCCTGGGAAAGGCTACATGGTGATTCTGCCATTGTATCCCACAACCTTCAAGCAGCATTCCTGGAATCCTCGCAGTGCCAATCTCCTGAGCTGGCCTACCTCTAAGGGCTGACACCTCCTTCCCTCTCCCCAACTTTCTGCTCTCTCCCTTTGTCTCTCTCTTTCAAGCTAATATTAACAGCGGAAAAGAATCATGTTGCATGATTAAGAGAATAAAGGCTAGGGTTTGTTAAACCCTAGGAGAATCAGGATCAACAACGTCCTTTGGATATTTCCTCTCTCCAATAGGATTTAACTGGGCTGAAGGCTGCAGATAAGAATACTTTGGTATCAGAAACTGAAAGAGTCAAATGGACGAAGCAGTCTGCATCCCTGCCTACTGATGGTGGGTGCTGAGTAGGACCTGTGGCAAAGTTCTCAGCTGTTGGAGAGCCCCACTGTGTGTGCTACCCTAGCCTCTGAGCCAACTTGTTGCATTCCTCTATTAGAGAATTCGCTGTCCAGTGCTGAAGAAAGATTCAGCCCGTCTGACCAACTTTTCTATGTGAAATGTGCTGACTTTGGCAATAAAATGCATGGGTGTTTTAAGCCTTCTTGGTAAGGATACAGGGAATTATCTTTCGGACACATTCTGCAAAGACCCAGCTCCCTTGAAAAGTCCATAATTCTGGGGGGGGGGGGGGAAGGAAGGAAGGAAGGAAGGAAGGAAGGAAGGAGAAAAAGAGGATAACCAACAGCAAAGTGGGTGGACTCAATTGCAGAATTGATTGAGTAAAGACCAACTACCAGCATGTTAAAATTAAAGTCAGCACACTGCTTATTCCAGCAGAATAATTACTACTTGTACTTTTTATTTCATAAGATCCAAAAGACCTCCAGGCCCACACGTACTTTTGTGTTCATAAACTGCATAAAATGCATGCTTCTAATTTGTATTTTTCTCTGCTTGCAGTAAAGACCACCATCTGAAAACAATGCAAATGAAAGTAAATGGGACTAAAGTGTATTCAAATCATCTCTATAGGGTCTTTCTTTTTTTCAAATTTAATATTGAACCACCTTATTTTCTTTTCTTCCTGCAATATAATTTTGCTTCAGCTTGATTCATAACAATGTTCTTTTCCTTTAACAATTCTTTATATGCCATAATTATTTCTTTTGTATAATGCTACCTTGTTGTGACCATTGGAGAAGTGTTGTGTATTTCTCTAGTATGTCCAAAAGGCTGTGTGTGATTAATTCTTATGCACCTGCAGATTTTTTAAAGAACTATTTCCCAAACATTTTGAAGCTGTGATTTTTCTGAATTATACAAATGTATTCTGCCCACGCATAAACTCAGAAATCTCACCAATATGCATATTCAATTACCTAGATTAAGGTCCTGGTGACTGCATAGTGCATATGTCCATGTAGTTTTTGTTGCAACTGAGTAGAAAAGGTTTGTCACTGCCTTCTTGGGTTTGGTTGTGTTGTTATTTCTAAATTTCTCAGTCTAGTCTGCAGTTAACCTAGTAGTTGCCCATCCAAATACTGACCAGATCTGATCATGGTTAGCTTTTTCAAGGTCCTTCTCATTAGTGACAAAGTAGGGTCTATGACCTTTTCTGACCAGTTGCACGCAGAGAAGGAATTCTGGAATCCCCAAGCAAGAACGGAAACTAGACCAACAGTAATATTGTATTCTTACAATCCAAGTAAAGAGATTTTGTTGCATATTCTAGGTAGGAGCAGGCAACTTTTCATAGATGCAGCTGATAGCCAAGGCCAGATATGATGGGACTTGAAGTCCAACATTTCTGGATGACACCAAGTTAGCCCTGCTGTCTACTGAATTATGTGCTATCAGGTCACAGTTAACTCCTGGTGACTATATGCCATTTTTACTTTTACTAGTAGTTAATTATCTTTCCTGTATCATCAGCTATTGCACATAAATACATGGGTATGACTCACTTAACAACCACATCACTTAATGATGGAAGTTCCGGTCCCAATTGTGGTCATAAGTCGAGGACTACCTGTACTTTGTATCACCTGACTTTAGAAGGTGACCAAGAAAGTCTTCTGTTTTGAACTGGCAATACACCTAGACTGTTTAGTATAGCACTGGGCTTTCTAAATAGAGGGAGCACCAGGGAAGACAAACTTTCTCTACAAAATTAATATTTATGTGCACCTCTAATCCCTGCTGTGTAGTTCTCACTCCTTCCCCCAAGAGCCTCTACTATAGCATCTACAGACAATTTTTCATTTCCCACTTGATTACTTTGAATAAAACCTTCACACCGTATCTCTGAGGGTGGCTGGTTTGAATGACGTTGAACAAGGCCGAACTTTCTGCTTGAACCTTCTAGTCACCTGGATTATGCTGCTGCAAGTGGGGTTGAAATCTGTCCAAAAGCAACATCCCCTCAGAAATGAACACTGGCCTCGTCTGAAAGAAGCTTTGGGCCTTGCTTGAAGAAAAGAGGCTAAAGGAGGAGAAGGAGGAGCTAACGCAGAGCACATTAAACGGTCTTGCACTTCCTACCCTCAGGCACGTTGTCTTGAGCATGCTACAGATCTAACGGACCTTTCCTAGGTGTGCTTGCAATTCTCCAGAATCTTAAAAACTGTACCACAAGTAAGGAGATTTGTATGTGAACAGCACAGTTGTGGGGTTAGACATTATGTTCAATTGTTGACTCCTGTTTCATGCTGCACAAAATATTATCTGAGATTGCAGGGATAAAAGGCTGAACATATACTTTGTTCAGCCCTAGATTCTTTAATATCCTGTTTGTGGCTAGTCTTTGCTATCACCCGCTTTATAACCAGTGAGATGTAAGACATTTTTCCCACTTTGATGTGCCTGGATTTTCGTGCATGAACCAGTTGCAACTGTAACTCAGCTCTACTCTCTGGAGGACAGGGTGAGTGGAAATCCAGCCAGACAACTCAGGGAGGAATCTGTTGTAAACATTTGTACAAGTAAAAACAATCTGCATCATTTGCAAAGAGGACTGTAGATACAGTACATGCTTGTCTGGGAAAGAATGACATATAAAAGCAAAAAAAAAAAAAGTGGGGGAAGGAACAGACACTGAGGGCCTCTAAGGAACAATGCAAATGAATCTTGCTTGCTTTGGGAAATAAGCAGGATCCAAGCCCACATCAGAAATACTGGTGTATAATAGCTAAGCATCATAAATATAACATAGGGTGTCTTATGTCAAATTAACAAAAAGCGTTATTTAACTGGGGGGGTGAACAATGATAGAAGTTTGGTCTAGTGGTTAAGGTGCTGGGCTAGAAACCAGGAGTTTCATGCCTTAGGCATGAAAGCCGGCTTGGTGACCTTGGGCCAGTCACTCTCTCAGCCCTAGGAAGGAGCCAATGGCAAACCAGGAGACTGAGAGTTCTAGTCCCACCTTAGGCATGAAAGCCGTCTGGGTGACTTTGGGCCAGTCACTCTCTCTCAGCCCAACTCACCTCACAGGGTTGTTGTTGTGGGGAAAATAGGAGGAGGAAGGAGCATTAGGTATGTTCCCTGCCTTGAGTTATTTATAAAAATAATAAAGGTGGGATGGAAAATAAATGAATGAATGAATGAATGAATGAATGAATGAATGAATGAATGAATGAATGCCTTATGCTCAGAATATGGGCTTAAGTTAAACAGTATGGCTGGCAGTATGTGAGTGTCTGTGTGTTTGTACAAAAGATGAATCCAAAGGAAAAAAATCAGTGTTGTCTCTGAATGACATCAGGCACAATGAAACTTGAATTAATTTATGTACTTTGTGAAAAACGACCTGCCATTATGCATTTAATTTTTGTCTTTCTTAAACATTCCTCGCTCTTTTCTGTATGCAGCTTTCAGGTGAATACCTCTTATGAACTGATTCGTATGGATTTTTGACCAGAGATATAGGGAAAACGGACCCTAGTGAACTCTGCCCGATGCGTTGTGGTCCGGCTCGAGAGAGGCTGCAGATCTGCTCTGCTAGAAATCCGTGTCGGATTTCTTCTAAAACGCATTATCGAAAACCTGATGGCAAAAGCTTTTTAAGGGATACCTTTTGCTTACTAACCGAGGTGCTTTGTTAATCTTGCGAAACCACTCCCCACATTCACCAAACGCTTCTGGACCACTTCAATATTTTGGTGTCCTTTAAATTTTAATGGATATTCAAATGTGTCCCTGAAGTTACCAACATTGTTTTGTGCTGAAAAGTTTTTTTAGGCTATTGAAGTAGCTACCGCTGAAGCTTAAGGGGAGCCATTGGATAAGAGAGCTGAAAAGCCCCTGAGTTCTGGAGAAGTTCCTCAAGTTTTAGTAAGATCGACACAGCGCATGAAATTCACACCACAGCCTCAGTTCTAGGTGGATTCAGCCTCCAAGCATTTCAGTTTTTCTTTTTCTTGAGCCTGCTTGCAAACGAGATGAACTCAAACTGAGAGCCTTGTTGGTTTCTATACCATTTGCTGGGCTGTGTGATCATTCCCTATGAATTACTTAATTCCTCAGACTCACAAGAAACTTTCTTGAAGAACCTCACATACAAAAAATACAGGGAGAAGGAATGCTTCAGCAGAACGTCTGATGTCAGTTGGGATGCAACCTGAGTGAAGATGCTTTGGAAAACTTACAAAGATTCCTATCTTTATTTAGTTATTTAGTTATTTAGTTATTTAGTTATTTTTCAGATTGATCACCGCCCATCTCTACAGCAGTAGACTCTGGGCGGTTTACAACAATAATTATTCTCTCTCCTTCAAGTGTTTCTGGGGTTTAACCTCAAGAAAGTCTATTTTTTTCTTTTGAATTCTTTCTCTGTAAGAGGGGCGTGGTGGCTCAGCGGGTAAGACGCCAGGCTTGTTGATTGGAAGATCGTACGTTCGGAGGTTCGAATCCCTAGCCCTGCGTGCAGAGTGAGCTCCCGCACTAGCTCCAGCTCTTGCCAACCTAGCAATTCAAAAGCATGCAAATGCAAGGAGATGAATAGGTACCACTTCGGTGGGTAGGTAACAGCGTTCTGCGCATGTCATGCGGCCACATGACCGTGGAAGCGTCTTCGGACAATGCTGGCTCTTTGGCTAACAAACGGAGATGAGCACCGGCCCCTAGAGTCGGACACGACTGCACAAATGTGCGGGGGGAACCTTTACCTTTACTAAAGCATTGCTACTCTAATTTTAGTGCTACATTTGCCTAGGCAAGTACCCTAATGGGGCACTAAATACTACATACTGATATCATTAGTATTCATGCAAATAGGAAAAGGTATTGATCAATCTTTTAGCCCTGAGGTTCAAGAGACACATCAACAACTACTCATCTGCTTGGACAAGGTGATTTAACTGAATCATTTTAAAATTAAATTTCCCTGACAAAGCTTTGCATGGCTGTAACAGTCAACAGAATTGCTGACAAAATATGAAAGGATGGAAAACAGTCATTCCACATATAAGGTATAAATAAAGTCCTTAAGAAGAATTAATTACATTAATAAAATGTAATATATTAATGCATTGAAAATTGATATATTTTTGTAAAGTTTTAACCAAAAGAAAAATGCCATTTTGAAAGCAGACTTCCCAGTCAATCAATCTAAACAGAAGCCACCCATTGACTGAGTTTCAATCAAAACTGACTCTGACCTTGACATGGTCTTAGACACATACAGAGTCAATCCCCATTCTTCCTACCCTCAGGATAGGAAAAGGATTCGTCTTTTTAGAGACAGTAGATAAGGAAGACATTGTGTGCTGGGGCAGAGAGAAGGAGAAAGCTGAGATCATTCTCTTTCAGATTAAAGTTTGGAATTTTTTGGGGAAAAAAGGAAGTCCGGATAAAATTGAATCAGAAGGAACACTGGATTCAAGGGTATGTTTCTTGAGTAGAAATAACATTAACAATAAATTATTAAATTTATAAGCTGCCCAACTCAATCTTTATTATATGAGTAGTGAAGGTGCTGGCCAAGAAACCAGGAGACTGTGAGTTCTAGTCCTGCCTTAAGCAGGAAAGCTGGCTGGGTGACTTTGGGCCAGTCCCTCCCTCTCAGCCCACCTCACAGAGTTGTTTTGTGGGGAAAATAGGAGGCAGGAGTATTGAATATGTTTGCTGCCTTGAGTTGACCAAATTAAACAAACAAACAAAAAAAGGCAGGATAAAAATCTAATAATAATATTAATAATAATAAATAATAATCGTGTTTGGAAAAGACAAAACTCTGATGAGGAGAAGATTCATAATGCGATGCCTGAAGATGAAATAAAAACCTTGAATTATGAGAACTCCTCTATTCCCAAACCAATACACTTATGAATGTATCATCGAAGGCTTATACACTTATGAATATTTATCAATAGCCACAGAGATAAAATGAAAATTTAGTTGCTTCACCATGGACAAATTTTGTTAATAAGACTCATCTTCCCTCATGGGTTTCTATTTATCTACAGCTATGAAGCTTAGTGAAGAAATAAATAAGGGACTTCTAAATCTAATCCATTAAACTGTTTATGAAGCCACACAGGAGAAGCTATGTTTCAAGAATAGACAGACTTCTTTCCTCCCAGACTTCCACAGCTTGTGCCGTGTCAACCACATGCAACAGTAGGATTAATTACTGGATCTAAAAGGATAACGGAAGCTCCAGACTGGTGGACATTAGACATGTCTGTAGATGTCCCAGATGCAATTGGAAGTGGGAGCCAGATCAAAGTGAGACCCATTCCACTGTGTATCCCTTGATGGGGAGCAGCCTTTGTGTATGGGTGTGGCAGGAAAGAGGTCGCTTCCCAAAAGTTTGCATGGGGGTCCTCATGGCAAACCAGTCCCACCATCAGCACCCAATAGCTTCAGCTGCCACCTAATACTTTCAACCAAGTTTTCGACTATGTTTACGAATTATAGCAAAAAAATAATAATCAGCTACTGATTGTTTTTATGAATTGTTTATCCATTGTTTCAATTTATTCTACTCAGGATGGATGGAGGGCGAGAGAGAGAGAGAGAGATTAAAATTCGTATAGTGGAAAGATAGGCAGCGGGCTCTGGATATCGTTCAGGTATGGTAGAGTAGAATGACTTGGTGGTTTTCTTCAGTGTCAATATTCAGGCTAAGGGAGTGCATTAGATCTGTATCTTCATAGCATGCAAGGGATTGACTTTCAGGAATCATCAGATTTCCAGAGAACAGAGGATTCTGGGAGAGTGGCCAGCATTTCCCGGCCCAGATTATTTATCCTTCCCTTTTTTACCCAAATACATCTCACTGGTAGGAGATGAAACTGAGATCCCCTGCAAGGCCTGGTTATGCCCCTGTGGCTGTCATTTCAAATGCAAGCAACCATGCAGAAGCAAATGCAAGTGTCTGGGCATTTTCCAGAGCCAAAACCTTGCCTGTCTATCCATAAACCTGGCCACATGTGAGTGATGCAGATTTATCTGATGCCTAGGACAAATTGAAAGCTGTAATTGTTATGGCTACAAAGAGTGCTACATTTCTGCGGGTTCAGATTAACCAACTTTTCTAAATGACATAAAACACATCCTTCTGTCCTCTGAATTGTCTCAACGATTTTATACATTTAGGCTTAATTGATTCTGTATCCTATTAACTCTATTTCTCCCCAGCTCTCAGTTTAGCCATTTGTCTTCTAATCCTGATGCCTTGGATGCCAAATGTGGTATTTCAGCCAGCAGCTCTCAGCAATGCTGCTATCCAACTGGCTGTGTTGCCATGTTCCAAATGCTGCAGCTGGACCTTGGGGACAATAGGATGTGCACTTGGCTAAGTCCAAATGAGCTTTTGATTGAAACAAATTAGTGCTCTCAACAGAACAGCCAAGGACAGAATGGAGGAAAAGGTAACTGTTGAACATCGGCTGAAGGAAAGAAGACTGCTGGCCAATTATTCAAACAAGCGGGTGCAGAGGTTCTATCATCCGTACTGTGTGACAGATGAAAGTCAATGTTTGAATGGGAGAGGAAGAGACAGCAGGAGAAATCACAACACTAACACTGGACTAGGACCAGTGTTTTATTGGCACCCCTTTGATAAAGCCAAACGCCTCCAGTGTTACATAACTACATTCAGTTCCGCAAAACAAACAAACAAAATGAAACCTCAACATCTGAAAGCAGCTGGCTCATCTTGTACGTTTTCCTGGATGATCCCAGCTTCATGTTGTTTGCAAGTGAAAGGGAAAAAGCCCAAACTTCTCTTTTTCCTAAACTTTGCGTATTCTTATCCGTTTTCTGTATTTGTTCTAACTTCAGTATATCCATTAAAAATCCTGACAGCCACACTATTTTTGTAGTCTAAGATTTCAACCAAGTTAACCTGAATGATATTTGGGGAAGAGTGTTTACTCTATTTAAGTTCCCAGTTTCTAGCAAGAAATTGAAACTGGAGAATATTTAGCAGAATTTTCTATTGGAAACAATACTGTAACTATCGTACTGGACTTAAATGGAAAAGGGGATTATAAAAAGCTGCCTACAGTTGACCCATTGCAAGATAAATCTTCATAAGAAATGTGCTGTGATGATGTAGCATGAGGAAATATTGGTGGGCCCAAAAGCTAATAGTATTCTCTTTTCTGATAGACAGATTTTTGAATGTCGAAAAGAAGAATATCAATTTCAATGCATTTCATTGCCTTCTTTGAAGCCCTGGGTCACGGCCTCTATTCTCTCATCCAATCAAGTTGAAATTTTGCTTTTTAATCTCTAAGTAAAGGTAAAGGTACCCCCCGCACATTTGTGCAGTCGTGTCCGACTCTAGGGGCCGGTGCTCATCTCCGTTTGTTAGCCAAAGAGCCAGCGTTGTCCGAAGACGCTTCCACGGTCATGTGGCCGCATGACACGCGCGGAACGCTGTTACCTACCCACCGAAGTGGTACCTATTCATCTACTTGCATTTGCATGCTTTCGAATTGCTAGGTTGGCAAGAGCTGGAGCTAGTGCAGGAGCTCACTCTGCACGCAGGGCTAGGGATTCGAACCTCCGAACTTGCAATCTTCCGATCAACAAGCCTGGCGTCTTACCCGCTGAGCCACCACGCCCCTTTTTAATCTCTATATTCCCCCTTTTAAAACATATGCTCAGATTAATGCTATTTGGGGGCAAATAGAACATTTTATTTCTAAATGCTTAGATAATTACCCTGCAGCGTCAATAATAATTGGTGGGGACCTAAACACTAGAATGGGACCAAATGATCACACTCTAATCGAAGAGATTAGAGATTCACTCTGTTCCATCAATTGAAGAGATTATAGATTCACTTTATTCCATCAATTTAGATCTTTTATGAGGAGAACATTTCAGAGGGACCCTTGAATACACCTTGACATAGATGGATCTCTCCTGAGGCAGGACAGGGCAGGAATGCATGAAAAGGCAAACATCCCTGGCCCTCATATCCTTTTAAATCAGCTGTAATTTCTTCCCCGCATCTCCACCACTTATGTCACAGATTAGCCAACTATTTTCTGCCAATGAAAGAAAGTCCTGGGGTTGCTGAGGACAGTTCTATGGATACCAGATGGTAATTCCTCCTTTCTCTGGCTGTCTCAAGCATTGGTTCCATGCTCCACAATGCTGTCTTTACTGCTGTTGGATCTGTATCTCATTGGTTCTCATGTCTCATAGACAGTGTCATTTTTTTAGCCTCAGTGATATTGACAGCTGAATTGACCCAGTCGGATGCTCTGGGACTGAAGGCATATAAAATATTCATTGCGCTACTAATGTATTCTACCCAGGTTTTTATAAGAAATGTCCCTTGAAAGGTGTGTTTGTCTCTCGTTGTGTGGTGTATTTGAGTGAATATGTGTGTGTAAGTAGAAAATACTAAGCGCAGATATACCATTTCTGCAATGGTTTTCAACCTATTTTAATAAATGTTATTTTAGAGTTTGGAAAAATATGTTTTTGTGTTGTGTTGTTGTTTTTTTTAATAAGAAAAAGAGCTTAATTTTCTATACCTGTTGAATTAAACTACCTCACACATATGCAATTAATTATTGAGGGGATGAGTGATGAGTCGCTGTTGATTTCTTACTCTGTAATGAGATGGAATTAGAAATCACTTGTACATTTAAAAAAAACAAATTTCACTTTTGCCAAATTAATTATATCCATTAACAGTATTTACTGAGTAAAGATCTTTACGAGGCATTTGTTAAATGTCATGTTTATTTTTTTCCTACTATTAATCAGTGAGGTAGCTGAATCCTTTTGAATAACTGTATGTTACTTTGTTTAAAGATTAAAAATGAAAGGAGAGTTTTTTTGTCTGTTCTGCTAAATTCTTTTAAGTTGAATTTCTATGTCATGTTTGTCTGTTTAAACCCATTTCTGTTCCAAATAATGTATATGCCTGTTAATATAATGTGTAAATCTGTTACATAATGTATATAAAAAAAAGCTTCCCCCACACATTTGTGCAGTCGTGTCCGACTCTATTGGCCGGTGCTCATCTCTGCTTGTTAGCTGAAGAGCCAGCCTTGTCCGAAGACGCTTCCGTGATCATGTGGATGGAATGACGCACGCGGAACGCTGTTACCTTCCCACCGGTGGTACCTATTCATCTACTTGCATTTGCATGCTTTCGAATTGCTAGGTTGGCAAGAGCTGGGGTGAGTGCGGGAGCTCACTCCATCACACAGGGCTAGGGATTTGAACCTCCGAACTTGCAATCTTCCGATCAACAAGCCTGGCATCTTACCCGCTGAGCCATTGCGCCCCTTCCTACATAATAAAAAAGGGACGCGGTGGCTCAGCGGGTTAAACCGCTGAGCTGTAGACTGCCGATCAGAAGGTCGGCAGTTCGAATCCCCGCGTAACAAGGTGAGCTCTCGTTGCTAGTCCCAGCTCCTGTCAACCCAACAGTTCGAAAGCTTAGCAAGTAGATAAATGGATACCACCTTAAGTGGGAGAATTTGATGGCGTCCTGTCGTGGGTCGCCCACCGAATGGAGAAGATCTTGTGAATGGCAGCGTAGACGATGGATCCCGAAACAGCAACATCCAGGACGTCAGCAGCCGGCTCCGACGCAAGGTATTCTGGGACATGTAGTCCAGTACCCACGGAAAGGTCGGTTCCCTTACCCCTTCCCTTAGCGCGCGGTTTAAATGTTGTATTATATATGAAATGTATAAATATGAAATACGATGTATGTAAGCCGCCTAGAGCCCTCCGTTAGGGAGGGGATAGGCGGGGTATAAATACGATAGATAGATAGATAGATAGATAGATAGATAGATAGATAGATAATGTATATCTCTGTGTAAATTCATTTCTGTTTCAAATAATGTCTATTATTGAGTGTTTAGTGCTCTCCCACCTAACTGCCTGCCTTCAGCCAGCTTGTATACTACCAGCCAGTAGCACATGCCATGCTCCAGAAACACTCCGTTTTCGATTTCCTACTACCTGCCTTTCCTCAAATACAAAAGAGTCACCATTAGAAAACTATATATAATTATATTTATATAATGTTATAAGTATATAAATTATTTTTAAAAAAGAAAAGAACTATATACATAAACTCCAAAGCCTGCAGAACTGGTGGTCCATGAAGCCAAATGGAGCTAATCACATTTAAGAACTGCATCTTCAAAAATGATTTGGAAAAAAATGCTTCTTGCCCTGGCCAAGAACAGCTTCCCTCTGTGAGGGCTATCAGAAAAGTGTTTTTGCTGCCATCTTGTGATTGTCGAGGCCTTCTGAAGCTCAGATCCAGTGCCCGTGGTTCAATAAATCATACCATTCTTTTTCAAGCTTCTCTATGAGAGTGAAAAAAAAGGGAAAAAATGGCTGCTGATGATTTAGGTGTGATGTAAAAGGTAGGATTCTGAGATTTCTCAGTTCCTTAAAGCAGGGAGATCATTTTTTCAGGCACCCATGGAATCCTTAAAAAAAGGTGTATGCTTTAATGAGCAAGTGAGAATCACCGAGCTTGTATGAGCACCAATGTACTTCTTCCAAGACAGTTTTGAATCCTGCACAGTCCTACAAGCTACATGTTGTGCTTGACAATCCCCTACCTCTTTCTCTTCCATCAAATTGCACTCTAGGGCTATTGGGATGAATTTTGCTTAAAAAGTGTGCATGCCTGAATTATATTTAGCCAGTGAAGGGAGCAAAGAGGTTACAGCTTCTAACTGGCCTTTCTGTAGGAAGGGAAAAGAGAAGGAGTTAGTTTGGAAACAGGAAGCTTGGCCAAACTACGGTCAGAAAAAATTGGGTTCTAATCTGAAATGTTCTGCAGGACGGAAAGCTTTCTCAAATGCCATAGTTTGACCTTTCCTGTGTTCCAGTATTGCTACTTCAAGAAATCAAGCTTCAATATTTAAGGGCGAATTATTCAGTGGTTAAGCTCAGAATAAAATGGGGAAAGTTTCCAACTCCAGAACTGGTGCACTAAACCTCAACTTTCTCATCCTATCCCTGATACTAGTTTCCTCTCAGATAAGGGTTCTCTTTCCAGTGAACCCAGAAGGAGATCTGCTACAAGATAAATGGCACTTTGAGAGCAGTTGGATAGTCCTTTGCTTGTCCATTCAGAAATCAGTCCTAGTATATTGAGGACAAGGACATAAAGCAAAGTCCACCCTAAATACAGAATGTTTGCTTAGCACCTGGCCATTATCCTGAACTTCTGTTCTATATATGTTCTATATAAATGATAATATTACAACAGCAACAAAAGTGCTGCTTCATAATCTGAAATATCTGATTGTGCTAAGAAGGAAAAAGAAATGGAGATGATAGATAGATAGATAGATAGATAGATAGATAGATAGATAGATAGATAGATGATAGATAGATTGATTCAAAGAATTTGTCAATTCTTTGACAAATGTTCAATTGCCACTTTTGAATCTTCTACAGTCCCTAAGATCTAAAGATAACCTGTTCTATTGCACCTATGGGGAAAAAAGAAATCCATCAGAATAAATGAGATGATTAATTTATTTTCTTCTTTTCAAATTTTAGCTGAAAGGCAGCTTCACACAGAGCCGCCAGCTGCAGTGCTCAACTGTATGGTTCTTCCTGTTGGGATCACAATGAAACATCACATTAATCTATATAGAAAATAAACGACTACCATTTACATAATCACATTTACTCTGAACTAATAACATATTCATAAGCACACAAGAGAAGGAGTAGGATGTTACCTTTGCATATGTAAATGATAAAAAACTATTCAACAGTTCAAGCAGATCACTCTTATTCAGGGATAATAATTCAACATTCTCACCCACAAAGAAACACACAAATCCCAAATACGCATTTCCCTCATTCCTTCCAGGAGAAACAGTGAAGGAGAATGAGGAGAAGAACCACCCAGGATGGAGGTAGGGTAGAGGAAAGGGGAAATGGTCTAGGATTGGAAGGGGAGGTAAAGGTAGAAACAAAACTGGATGGAGACGAGGGTCGTGGAGTGAAGAAAAGGAGAAGAGATAGAAGACTTTTCAGGTATTACAAAAAGGGCTAAATGTATCAGGTGAACAGCCTTCACCCAAGCACCATCTCATTTTGGGGAAATTCTTCAAAAGTTTCAGAAGTAATATATACAGCCATTTTCCTCTCCACCCCATTAGGTTGTTTTCAATAGCATTCTCTATTCCTCTCAATGAATATGATTCTGCTATTCCAACCCCCATCTCAAATTCACAGGTAATTGTTGCCAGGATGATCCCATATTCCTCTGTAATAAAAAGGGTATTCTGCTGTACCTATAGGAAATGGACCCAAGATTGTAAAAAAAAGTTGTTATTGTTTTCTTTTAGAGCTCCCTTTTGGTGTGACTGAGCAATCTTCTACCTTTTGGATCCGATACAGAATTGGTGGAAAGCCTATTGACTTTCCATTCTTTGCCCTATGTAATTTAGCTGCTGCTGCAAGAGATAACTTTTGTTCAGTTCGTGCAAGAAAGGAAATTATTATTTCACAACCTGGATGCAGCATGTGAGGTTTTTCCAAGCTCCAAGCAAACCACAGGAATAAAGACCTCTTTGGATGCCTCCATTGTGAAATCTATTGATGTTAGAAAGAAGGTGGATAATTGATACTCCAGCATCATCTATCCACAGATGTGACCTACGAAGATCTCAGATAAGGTCTATTCATTCTGCATTCAAATCGACTATTTGGGTGCTGGGAGATGTTTGGATTATCTCTTCCAAAGTAATAGTTTCTTCATAGAATGTACCTCTTTGGTCAACTTGACTTTTTCTTTCAGAGTAGAGATGGTAGCCTTATCGAGAGGCTAAAGTGAAAGCTTTATCTGTACTACACTGTGTAGATCTCTGAGGGGATGCTCTGCAGCCCAGATATAATATTCGTACACCTAAACAACATCAGGTTAGGGAATGTTGTCTACCCCTGCCTGAGATTAGGTTATTTTGATCTACAATGTTCCTAATTTTGCCTTTCATTTTAGAAAAAGACAACTAATTGCTACCCCATCATCATTCATTCAGATGAGTTTTACTGATTAATTATTACTTTTTGTAAGTCTCTTAAGACAGTTCTGCAGTGTAGGTTAACAATATGATATCCAGTAGTAGAACACCTGTGACATATCTAGGGGGAGAGTTGAACAGGGAATGTCACAACTCACAGTAAAGACCTGTGAAGGGAATTGAAACAGATGACCATCTACGTAGATCATCCATATCTCATGTGTCAACCTTATTATGTTGTGTTTGTAATTATGTCATATACATGTATTAACTATACCCTTTTTTTAGGATTAGACGTTTGTTGAAATAGAAACTCATGGGATGAATAGTAATGAAATGAACGGAATGGTAATGAAAGAAATGGTAATGGTAAAGTAATGAAATGAAATGAACGGAATGGTAATGAAAGAAATGGTAATGAAAGAAAGGAAAACTGAAGTCCTGGTTGCCTTCATCTCTTTGAAATGTTTTGGAGTCCATTGAGTGGAGTCCCCTTTGGGTTGTTTAATTATCATGTCTGGTCACCATTTTATATTTTATATATTGGGTATAGTTATTTGTTTTTCTTTTTTGTTTTTGTTGTATGCCATCCACACTGTTTGAGTTGGGTAGCCCTGTAAATCCAATAAATAAATAATAGTAAGAATAGCCTTATTCATCCTGGATCCATCCAGCTATTTTGGACTGATTATTGCTCATCTTGGCTAGGAAGGATAGGAATTGTAATGCAAACTATAGAAGAGACCTAACTCATTGAGGTGTCAGGCATCACTAGCTGCTGTTTATTTTACAAAAGGGACAACTGTGAATTTAGGAAATTAGATCTAATTTGGCTCTCGAATGAAATAATCTGAGATGGCCCGGCTGAAGATTAAGAACCATAGGTTTCTGTCATAAATAGTTATTCAATAATATATGCTTAGGCATAACAGTCTAGAAAAAGAGACAGGAGAAGACAAGTCCTTGTTTTTTAACAAAAAGAAACAACAAAAAGGAAACAGGAAAGTAAGAGGAGAAATTTCGTTTCCAAACGATGTTCATGATTGATAAATCTATATCCATGGGAAATAAGAAAGAAGTTTCACCTATCACTGCAATCACTAAGAGAACTTTAATGCAAGATCTCTCTCTCTCTCTCTCTCTCTCTATATATATATATATATATCTATCTATCTCTATCTCTATCTCTATCTCTATCTCTATCTCTATCTCTATCTCTATCTCTATCTCTATCTCTATCTCTATCTCTATCTCTATCTCTATCTCTATCTCTATCTCTATCTCTATCTCTATCTCTATCTCTATCTCTATCATCTCTATCTCTATCTCTATCTCTATCTCTATCTCTATCTCTGTCTCTGTCTCTATCTCTATCTCTCTATCTCTCTTTTCAACTCAACTTTCACTCAAATTGCATACCTATGAAACTTCCCTTCTTTGGTTTACAGCACTCTGCAATTTTTCATACCAACAACAAAGAGCCATTTCTCTAAAAAAGCTTGGTGAAGTTCTTCCTCCTTTCCCTCCCCACTCCCTAGACCTGAGGACAGCAAAGTCTAAGGGGAAATGTTTTCCCTGATGCGAGGTTCAGCAACATCTCACCTCTGGAGGCCTAAAGACACCAAACATGTCATTAAAATAAAATGTAGCACCACATTTACTCTCTGTGCCAGAGCTTTCCAAACTGTGTGTCGCGACACAAAAGTGTGTCACCACACACAGTCTGGTGTGTCGCCACACAACCCGGAAGCGCTGATCATCATCAGCGCTTCCAGGTTTTCCCGCGGCGACACACCAACTGCAGCGTGCAAAACCCGAAAGCAGCAGCAGCGCTTCCGGGTTTTTGCGCACTGCCGCACTTCCGGGTTTTCCCGAGGCAACACACCAACACCGGTTGGTGTGTCGCCGCGGGAAAAACTTTGGAAAGCCCTGCTCTGTGCTTATGAAATTCTCAGTGCTCAGGAAATCCATCAAAAGAGGAGGGAGGGAGGGAGGGAGGGAGAGTCTGGGTTCTCATTCTGATGGTAAATCTCTGCTGAGCTCAGAAATGTCCACTTTGGTAAGAGATCTTGTGGTTGAGTATTTCTCCACCCTAAAATCATATAAATCTTCCACAGGGAAAAGGCACAGGGAAAAGTCTGCATTAGGCTGGAATCTCTGGAATCTCAGGCAGGTACACTTAAGTACTGGACAGTGAAGTTTACAGAATTCAGAACAACTGGGAGCATTTTCTAGACATTCTCACATCTGGGCTATTGCCAGAGCATCTGTCTGTTTAGCCTAATGGAGCCCAGGGGTCACATCCTTTTGCTGAGGAACTGCCTTGTTGTCAACCACCAGTTAAAGGAATGTTTTGAGGAAAGGGTGGGAGGGAACTGGAAGGAGCCACTGAGCTCCTAACACAATTTATGGGGAATGGAGCCCAAATCAAAAAGTTTGGGGAAATAAAAGAACTTATTTTCCAGTTATGTTTTTCTTTTATTTAAAGACCCCTGGAAAGTTTTGCCATCTGCCATACTTTCTGTTCAGATATGCAAACAGAATTACAGCTTCTTTTTAAGTAAAACACAGTCAAACAGAGATAATCCTTTTGTAACTCTCACTGAACTACTGCAGGGGTTGGAAGAAAGGCATGTCTGGCAACCCTACACAGCCCAGGCAGTTGCTTTGAAAGCCTTCTCCCTCTGAGATTGATCCTAAAACACTTTACTATTCCAGTTCTTCTCCTCTCTGAAGAACACACCATCCCTTGTCCCAGACTGCAACCCCTGAAGCTGTTCATATTCAGAAATGTCGGATGGACGGATGGACGGATGGACGGATCAGCTGACGGCAGGATTGTCAGGCAGGCAAGCAGTGGGACACTTGTTTTTGAAGTAGCATCTTTGAAATATTCTCACCACTGGCAGCTTCCATTTTGCTTAATTATATTGGCATTATATATCTGCTCATTTAAAAATAACTCAAATTATTCTTAATATTATAAATGCATTTCTATTACCCTAGAAAAGTGTATACACCCATAAACACTACACACTGGGGAGAGATAGAGATGATAGAGATGATAGAGATGGAGATGGAGATGGAGATGGAGATGAGATGGAGATGGAGATGGAGATGGAGATGGAGATGGAGATGGAGATGGAGATGGAGATGGAGATGGAGATGGAGATGGAGATGGAGATGGAGATAGATATAAATGACATACCTCATTTTTCACTAGGCAATCTTCATTTCCAATCAAACTGAACTGAAACCTGGGAGTATATGAGCTGAGCTGATTTTTACTCTACACTCCCACTCCTCCCCCATTCCATCCTATTTCCATCTTATTCTTGGGCATCTCATGGCAGCAGCTGAAATCCAGTGACTGTGGCTTTGGCCACAAGTCTTTCAGGCCTGTAAGCAACCTAGCATCCTTCCAGCTCTGCCTTCAAATATTCCTTTGGAATCAATCAGTCCCAGATCATAAGACCTTTGCTGATGGAAGAGCAAGTTCCTTCACTGAGCTTCAGAAAGGGCTATGGACTCTTACACAACTCACATCAACATCCTTCAAAGTAAAGGATCAGAGTCCCCCTAAGGGGAGATGGAATGGTGATATAAATCAAATTATAAATAAATAAAAATAAAGGAATTTAAATTCTAGAACCAGAGACACACTCTGAATGCATTTTATAGGGTGATAGCATTGCCCACCATTAAATTCAGGTAATACTTTAAAGCTCAGAACTGTTAAATCACTACTCCAGTTTGGTTGTTATTCCACAACACTGTCAAGCAGGTATTATGCATAATTTACGGTAGTTGGCTCTACAAACGGGAATGCATTACACTTTGTCGTTTCCACTTTGGAAAACAAATAATCACATTACTGCTTAGTAGCTTCTGTGTTTACCACATTGTAGGATTCCTAGCCTTAATTGTTTTAATATGCTGATTAACCAGCCTAGGTTTTAGTTGATTAATTGCAGAAGCATCTTTTTAAGCCGCAAGTACAAATTTAATCAGCCAGGCCAAGAAGATACAAGGATTCTCATTTGGATGATTTGTCTTCATAGCAAAGGAGCTATGAAGACTTCCTTTGCTTAGATTAACCAATGTAAGGAAAACCTACGCTAACCCAGGTCGGACATCATGCCTAAAGAGGATAGATAAACAAGCAGAAGAGGATCTCAGGAATGCTCTGGTGATGTTAGGTGTAAAGTAAAGGTAAAGGTTTCCCCTGCACAGTCGTGTCCGACTCTAGGGGCTGGTGCTCATCTCCGTTTCTTAGCCAAAGAGCCAGCGTTGTCCGAAGACACTTCCACGGTCATGTGGCCGCATGACACGTGTGGAACGCTGTTACCTACCCACCGAAGTGGTACCTATTCATCTACTTGCATTTGCATGCTTTTGAATTGCTAGGTTGGCAAGAGCTGGGGCTAGTGCGGGAGCTCACTCCGTCACACGGAGCTTGGGTCTCGAATCTCTGGACTTGCGATCTTCCAATCGATAAGCCTGGCATATTAACCGCTGAGCCATCGTGCCCCTATACCCTTATTCTAGTACATCCTCAAATTTTTAACGGAATTAATAATGCTTCCACTCCCTTCCAACTCTTTGCACTGACAGATGTACCACATTGTATCTTGGGTTGTATTTCAGAAAATGAGATGCAAAAAGAGCATAGCTGTTGATTATCAGACATTAAATCATTTGCTTTTATCCCAGTTCTTCCTCACTTGAGATCAGCTGATAATCACAAAACTGACAATCTATCTGTGCCACAGTCAAATATAAGCATACTGTTCTTGACACACTCTAATTGGTTTTGACAATCAATCTGTTTGTACCAAAGATTGCAAGATCAGGGTGTTAATCAAGGATGATGCTGCAGTTAGTGTAAAATAATCATATGTCAGAGCCAATTGCCAAAATTTCCATACAGGAGTCAAACAGCTACTAAATGAGCAAATTAATATTAAATTTAATATCCCACTTATTTCTCTGTTCTCATTACCTAATACACAGCTTTGTCCTACTTTGTTCCATCATCTCTACATTTCCAGCTTCCAATTGTTTCTGGGCCCAAATCTGACATGACATTTAATGGGAAATTGTAATTAATGTGTACATTTAAAAAAAGATGAATTAGCTGATAAGGAGGCTAGTAATTATCAGGAAGTGGGGCGTGGTGGCTCAGCGGGTAAGACGCCAGGTTTGTTGATTGGAAGATCGCAAGTTCAAAGGTTCGAATCCCTAGTCCCACGTGACAGAGTGAGCTCCCGCACTCGCCCCAGCTCTTTCCAACCTAGCCATTCGAAAGCATGCAAATGCAAGTAGATAAATAGGTACCACTTCGGTGGGTAGGTAACAGCATTCTGCAAGCATCGTGCCAGCCACATGACCGTGGAAGCATCTTCGGACAATGCTGGCTCTTCGGCTAACAAACGGAGATGAGTGCCGGCCCCTAGAGTCGGACACGACTGCACAAATATGTGGGGGTGGGTGGGGTGGGACCTTTACCTAATTATCAGGAATGCAGTGGTTTAGAGAGAGAGTTTCATCCTTTCTGTCTCTTAGTTTGACAAAGATCACCCTTCACAAGATGCTATTAGTACTGAGAGAAAAAATGTCATCTGAACATTGCTAGATGAGGACAGCTTTGATGAATCAGACCAAACAGCTGTCTATGCCATCAGTGGTAATCACATTTTGAACAGAAGAAGAACAGAAGAAGCAGAAGAACAACACTATTATCCTTCTCATGTTCCCCAGAAAATGGCACTGATAACCATACTTCTTGTATCCTGAAATTAATATCTTACCATCACAATTAGAACTCTTGATAAGCCTTTTCTTCCATGGGTGTGTCCAGTCTGCAGTGAAAATCATCAAAATTGCCACTCATCATTACATCCTGTGAAATTCCATAGAAAGCTATGGGATATGTACAAAACGTTTTTGGATATCTGTCCTCTCAAAAACTGTGTAAAAAGAACCAGTATTTAGCTGAGAAAGCTGAAGGGGAAAATGTCTATGCTGCTTACAAAAGTATGCATTAGGGAGAGTGAAAATAACTATGCTACGTATGCATTAAGGGAACTTGTAAATCAGCAGGCATATATGAAAGGAAGTTGCATGTCCCAACAAATTTTATTTTAAAACATAACTTGTAAAAGATTTAATAGAATGGACTAATATTTGAATAGAGGGCATGCATATCTCTAAAAAGGTAAAGGTAAACGTTTTCCCCTGCACAGTCGTGTCCGACTCTACGGGGCGGTGCTCATCTCTGTTTCTTAGCTGAAGAGCCAGTGCTGTCCGAAGACGCTTCCACGGTCATGTGGCCGGCATGACACGCGCAGAACGCTGTTACCATCCCACCAAAGTGGTACCTATTTATCTAATTGCATTTGCATGCTTTCGAATTGCTAGGTTGTCAAGAGCTGGGGCTAGTGTGGGAGCTCACTCCGTCACACGGGGCTAGGGATTCGAACCACCGACCTTCTGATTGACAAGCCTGGTGTCTTAACCACTGAACCATCGTGCCCCTCTGCATATCTCTAGTCTGAAGGATAACTGAAAGGTGAATATATCTATAAAGCAAGTCTCCATGAAAGCTTATTCACCCCACCCACTTTGCCCTAGCCTTGTTTTTTTTCCATCTTGATGAATTCGTAGATTGAAAATGAGCAGCAATAAATAGAAGAATCAATCGGAGTTTGTAGGTTCCTCTGGTCAGGGTAATTCTTCAGCGTCCCATTCAGGTATCCATTGAAATCTGCCCATGATTGCTGAAATGATTAATTTGGATACAGTCCTGTCCCAGCAATTCTTCCCTTCCACTTCATTTCTTCACATTTTCCTATTTTCAAATGCCTGCTTCGACTTACCCCTCCTTATATTTCTCCAATGTACTTAAATCACTTTTCTCCCAATGCACCAAAGTGTAAAAAAGAAACGGTAACATAAAATGAAATTAAACATTAACAGTGACAACTCCCTGACTCAGTCATTCTCACAGGATTACACTGAAGATGCAGAGGATTTATGCCATTGGATTTGGCAATTAATTCAGCAATGGGAAAATTTATGACACAAAGGTATTGTAAAAGTGTCTTTCCAGGACAGCTGAAAGAACCTTTGCTGTGGGAGGATGGAGAAAAATATAAAGAGGAAAGGCAGCAGCCTTTCCTGTCATTCTCTTTCCCCGCTGAAAGTGCTCAAGAGTCTCTTTTGTTCAAATGTCCCGTTTTCTAAAACTTGATGAATTCTGCAGGTCTGCTGTGGCCTTCTTTTCGCTCACCCATTTAAAACAGGCTAAATGCTGATGAGTGGTTATCCACTAAAGCAGAGCTTTCCAAACTGTGTGTCGCGACACAAAAGTGTGTCGCCACACACAGCGTGGTGTGTCGCCACACCACCCGTAAGTGGCGGTGCGCGCATGCACGGCGGCCACCATGCACGCGCGCACCGCCACACGCCCCCCACGCTGCCGCACACACCCCCGCGCCGCCACCGTGCGCGCGCGCGCCGCCACACGCCCCCCCACTGCCACACACCCCCCGTGCCGCCACCGTGCGCACACGTGCCACCGCACGCCCCCCGCGCCACCACTGTGCGCGCACGCCACCGCACCCCCCCGCACCCCCCCCACACCGTCGCCGTGCGCGTGCGTGCCGCCGCCGCTGGGTGTGTCGCCAGTGGCGGCACTTTGGAAAGCCCTGCACTAAAGTGTAAGAGATGGTTCACAGATTCAAGAGAACGTTCTAGAACCAACCAGCTGCAAACGTCCCTGTTATCGATGAAAAGACCTTGCTTCTTGCAGGCTCACTGAAAGACTGTTAGAAAGAGAATGAGAAAGTCTCCCTCCTAGTGTATACAGGAATCTATTGGTTCTAAACTGAAAATAGCTCACTTATAATAGTTCATATAACCCTGTCTCGTCCGTCTCAATAAATCTTGATGAAGAAGACTGCGAGAACCATGCTTGGAAAAGAATCACATTCAGTTTAGGCAGCTGTCAAAGAATCTGACACAACGTTCTTAAGAGATGTTCCCCATTATTAGAATTGTCACTGGATTTTATCTAAAATTTAGGGCTGTGAAAGATGGATAGGCCTTGATAAAGAGCTCTGCAGTGCCGTGGTGATGTGGTTCTTCTTGTCAAGGTGAAGAGCTGACAATATTTGCTCTGAAGTCATTTCTCCTGCCTCAATCAACACTTACAAAAGCTGGAATTCAAGAGGTCACTTAAAGAAGTGCTTCATTCATTTCAGTGAGAAACACGCCTCCAAGATATGACAGCCCTACTCAAACTAGACAGACCTTGAATGGCCCTTCACAGTCATATTTCAAGGGAGCTGGAATGAATGTTGAAGAGGAGCAGCTGAAGAATCCTGTAGCTGCTGAGTAAGGACCATCTCTAGGATTTCCCTAGAACAGAGCTTTCCAAACTGTGTGTCGCGACACAAAAGTGTGTTGCCACACACAGTCTGGTGTGTCGCCACACAACCCGGAAGCGCTGATCATCATCAGCGCTTCCGGGTTTTCCCGCAGCGACACACCAACGGCGGTTGGTGTGTCGCCGCGGGAAAAACTTTGGAAAGCCCTGCCCTAGAAGCTAGTAGAAATTAGCTTCTCCACTTAAGGAAAAGGACAGGTTGAGGAAGGTTTTAATTCTATATATTACTTTTCTTTTGAGAGGCTGGAGTCTGTAGTAGGCCCTGATGATGTGAGAGGCAGGTGGTTGGGGGCCCATTTGGTGGTTATAAGAATGGCATTGGCAGTGGGACAGCTCTGAGAAGCATATGGCTTCTATTTTTCCCCCTTCGAGAACACCTTTCAGCAGTCCAAAGTCTGCCATTGATTTTCAGTTCCAAAGGTCTGGATTTTGGCCATATGATTTGGAACTTTCCCCCCACCCCCATATTTTGGGGAGTTAAATGTGGGAATAATAGTAGTTTGCTTCCAGAGCCCTCCCACCCCTATTCTGACCCTTGCTTGGGGCCACCGGCAATAGGCTCCTAGGGAGCTGAGCGTGGCTGAGAGACTACAAAGAGAAATCCTGTTTCTGTGCATGGTAGCATCCACTGAGCTGGCTTGAGGACACTTCTTATTTGAGAATTCTTTCTAAAACCAGCTCTTTCCTGGACGGTCTCTGGTGCACACTCATTATAAATAAAAATTCAAACAGCATGTCTTAAACTGCCTGTTGATAATTAGCACTTCTTCATGGCTCGCTCTGTTTGCTTCCTGTCATATACCTGGCCAAAGAAGAAGCCAACATATTGTAAAAAAGGAAAAGGAAAAGGAAATAAAAATTCTAACCATGCACTTGTTTATACTATTAAATATTACATCTGTTGTGCAGATGGGACATCTATGCAAGAGGGCTATTTAGTACTCTTTATTTGCAATTAGCAAGCACTGACTAATGATTAAACCTCAAATAAATATTTGGATAGCACAGAATCTCATTTGATTAGGCTCTGAACCTTCCAGGTTTTACACAGCATGGGGGTTAAAATTACAGAATGCAGAATGCCCTCAGCTACTCTGGTATGATCTTATAGTAAAGCAAGCAGTGGAGACCTCTCTTCCCAGCGATGTTGAAATGATCTTGTCAAGTTTCTTGATATCCTCTAAATGGATTGGTCTCTAGAGTTAATTTTCCCTGTGGAAGGAATTTGGCTGGGGAGCACTGAGTAATATCATGATTTAGCATTATTCTGGAAGAGATGGGAACCCTCATCTTCTTCTCTGAAGGTGGAAGAGGAAGAGATGGGAACCCTCATCTTCTTCTCTGAAGGTGGAACAGGAAGAGATGGGAACCCTCATCTTCTTCTCTGAAGGTGGAAGAGGAAGAGATGGGAACCCTCATCTTCTTCTCTGAAGGTGGAAGAGGAAGAGATGGGAACCCACCATCTTCTTCTCTGAAGGTGGAAGAGGAAGAGATGGGAACCCTCATCTTCTTCTCTGAAGGTGGAAGAGGAAGAGATGGGAACCCACCATCTTCTTCTCTGAAGGTGGAAGAGGAAGAGATGGGAACCCTCATCTTCTTCTCTGAAGGTGGAAGAGGAAGAGATGGGAACCCACCATCTTCTTCTCTGAAGGTGGAAGAGGAAGAGATGGGAACCCTCATCTTCTTCTCTGAAGGTGGAAGAGGAAGAGATGGGAACCCTCATCTTCTTCTCTGAAGGTGGAAGAGGAAGAGATGGGAACCCTCATCTTCTTCTCTGAAGGTGGAAGAGGAAGAGATGGGAACCCTCATCTTCTTCTCTGAAGGTGGAAGAGGAAGAGATGGGAACCCACCATCTTCTTCTCTGAAGGTGGAAGAGGAAGAGATGGGAACCCTCATCTTCTTCTCTGAAGGTGGAACAGGAAGAGATGGGAACCCTCATCTTCTTCTCTGAAGGTGGAAGAGGAAGAGATGGGAACCCACCATCTTCTTCTCTGAAGGTGGAAGAGGAAGAGATGGGAACCCTCATCTTCTTCTCTGAAGGTGGAAGAGGAAGAGATGGGAACCCTCATCTTCTTCTCTGAAGGTGGAAGAGGAAGAGATGGGAACCCTCATCTTCTTCTCTGAAGGTGGAACAGGAAGAGATGGGAACCCACCATCTTCTTCTCTGAAGGTGGAAGAGGAAGAGATGGGAACCCTCATCTTCTTCTCTGAAGGTGGAAGAGGAAGAGATGGGAACCCACCATCTTCTTCTCTGAAGGTGGAAGAGGAAGAGATGGGAACCCTCATCTTCTTCTCTGAAGGTGGAAGAGGAAGAGATGGGAACCCTCATCTTCTTCTCTGAAGGTGGAAGAGGAAGAGATGGGAATCCTCATCTTCTTCTCTGAAGGTGGAAGAGGAAGAGATGGGAACCCTCATCTTCTTCTCTGAAGGTGGAAGAGGAAGAGATGGGAACCCTCATCTTCTTCTCTGAAGGTGGAAGAGGAAGAGATGGGAACCCTCATCTTCTTCTCTGAAGGTGGAAGAGGAAGAGATGGGAACCCACCATCTTCTTCTCTGAAGGTGCTTTCAGAACTATGCTAAGGCATGATAACGTATGTTACTGCAGCTCCACTTAGCAGCCAAAAACTTATTTTTAAAAATAGCCATGGTGGCCCCCAGTAGTCAGTTAAGCCAAAATATTTTGCAACATTTCTCTGCCCCACTGAATTAAATGTCCAAACTTTAACCTGCAGATAAAATTATTTATATGGGGTTGCTCAGCCTCAGCCAAACTCCAGACGTTCTGGGCTGGGGAAAAGCACCACAAATCCTCCTAAAATACGTTGTCCAATAATTATAATTATTACTATACATTATATTTCCTCAATTCCTGATTAGCTGTTTGTGAGTTTTAATCCACAGCTTAGCAGAAGCCCCTGCTGAGATTAGAACTGTAGTGGGATAGAAAAATAAGGTATGAGAAAGGAGAATAATCAGTCCATGGGCCATGTGACATGGGAACTGCAATTGGACCAGGGGTGGAAAAGCTACTGTCAGGCCCAGCCCAAGAACTTCAGAGAATCAATCTGGCCATACTTCAGTTCTTTATTTGCTCACACTGTGTAGACAGAATCTTGCCAGACTGGAGCTACTCTACCTAACCTGAGGGGAAATAACCTGGGAAGGCTCTAGGGCGGGGCTATTCTGAGCCTCTTAGTCTTCCCACATCCCACCCCTGGACTGTGTTTCCTCTTATCTTGTCCTCTTCCTTGGAATGTGCTCCCTCCTTCCCGAGAACCAGCAGCATTACTGAAATCCACCACATCACCTCCCCCTCCAGAGACACATTCCATAATGTCTACTGTACCTTGAATTCTCCTTGAACTCAGGACACCTACCACACAAACACACAAACACAGTACTTCATCACCGAAGAACAATTTTCTACAATGGCTGTAATCATGCTATTAGTTGCAGCAATAATTAAGAAACAAAGTTCTTTGACACTTTAAAAATGTATAGCTTCAATATTGCATGTGTTTTTGTGTGGACTCCACTGCACATTTTGGGGGGTAGCGTCGACTCCTTATCACAATAGAAATTAATACATCAGCAGATTCTTTTCCCCAAGCTATTGTCATTCATGTTAATTTTTTTTTTAAAAAATGCACAGTTTTAAGCATGAATAACCCATACATTTCACTATGCCATGTTATTTTCATATGCTTGCCCCTTCCATCTTCACTGTGACACTAACTTTTCATCCTACAGTATCATTACCATTCTTTCTGCATCTGGTTTTTCCCTTATATTCATGTTCTCCTTTCTCTGGTTACAATTCACAGTCCTCTTCTCTCTCCTGTCCTCCACGTTGCTGCTATGGGACACTTTTTAACCTAGTTAACAAGCACAGTGCTCTCAAAATTAAACCTGGCAACACCTCTTGTGATCCAACAGCTTTCTAAATCACTGTAGACACTCACCGCAGGGGAAATGTTAGAGACCTTTCTCTGTATAATAAAACAACTTCACAGTGCCACATCATTTAAAGGAACTAGTCACCCATTTTCACCTCTTGTACACTTTTGCAAAGAAAACTTATTTTTCCCTGCTAATGGTCCAATAATGATGCAATATCTGAGTGATTTATTCCTTTTTGTTGGATCGGCTATAGTGTCAGATTGTTGCCATGGTGGCATCACAAGGTTTGGGGTTATGGCTTACCTTAGCTGGGTTTTTGCAGAGCGTGTCTGAAGTAGGATAACATGAGCCAGGTCATTTGTGCCTCTAGTGAGAACTCTTGAGTTGATTAAAAAATAAATACATCAGATCAAATTGTAGCAGTGAGAACTAGAAACAAACAATAGCTATGCGAGTAGTCAAATGCCCATTTGGTGACATTATTACCAAGGCAGCTTATGAAAATGTTCCAGTAGACGGTAAAGCAAGTCTTTGTCAGTGGCTTCCTGATGTGCAATGAGAAAACCATTGGCTACTAATGGATGGTTTCAGAATGTGAATGGTTCTTAAAATACCTTCTCACAGCCCAAATTGCAGGCTAAAGAAAGACTTGCCTTCAGAGTAAATTTGAGCTACGTTTTTTCTTGCTGATGTCATTAGAATTTAGGCATGAGATCCATACACATAACCATTTTACTTATTACTGAAGCAGCTGAGACGATGCATCACCCCTGTCCTCCAGGTACTGAGAATTAAATAACGGCGGGTCATGGATTTGGAGGGATAAACATCTTCTGGAGTAAAGAGGAGTTGATCTTGGGTTGGGATGGGAATGGAGAAGCAGGAGTCAAAGGATCAGAGTTAGGTTCAATGAAATTGTATGTGTGTGTGTGTGTGTGTGTGTGTGTGTGTGTGTGTGTGTGCACCTTCAAGTCAGTATTGACTCCTGGTGACTGCCTGGACAAGTCCTTGCAGTTTTCTTGGCAAGAAGTGGTTTCCCACTGCCTTTTTCCTAGGGCTGAGAGAGAGGGACTGGCCCACGGTCACCCAGTGTCAGGGAGACACAGGAGAGCGGTGGGGGGAGCTTACTCACGGGAGAGAAGCGAGCACGAAGCTCGGAGGGCCTGGCCTTATTTCCCAAACGCCTCCGGAAAGCTCCGCCCTAGGTTGGACTCATATCTCTGGAGCTCTTCGGGCACCATCAGTTTAGCAGGATTCTGTATGTAGGTACTAATAAACACTAGAGACTAGATTCCCTGCCTCGGCGTGTTATTTCTGCACCTACACACGACACCCAGCTGGCTTTGTGCCTAAAGCAGGTAAGACTAAAATTCACAGTCTCCCGGTTTCTAGCCTGGTACCTTACACACTGCACCAAACTGGCTCTCCAGTGAAGATAACTGCACCAAATAAATAGAATCCAGGGCTTCCAATGCAACCCCAGGAGATCAGAGAAATCACAGTTGTGTTGACCATCATATCTTAAGTCCTGGGGTGGGGGTGGAGACCCTATATCATCTCAAGAAAACTACCTAGCTCAGGGCAAGTATGTTCCAAGTTGCATGCAAAAAAATAAAGGATGTCAGCCAACCTATAATCTGGCCCAACACACTTTTGTGAAGCCCTGCACAATGCATAGCATTGAACAAATGCATACTCATGCACCCTTCCCTTTCATTCACAGCTTTCTTTCACACATTCCATCACAGATACACACACACCTTCTTTGAAAAATATCCTCACCCACAGTTAGTCTTTTAAAACAATTTTACCAGTGAAGGAGTTTCAAAAGCTTAAAGCAGAAAACAAGTTGTTGGTGTGATTTTTCTAGTGAGGGTGGGCTGACTGTGGAGAAGAGACTAACACTTCCCTCCCCAGTAGTGTTCCTTGGAAGAAAATGAGCCACACAATGAACTGATTTCCACTGTGTGTGCATGTGTGTTTGGGTGAGTTTTGCAATAAGGAATCACCTTGATTTGAGCAACATGGAGTTTATATTATTTGGATAATGACTGAGTTACTGAAGCAGTACTGAAACAACAACATCAACACCAAGAAGGAACATTCTTACCAGTTAAGGGGTTTGGAGAATATCTCTACACCACAGCTATAGCTCTGTTTTCAGTCCCATGATCAAACATATGAATATTTGGCAGAGCCCTATATAAGGTCTATCTATAGCTGTAAAACTAATCTTGCGGAAAAAGAACACGCTTCGGCATGTTTCCCTAATTCAACTACTTGTCATGCATTTGCTTGTGGGAGTTCAAGTGAAACAGAATTTTACAGAAGGAGACATCACAGGTCTGTCTAGGCTGCTACTGTACATAGTCATTTTCAGTTCTGCACCACTGCATCACCTGATTTCAGCAGGATTACCAATGAGAACCTGAATTGATGGGAGAGGAGAGGTCTTTAATAAAAATATTGATTCTTTAAATGCAAAGAATCTTCACTCATTTGGGATTTTGTGTGTATGTGCATGAAATAGCACTCAGAAGCTAACAGCACTTCACAGAATATAGTCCAGGCATAGATTAACCTAAAGAGATGCATGAAAGTTCCCTCAGACTTTGGCCACTTCCAGATCATCACCATTTCCACTACCCTCCCTCAAAAAGGATGTGAGAATGATTTTTGGATCATCCCTTCTGCCGTTCTCAGCAATGTTGAGAACAAGAGAGTGACAGGCCAGCTTTAGAACAGGAAAAAAAATGTCATGTCCTAGACTGGACAATTGAACCACATGAGAAACTGCTATCTTAGTAGCTATCTTAGAAAGAGACCATCCTGGAGCTGTGAAAGAAGAAAGATGTTTTTCCATCTGGAACTAATGAAACTATCTTGTTAAAGGCAAATTATTTTTCATCTAAAATTAATGTGTTGAAAGACCTGAAAGAGATACACTAATCCAACAAAAGAAAAATGGTGTGAATTCCTTCTCCATTTCTCCATTGAAAGGCTGATGGGTATAATTAGTGCCTTCTGGAGCAACCTTCATGCCTGGGACTTTGACGCATGAGGCTTAATGAAATCAATCCTTGTGTATTCTGACAGAGAACTAACTTAATCTACACCCCTGCTGCGTTTGACTCTTCAGTACCATGAAAATAAGAAATTTCCTTTAAGAAGAATGCATTCTTTGAGAGGTTGTAGAAAATATATGAATGTAGACAATTGCGCTTGGGAGAAAATGTGTCTTGAAATGTATATTTAGATATATTCTTACATTTCATTCCAAATGCATGTAGAAATTACATAGAAAGGAGGCATGAATAAACAAATGCAAAAGTGGCATATTATGGTGGTTTGTCCATTATTATTTAGCATCTGTTTGTTCAATGAGTAAGTGAGCAGGGGGGAAAAACAGGAGGTTGGGAGGGGGGTTGGCATGGGGGTTTAGGAAATCATCAGCAAATTTTCCCTCTCAGTCCACAGCTGACAAGGGGACATTGCAGAACAAAAGTGTTTCTGCTTGTGATGCCCCAAGAAGCAAAAGTGAGGATTAGCCAACAGGAGTCTGCAGCTGTGACCTGTAGTGCTTAAAAACAACCTGACATATAGTTGGAGCAAATGCAAGTTCATAGCAGTCTTTGAAGAAAAACACTAAAAATGTGGAATAGTGCATGGCCATATTTCAGCTGATGAAAATAGATGAGGATTTATCTGTTCAAAGAAGGGTCTACATGAGAAACTGACAAGGGAGCAGTTTTCCATAAGGAACTCAGTCAAGGAACCAGCCCAGAGGATGAGACTAATAAACAGAAGGAAGATACACTAAAAATATACTGTACAACTGCAACTCAGAGACATTTTCAAAGCCTTGCAGATGAAAGAGGATCTGAGCTTTCAGGGGAATGAAAAGAGCAGAGAGGATTCCTTTGTGTGTCCCAGAAGAGATAGAGGAGAGTCCTGGTGTTTGGTGACTCACCACAAGGAACTGAAACAAAATATGTTGACCAGATTCATCAGCTCAAAAGCCCATCTTCCTCCCTGCTTTGTCTTCTGTGCCTAGGAAGATTAAGACCATTTCACAAGCTCAACAGCAGCATGGTGATCTTAACGATCCTCCTTTAGATGATAAAAGGACTTAAAATAACATCTCAATATAACCATGACCTAGCCCCAGGTGTAAGGTCACACAGCTACCTAGAAACATATTTAGGATTCCCTTACCAACTTTGCTCAGACTGAAGAAGCTCCTTGGATAAGGAGCGAAACGTTTCCACTGAGAAAATAGAAATCCAGTTGACATGATTCAAGCTACAGACAATTCCACCTGGATGACTGAGAACCTTCATAGACATATCAGCTCAAAAAGTATAACGAAAGGATCAGTAAACCAATCGAACAACTTCCAAGAGTCATCAAGTCTACTGATTCTCCTTCCTGCTGAACATGTGGGGATTTTAAAAAAAACAGCTATAACTGTATTTCAATAGACTTTGAAAATCTTCAAAGGAAGCTTGAGACTTCAGAGGTGCAGGCTGTATTGACACCCTCCCTTTCAGACCATGGAAGGCAGCTAGAAAGGGATTGAAGGGGGAAAAATGAAGAAAATGGGTGGATGGTACAATCAGAACCAGCACCACAATGAATAGGTTTGTCTATATGTTACCCCTGTTTCGGTCTATCTGTTATTTATTTATTTATTTATTTATTTATTCATTCATTCATTCATTCATTCATTCATTCATTCAATTTATCACCGCCCAACTCCCTCAAAGGGACTCTGGGCGATTTACAATCTGACATAAACTCTAATACCATATAAATAGAGTCAAATAAACGTAAAAATAAGCAATTTAAAAATACAATAAATATAATAAAATCAAGATGGTAGTATCTTTTTTTAAAACATTGGAAAGGGTAATTCAAGGGCCAACCTAATGTATTAGCCATCCCCAAGAGTATATACTCTTCTTCCCGCCCCAGGTCTGCTGGCAGAGCCAAGTCTTGAGTTTTTTCCGGAAGTCCAGGAGCGAGGGGGACTGTCTTAACTCTGGGGGGAGAATATTCCACAGGGCAGGCGCTACTGCAGAGAAGGCACGCCTCCGTGACCCCGTTAGATGGAATTCTTTAGCTGATGGGGTCCGTAGCATGCCTTCCCTGCATGACCGGATGGGACGGGACGATGTAATGCGGATAAGACGGTCCCTCAGGTAACCTGGCCCCATGCCATGAAGGGCTTTAAAGGAGATAACCAACACCTTGAATTGCACCCGGAAGCAAACTGGAACCCATTGCAGCTCGCATAACAAAGGTGTTACATGTGTCCGATAAGGGACTTCCAAGATCGTCCGTGCGGCCGCATTCTGGATCAGCTGAAGCTTCCAGATACTCTTCAAGGGTAGCCCCATGTAGAGCACATTACAGTAGTCTATATGTGAGATAACCAGGGCATGAGTGACCGTTCGAAGGGTCTCTCGTTCCAGGAAAGGTTGCAACTGGCGCACAACACGAAGTTGTTGAAAGGCCCTCCTAGCCACGACTGCCACCTGCTCTTCGAGCAGGAGTCGTGAGTCCAAGAGGACCCCCAAGTTCTGCACTGGGTCTGTCTGGGGCAGTGCCACCCCATCCAGAACTAAAGATGGCAATTTCCTAGATATTGAGGGGCCATTAATCCACAGCCACTCCATCTTACTAGAGTTCAGTTGAAGCCTGTTTTTCCCCATCCAGGCCCCTACAGCCCCCAGGCACTTGGACAGGGTAGAGACTGCATCACTTACTTCCCCTGGGATGGAGATGTATAATTGAGTATCATCAGCATACTGATGATATCTCACCCCATGGAGGTGGATGATCTCACCCAGCGGTTTCATGTAGATGTTAAAAAGGAGCGGAGAGAGTACCGAGCCCTGCGAGACCCCACAAGAGAGGGCCCGCAGGCTGGATCTCTCGCTCCCAATCAACAGTGACTGGAACCGGCCCTGGAGGAAGGAGGCGAACCAGCGCAACACAACGCCACCCACCCCCAACACCCTGAGCTGCTCCAGAAGGATACCATGGTCGACGGTATCGAAAGCCGCCGAGAGGTCAAGAAGAGCGAGAATGGATGCACTGCCTCCATCTCGCTCCCGCCAAAGATCATCCATAAGTGCGACCAATGCAGTTTCCGTCCCGTAACCCGGCCTGAAACATGACTGAAAGGGGTCCAGATAATCCGTTACATCCAGAATCCTCTGGAGCTGCAACGCCACCACCTTCTCAACCACCTTCCCCAAAAAGGGAAGGTGGGAGACTGGACGAAAATTATCCAGTATAGTAGGGTCCAGCGATGGTTTCTTGAGGAGAGGGCACACCAGCGCTTCCTTAAAAGCTGCCGGAAACACCCCCTCCCCCAATGATGTGTTAACCATTGTCTGGACCCAACTACAAGTCACCTCCCGAGCTGCCTTCACCAGCCAGGAGGGACATGGATCTAATTGACAGGTGGTGGCATTTACAGACTGGAGAACTCTGTCCACTTCCTCGGGTCCGACAGGCTCAAACCGTTCCCAGTTAACAAAGTAAGTACGTTCCCTGGGTATCTCTTCAGACTCTGTCCCACACTCGGAATCCAACCCAGAGCAAATCCGAGCGATTTTATCCAACAAATGCCCAGAAAATTCTTCCGCACAGCCCTGGAGGTGGACTTCCGACTCCCCTTTCCCTACAAGGGTAATCTTAAATAGGGCCGCCGGACGGCATTCCGCGGATGCAATAAGAGTGGAGAAATATTATCCCTGTTAGAGGGTGAAAATTAAACTTACTACAAAGACTGAGCTTCCAATTCAGGCTAAATCTAAACCCCCTGTGAGTTAGTTGACTGGGCCAAAGTTTCTCTTTCAATCATCCACAGCACTCTTAGCCTCTCCTTGACCCAGGTAAACACATATTTAAGAACGGAGTGAAGCAGGAATTATTTGCTTACTTTATGTCTCAGCTACACACAGTTTAAGTGCATTGCTTCCACATTAATAATTGATTGCCCCCTCTTCCTTCCTTACAACTACTTTGAGTCACCCGAAAGCATCTTTCCTTCTAGCCCTCAGGAATATTAATTGCCATTTCATTAGACTCATTGGAAGGGGGAGTTGGGAATTTACAATAGCAATTTCTAATTACACTTTAAAGTTAAACAGAGATTGAAACAAGAAGAGAGAAGACTGAAAACATACTCCCCTATTAATTAGCATTAATGGCAACTTAGAGGGTGGGGAAACCCAATATGTCAGCAATAACTTTTCCCATGTGGATCCCGAATAAACTTTGCCATTTGAGGAGATTAATTAAGGGTTTCTTGATTGCACGATATATGTAGAATTAAATGAGACATGCTTTCATGTTGTACTGCCTTTTTCATAGCAAATGCTTTACCAAGGAAAGAAAATGTGATTAGTATGTGTCAGTTTACAGTGTTTACCAATAGTCGGGTCCAATTTTCAAAATATCTGTAAAGCTGCAAGTATAATGATTGAATATGAGGTTATAATTTACATCTGCATCAACTAAAATGATGACCGTTCTCTAAATTTCAGAAGCTGGTTGCATCGCTTCATTGTAACCCCTCCCCATCACCAATAATGAGTTTTGTGGGGGGGGGAGACGAAATGGAGGGTTGGTGTGGCTTACTCTGTGGGTGAGAGTGTTTAAGAGAAAGAGAGACAAGAAGAAAATAAATGTATCCAGTTAGATCTGCCTGAGCTCCCAAAAGATATTAGCCCAAGCCTAATTAGATATTGGGGCGTGGTGGCTCAGCAAGTAAAACCCAGGCTTGTCGATCGCAAGTACGGAGGTTCGAATCCCTAGCCCTGCGTGACGGAGTGAGCTCCCGCACTAGCCCCAGCTCTTGCCGACCTAGCAATTTGAAAGCATGCAAATGCAAGCAGATTAATAGGCACCACTTCGGTGGGTAGGTAACAGCGTTCCGCACGCGTCATGCTGGCCACATGACCGTGGAAGCATCTTCAGACAACGCTGGCTCTTCGGCTAAGAAACGGAGATGAGCACCGGCCCCTAGAGCTGGACACGACTGCACAAATGTGTGGGGGGAACCTTTACCTTTACTTTTTAATTAGATATACTGTACATGTGAAGACAGGAGAATCCTACTTAGGATTCTCTTCCATATCCAACTGATCTCAGTTCACCCCATGCAACAATGTCCTTCACTTGCCTTATGTAGACCCAGGAGTCTGTTCACCCTTGCAAGTTCATGATTGCAATAATGGTGGCTTTTGGCTTATGTTGATCAAGTATCACGCTTATGACATCCCTTTCATACTGAGTTTTGTAAGCCCAGTCTAATGTTTCCCAGTGATAGACCTCACTGACCTCTATCTCATAAAGATACACGATACATAAAGATACACACATCTTTGGACAAGATTGTCTTGTCCAGCAGCTGAACATGAAAAATTGTCTCCCCTGAAACAGATCAAATTTATGTAGTCATAAAACAGGACAGTTTCCTTGTGAGGCTCATATACTGAAGAGAGGGAAAGTTCTTTATATTCAAGCCATTCAAATTCGTTTTGAGTATTCTATTCTTTTAAACAAATGTGTAGCTTCTGGCTGTCTTTAAATATTTGATTCAAAAGCAGGAACACCCTGACCCTCAGCCTTGAAATTCATTAGAAAAGATCAGATGTCACTTGGTGTGAGTGTGTGTGTGTGTGCGTTTTCCCCATTGAACAGGCAGTTCCTTTGACATTACAACACACTGGCCTTCAATATGTTATATTTGGTCCTTATGAGGAACAGCATTCGAAAGAAACCTACAAGAAATTCAGTTTCAGCTATAGAAAATGGCCTGGGGTGAAAGAACATTGTATTTTACTCTTAGATTATTATTACCATGGGAAAAAGAGGAAAGCAGCATCTAAACTAAGAGGTCTGGTTTTGTTGTTTGGTGCAGCATGTTAGATAATAATTAATATTTTATTTATTTTTATTTATTTATTGTTTAATTTATATCACCGTCCATCTCCCCCCACAAGGGGACTCTGGGTGGTCTAATAATACCTCTAATCACTAATATTAGTGATTAGAGGTAAGGAATCTGAGTATTATGTTATCCAATCCATGGGATATCTCATGCAAGTTCATGATTGCAATAATGGTGGCTATTGGCTTATGTTGATCAAGTATTATACTACTGATGCTACTGATGTACTAATCAAGCTAAATTTATATAAAATAAGAGAAAGCTAAAAACACAAGGTCATGCCATTTGGAACTTGGAAGAACTTCCTCTCCATTAACTCTGGCTTAAACCATGTGTTAACCATACATACGCAAAATTTACTTTTGGCATTCTTCAAGTCTTAACAGGGTGTCACCAGAATTCACAACAGGGATGTGCAAAACTTCAGTTTGAAGATTCAGAGTAAAGGTGACTCTTCTCACTGAATCCAACCAAGGCTTTGAATCACATTTTGGGTGATTCTCACATCTTTAATATGCAATAACTGTAATGAATACTAATTTATGGAGAATAGCAGTGCTGCCCAAACAGTGAGTAGATGAAGAGGGAAACTCAACATAGATCCTATATTTTTAAATAAACAAGTAAATTTTAATGTCAGACTAAGAAAGCTATTTAGATCTCACATAACAGAATTTTAATAATTCAATAGTCAATATTTTACTTAGCCATGGGAAAAAAAAGTCAGTGGGAATCAGCAAAAAATGTTTAATAAAATTAGACCCCTAATCAGCGCAGATGGAAGAGATGGACTCTTAGGTAACTGATTAATGAATATTCAGTAATTTCACAAAGACATAATGGAAACATAACAATTTATAAAAGTAGACTGCGATAATTTAAGAAATATTAACAAGAGGAATATTAATGAGAAGAGGGCAGTCATTAAAATAATCCTGACAGGTTAGTTAAGTTTATTATTCTAACATTATATTACACTTTGTAATAAGAATTGGCAGAACTGTATTTAAGATTATAGTTAAGAAAACCCTTAGTCAAATTTAAACTTGAACTTTGCCTGAAAATTGACATGTCCTTTGTGCAATAGCAAAAGTTAGCAGAGTCCCTCTTCTCCAAGCAAGCAGAATCACCACAAGGTTACAATGGAGAATGCCTCTTTTTCAGAGAGGCATCCACATGCAGCCAGAGTGGCCAGTCTGTGCAGGCAAGAAATGAATGCAAGAATCCCATGGCTAGTCTGTCTTCTCCAGGGAGTCTGCTTCATCGTGCAGTCTGAATGCCCAGCCTCTCTCCCTGAAGCAGGACACAACAGCCCCAAACTTTGAAATTTGTTGTTTATTCGTTCAGTTGCTTCCGACTCTTCGTGACTTCATGGACCAGCCAGATCACGCCAGAGCTTCCTGTCGGCCGTCACCACCTTCAGCTCCCTCAAGGTCGAGTCCGTCACCTCCAGAACATCATCCATCCATCTTGCCCTTGGTCAGCCCCAATTCCTTTTGACTTCCACTTTCCCTAGCATCAGCATCTTCTCCAGGGTATCCTGTCAGGGTATCCAAGCTTTGATAGCCAGATAGAATTCATAATGGGCAGTCTCCTTCCTTCAAGGAAATGGCATCAGTATAATTACCGCCCTTCAAGAAACAGGAGGAACCTGATATTGTCCTTGTAAAAATACATAAACGTGTAAAACCCTTAAACAGCAGAAAGATCACCCCTCACTACCATTATGGAGAACAGGAATGCCGATAACACAGCTTAGAAACACAAATTGGGGGTGGGGGTGGGAGTCAGCTGATGTAGCACCACTTAGACTTAACGTTTTGTCAGGGGAATCTGCTACTCCCCAGCTGAGTAATGGAAATAACAATTGTCCCTTCCTCATTGGAAATTGTATGGAATTATTTATCTAATAATTTAGCAGCAATAATGGGCTTTCATCATCTCCCACCCCACCCCATCCGTACTCTTAATCATAACTAGGTGTTTCATGGGCTTCCCACCTTAAAACAGCCTTTGTATAATGAGCCAATCCCACACCCTATTATGATCTGCCAAGCAGAAATGGATAAATCTATTAAGGCCGGCTCTCTCTGTTTCATCATAATGACAACCTCATAGGACCTGCATTCATGAGATCTTTTCCAAACTCTTCTTCGGGCAGCTAACCCCCTTCCCCCCAGAAAACCCTCCATGACTGGGTTAATCGTTTTTTAATATCTGCTTAATTACTCATTAATAATCCAGTTCCCCATGCCCCTCTTTCTCACATGTGTATGCATGAGTGCACAAACAGGCACAATGCAGCTGATACAGGCTATGGAATCAATGTTTTGTTTGATTTCCTGGAATTCTGCAGGTGTATGCTCTAACCCAAGGGTCGGAAATGGCGGCTCGCGAGCCAGATGCGGCTCTTTGGCCCCTTGAGTGTGGCTCTTCCGCAGCTGAACTCACCCCCGCCCCTTCCACGTGATTGGCCCCCGCCCGCAAACCCCGCCCCCTGGCTCTCGCACTGAGCGAGGCCCGGCGCGGCAGGGAGGCAGAGCCATCTCCAGCCACAGCAGCCCCTGCAGCCGCTCCTGCGCCGCCTCCGACAGCGCCGCGTCCTGGGCCAGCAGCGCCTCCCTGCCGTGGCTTATTGGGGCGGGTGGGAGGGCGTGGGGGAGCCGCACAGGCGCCGAGGGGGGCGGGCCGGGTGCCCACCTGCCTGCTTGCCTCCCTCCACGAGGCCCCCCGCTGCCTTCCGGGGATCTGGGCGCGCTGGAGAGGTCCGCGGGGCAGTGTCGGGGCTTTCTCGCCCTCTCGAGGCTCGGCTGCTGCTCGGCTGGGGTGCAGCGGGACGGGAGCTCCGCCCGCGCACCTTCCCTGGCCAGTCCTCATGGGCCGATCGCGTGGAAGGCGCGCGGGCGGAGCTGCCTGTCTGGCACTCAGGTGCTCCGGTAGCGCGGCCCCGCCGCCGCCCTTTCTCTCCGGCTTGGATCCCGGGAAGGCAGCAGGGGGCCTCGTGGAGGGAGGCAAGCAGGCAGGTAATCGAGCGAGCGGGCGGGCCTCGTTTCCCGCCCCCCATCATTTTCTTGGCTCGACGCGGGCGGGCGGAAGTCGCCGAGGGGGGCGGGCCTGGCGGCGGAGGCCCGGGCTGCCCGCCCGCCCACCTGCTTGCCTCCCTCCGCGAGGCCCCCGATCCGGCTTGGATCCCGGGAAGGCAGCGGGGGGCCTCGTGGAGGGAGGCAAGCAGGCAGGTAAGCGAGCGAGCGGGCGGGCGGGCCTCGTTTCCCGCCCCCATCATTTTCTTGACTCGACGTGGGCGGGCGGAAGCGGCCAAGGGGGGCGGGCCTGGTGGCGGAGGCCCGGGCTGCCCACCCGCCCGCCTGCTTGCCTCCCTCCGTGAGGCCCCCGATCCAGCTTGGATCCCGGGAAGGCAGTGGGGGGCCTCGCGGAGGGAGGCAAGCAGGCAGGTAAGTGGGCGGGCGGGCGGCCCGGGCCTCTGCTGCCGGGCCCGCCCCCCTCGGCGCCTGTGCGGCTCCCCCGCACCCGCTCTGCCCGGCCAGACATGCCCCGCTCTGGAGGCCGGGCTCACCGAGGAGGACCCCCGACCCTCCCAAACAGATTTGCCCTGCCACCCACCCCAATAAGCCACGTGATTGGCCCCCGCCCGCAAACCGCGCCCCCTGGCTCTCGAGCATTTCAAAATGTGCACGAGCATGTCAAAATGGCTCCTGGCATAAAAAGTTTGCCGACCCCTGCTCTAACCCAAAAACCTTTAAACTCATCTCATACTTTTCAGGAAAGGTCAGCAACAATGTCAGATTGTAAAGAATCTTTACCAGCAGTCTTAAAAATCATATCAACATTTATTTCCTTTCCTTGTGTTTTTCTAGTGCTTGTTCAATTAAATCTGGTGTTGAATTTTAGTGTAAGTAGACAGTAATTTTGAACAATAATAATAATATTCTATGAGGTCCCTATTTCTCTCTCTCTCTCTCTCTCTCTGTCTCCTGTTCTATATAGGATATTCTTCTATCCAATCCCTGGGAACAAAGATTGTTCTGTCTGTGCATTTTATTTCAAATCAAATCAGTTTATTACAGCCTTAAGGCCAGATACAATAAAATATCTAATAGTAAAACTGTTACATACTTCTATATATATAACAGAAAAACAGTAAGTATAATAAGATCTAAAAAAAATTAAGAACATATATAATAAAATAAAACAGAATAAAAATAGTACTATAAGAAGTGATAAGTAAATGAATATCCAGACTTAATTAATGGTGTGGCATATTGTACAGATGGTAGCACAAAACTGGGCAACTTGGGAGGATATTTTCAAGTCCTTGTCCGAAAGAAGTAACAATAAGTAGAAATCACACTCGCTACCAGGAAATTTCTTCAAGATTGGGTAAATGAAGGTCTGTCTAGAGTCCTTATATAGGTAGCAGCATAATAGCATGTGGCTTAGAGTTTCTATTGAGCCATCATCACATGGACATAACCGAAGATACATAGGAATACCCTTAGAACATCCAAAAAGGAGCATCCAGCCTTGTATAAGATCAACTGTGCATTTTATTTCCATCAAATCTCTTCTTTTACTACTCATCCTGATAATGGAGGGGAGGGGAGGGGAGGGGGGGAGGGAGGGAGGGAGGGAGGGAGGGAGGGAGGGAGGGAGGGAGGAAGGAAGGAAGGAAGGAAGGAAGGAAGGAAGGAAGGAAGGAAGGAAGGGTTGGTCCAATCTTAGCTAACCTTTTAAACAATCAAAGCTCATCTCAGATGACATTCCCTTCTCCAAATAAGAACTTTTTTGGGATTTGGGCTCCTGATTTTTCAGGCAAAACCACAGAAGACCTTAAAAGATAAGCATAGACTCTATAAAAGAGTGTTACTGATCTTGGCCATTATACTTTTACAAAGTTCCAAGTTGACTCACATCTAATGGACTATAGAGTAGAAGTTGTATGAATTAGACTGGAACCCACATATTGTATGAAATACTTCCAAATCCTGCCAACTGCTCCAGAGCTCATGCATGAAAGATAATGCCTTCCAGCTCGACAGTTCTGTCTCCGCCACTATTGCATCTTGAAATTGTTTATTGGATTTTTGTCTCATTTCCCCATATAGATTTGAAACAGCTCGTAGCAGTTCTTCTCCCCACCCCCATTGCAAACATTCTATCCTAAAATAATTAAATTCTCTTCCCAACTAATCCAAATATTGTAGGGCAGAACGTTGGAATCTACAATCTATAAAAATACCGCAAATCTTTATTATTGACTTAATGTCTTCTAGTTTTCCAGCCTAGAGAGAAGCAGCGGATTTTGTAGGACATGGAACCTTAAGCCAGTGGAAATCTGAGCTATTCCTCATTCTGGCATATGTTAATTTCTTCATATTGAAAGTATTCAAAGAGTGCTTCACTAATTTTTCAAAATACAAGGTGAAATTTTCAGGTGATGAAACTCAACATCTGCATTCTGTGCTTTCCCTATGCTTCTGTGGAGTCACAGCTCTAATTACCACAGCACCATCCAATGCATATTCTGTGGGCATGTGCAAATATTTAATTTAATGTAATATTTAGTTCACATGGAGTCAGTGAAGATTTGTGCGTCTGAACCCTCAGATCAATCTGATATATGGAACTAATAGAGCAATTTGATTGGTTCCATGAAATGTGTTCAGATGGACTTTCTGAAGACACACACCTGCATTATAAGAATGCACATTGGTCTGAACTGAATTGAATTAGATCCCATTTGGCTATTGAATCCAGTTTGATTCAGATAACCAACTAAATGAGATTGATTTTTCTAAGATTCAGGTATTCATACCAAATCATATACTCCTAATTTTGTGTGGCACTCTTAGGACTCTTGTTCAGGAGAGTCACAAACAATCTACAAGGACCGGTGGCAGTGATGATTTGGTTAAGGTACCTTCAACAGTGCACCATTCTTTTTTTTAAATAAAAAAAATCAAAATATAAGTGACACAAAGTATAAACCATCAAATGCTGCCATTGTGATGACATTACCAAGTAGCATCTTATTCATTCAGTGATCTGCTTTTTATATTCTCCGAGTCACACTTCTATGGAAGTATAGGTAGTCCTCACTTAATGACCATTTGTTTAGTGATGGTTCAGACTTACGACAATGCTGAAAAAACTACTTACAACCAGTGCTCACACTTATGACCGTCGCAGCGTCCCCACAGTCACAAGATCACGATATCACGATTTGGGCACTTGGCAACTGGTTCGCATTTATGACCATTGCAGCGTCCCGTGGTCACATGATCGCCATTTTTGACCTTCCCAACCGGCTTCTGGCAAGCAAAATCAATGGGGAACCATGTGATTCACTTAACGACCATGTGGTTCTCATAACGACCGCAGTGATTTACTTAATGACCACTGCAAAAAGGTCGTAAAATTGGGTCGGATTCCCTTAATGACCGCTTCGCTTAGCAACTGAAATTCTGGTCTCAATTATGGTTGTTAAGCGAGGACAACCTGTAGTAATAGTGGTAATAGAAATACAGAACTTAGAACGTGCACCTTCAACAGAATGAAATCACCCAGAATTTCCTCTCAGTTTCCTTTGAAACACTTCAGAAAGATTATTGTTTCCATGAATTTTTAAAATAATTTTATGGAGTTTTAAAATTTTATTTACAACAACTTAAAAGACAATACATAGTAATATATAATATCATACGTCAACTATGGAACTATACTACTACTGTAATAAACTAGTCTATACTGGCATATGTGTGATGGTTCTGATACTTTAGTTGTTAAATCAGAAACTCCTACTACAAGCCATTAACGGATATAAAAGATTTCTTTATTAATGCAATTCAAAAGCATGCAAATGCAAGTAAATAAATAGGTACCACTTTGGTGGGATGGTAACAGCGTTCCGCGCGCGTCATGCCAGCCACATGACCGTGGAAGCATCTTCGGACAACGCTGGCTCTTTGGCTAACAAACGGAGATGAGCACCGGCCCCTAGACTCAGACACGACTGTGCAGGGGAAAACCTTTACCTTTCCCTGATACAGAAACTCCTTAAGTAAGGACGTTGCACAAAGGTAGTGGCATCTGGAGGCCACAGACTGCAGGAGATGACTGGTCAGAATTGGTGAGTTGCAACAACCAGAAATGGCAACCGTTTTACCTGAGAGCTGGGATTAACTCTAAAGATTTGTGCCAAACGTTCTCCCTTCTGTTGTCCAGTTAAATCCCTCATTTTATAAACTGAGGCTGCTCTGTCACAGAAATGGAGGAGCTTCTGACAGCACAATAAAAGTTTTGGAAGAGTAAGACTTAGGTGTCGGCTTTATTCCAGCTGGAGCAATTACAAAATGGGGAGTGTCTGGTTTAGATGCCTCCTGGCTACCTAATTTTTACTAGGACTGTTTTGAAAGGCCTCTGGTGAGATGAGGAAAAGAACTAACGATGAAGAAACACAGTATTTCATGAAATACGATAATTTCATAGTTGCAGGTACATCTCCAGAAATCCTATGTGCAAAAGCCTCTTCTGGCTACTGCCAAGGACGCTTCAAGGCAAGAAAATGTGACGCAAGAGAGTCGCCTTGCTTTGCTGTTATAAGAAAGGGGAAAATCTTTCACTGAAACAAAGCCCGTCTTCCAAGCTTTGCATAGGCACACTGCAACAGGGTGAGGACCCAGGGATTCAAAGTGTCCATGACCAAAACATTCAAAGGCTTCTGTCCTGATTGATATGACTCTCAGTTTCTCTTTCTCCTGATATCTCAAGTACCTTAAGTCCCACGTAAGAACAACAACATTCTCTGCCCACCAGTATTCAAAGGCATAAACCTGGCTCAGAAAAGGAGATTTCAACCCTGAATCAGCCTCATTCCATGCTTTTATGAAAGGGGCCTAAAAACTGTGGGATTCTCTGTTCCTTGAAGATAAATTCTCTACCTGTTTCAGGTTCTTATTTATCCTGGCAAGTTTGTTTATTTAAATTTACTTATTTTACAGTACTTATATCCTGCCCCAAAGTCTCTGTGCAGCATAAAGCATCCACAAAAAGAAAGCCAGAAGCATAACATAAATCAGAACAATGTCAAAACCAATCATCCTCATCACAAAGAGCAGAGATAAAATCCAAAGGAGGTACCCACCGTCGGTCAGCTGGAACCAAAAGTATATTGAGATAAAACAGGTTTAACCTGTTCCAGAATTGCCACCAGAGGCTCCTACAACACTACTCTTCCATCAGAAAAACTACACAAGTATATAAAATGGCGCTGGAGCAGCTGGAATACCCAAATGGTATCTCTAAGCCCTGAGATGGATCAATCATCTGAAGAGCTCATCTACCTTTGGCTGTAATTGAAGGGATGGGGGGGGGGGGGCAAAACACTCTACCACATTAAACCTTCTTCCTTTTCTTCTATCAGTAGTGGCCATAATTTACTGCCTTAAGGAAACCACATTGGCGTGACAGTATTTTAATTCTGTCTTAATGTTTATTGTATCAGTGCCATAAGCAGAAGACGAAGCCACTCTGAGACAGCTTCTCATCTTAATGATCTGATGTGCAGAGGTGGAAAGCCTTTTTTCCTATCAAGGATCCCTGATCCCCGGGCAAAGTCATTATTTCAGGTGTGAAGTACTGAGGAAAGCACTTCTGTCCAACCCTGTTTTTATGCTTTAGAGCTGTTTCAACATTCTCGGGATGGAAAGATCTTTTCCCAAACCAACCCAATAAAAAGAGGGAAACGTCTACGTCTGGGCAGGTTCACTTCATGCAAGGCCACTGCTTCACTACAGGAAACTCTGTAGCTCTGATGCATTGACTCCGGAAGAAGGACAATTTCGATGTAAAAAGGGGCAGAATATTTCTCAGATAAAAATAATACTGTGAATGTCTGTATTTACTATCCATATATTTATCACAATGATTTCCAGCCCACCTTTCACATTAATAATCCTTTTAAAGTGGCTCCCCTGAAATATAATAATTGAAAATAAAATACAGTAAGCATCACTTTAAAACAAATTACCAGTATCTTTCCCACAGTTGGTAGTAATAGCATGGAGGGAGGGAAAAGTTCATTTGAGCTTCTGTTTTCATGTATATGGCTGTGGAAAGGAAAAGTCAAGCTTCCCCATCACCTGTCGTTGTCTAGGTAATTCATAGTAGGAAACTTTAAGCCCAAAAGATCTATATTGTTTTCTGCTGTATATCACCCATATGAAAGATATGCACAAAATAGAAAATGTGTTTTGCTTCAACCACAGAACCATTACAAGTGGGTTGTCTGTGTGGTGCATACAACTCAAGCGTTTTTGTTCTGATCCTGACATATTTTCTTTTAAGTTTGGATTGCTCAAGCTACTTCTTTACCTATGTTCAGTTGGATTTTAGAGTGGTGCTCCAGGAACTTCTTCTGATGCTTCATCTCCCAGAGTTTTTTTAAACCCAGGGGGGATTCCAGGATCCATGTGTAGGGGGGGCTGCAAAGGTGCAATCCAATTTAAGAAGCCACTCCTTCATTCCAAGTAGCAATTACGTTTTCAAATATATATCATCAGGCAAAATGCATCAAAGGCCCAGGAAGAGCCCCAAATTCCCTATGAAACCCATCAGGCACCTGGGGTGGACCAACAGAACAGGTCCAGTGTCCCTGTGGCTGGTGGCAGATATGGAAAACTGCAAAGCAACATGACTACAGCAGGGGACTGATTTTGACATCCCCTGTATCCAGATCACATGGCCACCGCTCCAAGACAAAAACGAGATCTAATGTGTGACGTCTCCTGTGTATGACTGCCATGGTGGTCATGAACTCTTGAGCTGCCTCTGACTCCATGACCAGAGAAGGAAGGTTGAAATCCTTCAAGACCACAAGCCTGAGATACTCCATTGTCAACTTGGCCACAGCTTCACGGAGCTCAGGTAGGGAAGACACTTATTAGCAAGGAGGCTGGTGTAATAGCAGCAATCCCATCTGATCCACAAAGCCCAGTTTCCCAAATGGGGTCTCACACCCAGTTATCTACAAGATGGTGTCTCCAAAAGTCTCTTAGATGATAATAGCCACTCCCCTACCCCTGCCCTGGGATTGCAGCTGGTGCCACACCCGAAACCCAGCTGGGCATATCTCAAGAGGGGAAACTGTCTCCCCACCCCCCTCCATACCCAGCCAGATCTTGTTAATACATGGCAGGTCGGCTCTTCAGCCGTCTTAGAAGATACTTGTACAGAATACATCTATCATTAAATCTGAGCCCTGTATTTTGAATGAGAGCCAGTTTGGTGCGGTGATTAAAGGTGCTGGATTAGAAGCTGGGAGAATCTGGTTCTAGTCCTGCCTTCAGCAAGAAAGACAGCTGGGTTTCACTGAGCCAAACACTCTCCCCAGGCTTAGGAAGGAGTCAGTGCAAACCATTTCTGAAAAGGTTGCCTCAAAGGCTGCATAGACATGTCCACGTAATTGCTAGGAGTCAAGTCTGTCTTGAGGGGAAACAACAACAACAGGAATACATGATTCTTTTATTCTATACAGAGATAAACTTTATTTAGATTAAAGGGAAACATTTTCTGCTTTCAGGTATATTAATCTCGCTGCGTGCACACATGGCTAGCATTCCTTTTGTGACAGAGGCCTTCCATCTCCCCGCACTGTCTCTTCTGTGCTTAATAGATTTTTCCCTCATCCACCACATTCTTTATAATTAATTGTGATTAAAGTTAAACAATATGCAACCTGATCCTATAGGGACTAATTAATTAGCACTTGATTTATGAAGATTATAGAGGATTAAGCTGCTGCAGCAGAAAGTGGCTTCGCACACTAAAACTTGACAAACTTTTTAATATGCTTGTGACCACTTAATTTTTTCATGAGATGGTAAGTGATTTGAGCTTAGTTATAAACAATGTATCACATATTATGGGCCTCCTCCTCCTCCTCCTCCTCCTCCTTTTCCATCCCTCCCATGGGTTTCAGTGGGACCTAACGCTTTACATCATTCACCAACTAGTGTAACTCAATCACTTGAACAGTGGGCAGCTTGTATCTTGTCATACTGCAGGTTGTCCCCAAGGATTTGGGTGCAGCTCCTGGAGACTTACCCCGTGTTGTGCTGAAGTTCTACGCAACCACTGACATGTCTATGAAGGTTCTCAGTCATCCAGGTGGAATTGTCTGTAGCTTGAATCATGTCAACTGGATTTCTATTTTCTCAGTGGAAACGTTTCGCTCCTTATCCAAGGAGCTTCTTCAGTCTGAAGAAAGTTAGTAAGGGAATCCTTAAATATGTTTCTAGGTGGCTGTGTGACCTTGCACCTGGGGCTAGGTCATGGTTATTTTGAGATGTTATTTCTAAGTCTCTTTATCATCTAAAGGAGGATCGTTAAGATTACCATGCTGCTGTTGAGCTTTAAGACCATTTCGCAAGCTCAACAGCAGCGTTGTAATCTTAACGATCCTCCTTTAGATGATAAAGAGACTTAGAAATAACATCTCAAAGGTGCAAGGTGCAAGGTCACACAGCCACCCTAGAAACATATTTAAGGATTCCCTTACTAACTTTGCTGAGACTGAAGAAGCTCCTTGGATAAGGAGCGAAACGTTTCCACTGAGAAAATAGAAATCCAGTTGACATGATTCAAGCTACAGACAACCACTGACATGTTGCCCAGTTTCAAGAGCACAGCTGATCTCCTGCCAAATTTTGTCCTTTGCTGTGAAGTCTTCAGCAGCATACCAGAAGCTGCTAAAGCAGAGCTGTTTCCCTACTAACCAAGTTCCTCTCCAGTGGCAGCAGATACTTTTGCCCAGAACTAACCTCATCCCATTAGGGAGCGCTTGACATTAAAGTTGTTGTCTGTGTAACTCAAGTTTATCCATGCTTTCAGTCATCAGCAGGTAGATTTCCATATTATAATGTACATATTTGATCCAATACAGCTATTCATTTCTAGAGTAAGTATAGTAATACCAGTCTTGGCAATAAAATAACACCAGTCTTAGTCAAGATATTCAGGGAGAGGGAAACAAAACTGGAAAGTTCAAACCATGTTCATTTGGGTGTTAATGAAGTTTGGTAAGAAAAGGGTGAACATCTTGGAAGGAAGTTTGTTCTCTTTCAAAGTCTTGCAATAGGTCATAAGATGGTCTTTAAAATATATAATTCTTAGCACTGTTGCAGAAGGAATGAAATATTCTTTATTGCATTTTATTTTTAATATTCTATATATTTCTGTCCAGTATAATAAAAATCAAATTATAAAAACATGTAAGTTATCTATTTTCATAATCAACAATACTACAACAGATTTAAATCTATTAAATTTCTGTAGTTTTTATCTTTGTTGAAAACTAATAAAATTATATCTAAAAAAAGAAAAGAAAATAATAACACAATAAAAATTAGCAGCAAATTTGAGCTTCCCCCTTAAAAACACTTCTCCCCGAAAGCACCAGGTAGTTCATGTATGCCAGATGATGATTTCTTGCTTGAAACAACTGTGAAATAAGTGTCCCTAATGATTTGACCAATTGGAAGATTAGTCCTGATTCATTGGAACACTTTTTAACGCCCTAGAAAAGCAATTTGATACAAAATAAGGAATATTTAATAGTTCAGGACGTTTAATTATGGTACAAATTCAGCTTATTTGCATCTACTGTATATTAGAGAAGCCTTCCTGTTTTGAAGCTACTTATGAGTTTGTGTTGTTATGAGTTCATAAGAAAAAGGTTTTAGGTTATACGTATACTTTTTAGGTCATTAAAAAAAAAGAAGAACTTCAATATCCATTATCTGGAAATAATTTCTGGCTAGCAAAGAGCCTAATGCTAGATTAAATGTATTGTCTTGGCATGACCTACACAACAACACAGACAGATATCTGATTTTCTGATGAGCTAGAAGATTTATTATAGATTAAATTGTCTTAAAATTCACAGAGGGCAAGACAAGCAGAAGGATACTGAGTCTGGGGGTGGGGGCGTGGCATTGTTCTGTATCTTGCTTTCTGTAATATTGTTGGATAAATGATATTCCTGTCTATAAGGTATATAATCTTTGTTGAGTGTGATTTTTATATTCAGTGGTGGGGATCTCTACTTGGTAATAACAATAACAACCAGAAGAAGAAAAACACTGCTGAATTTTCTAATATCTAATTTCTGAAGCCAATTCAATGGTATTGAGTGCTATTTCAAAATCTTTTCACCCCAGAAGGAACTGGTTAAAAAGTGCTAGAGGGGCTTGTTGAAAATGTTTTATGAAATCCAAGAATGGTTGATCCCATTTACTAGGTTGTTCTTCAGGGCTTTTAAACTGGGCCTATTTTTCTGGTCATCTTGCTGTTTCTACAAAATGAGGACAAACAAGTGTAATAGGTAAACATTCCAAAGGCACAATTTCCTTGGTTTACAGTACAATTCTATACATATACTCAGTAGGAAGTCTCACGTAAGTAAAGAGGACTTACTTCCAAGTAAGTCGAAATAGAACTACAAGCATAGGATGCTTTCATATCAAAAACATTGACTTAGTGAATTGTATTAAATTTTAATTGTATTAAATTAATTAAATTAATTAAAGCTATGGTTTTTCCAGTAGTAATGTATGGCTGTGAGAGTTGGAGCATAAGGAAGGCTGAGCGCCGAAGAATTGATGCTTTCGAACTGTGGTGCTGGAGAAGACTCTTGAGAGTCCCTTGGACTGCAAGGAGGTCAAACCAGTCAATCCTAAAGGAAATCAACCCTGACTGCTCATTGGAAGGACAGATGCTGAAGCTGAAGCTCAAATACTTTGGCCACCTAATGCGAAGAGAGGACTCACTGGAAAAGACCCTGATGCTGGGAAAGACTGAAGGCAAAAGGAGAAGGGGACGGCAGAGGATGAGACGGTTAGATAGCATCACCAATGTAATGAACGTGAATTTGAGTAAACTGGAAAAGACCCTGATGCTGGGAAAGACTGAAGGCAAAAGGAGAAGGGGACAGGCAGAGGATGAGATGGTTAGATAGCATCACCGATGTAACGAACATGAATTTGAGTAAACTCCGGGAGACAGTGGAGGACAGGAAGGCCTGGCGTGCTGTGGTCCATGGGGTCACAAAGGGTCGGACACGACTTAACGACTGAATAACACAACAAATTAAATTTTCAATGCACCTTTATGAAAGAATAGGCTGTCAACGTTGCCAAGAATTATTATTTATTAATTTACAGCTAAAGACCAAACCAACAAACATTAAAACATATGCAGCATTATATATATAATTATAAATATAATTGTATTTGATTGTGTGTTTATGTATGTACTGTATGTATGTATGTGTGTGTGTATATATGTGTGTGTGTGTGTGTGTGTGTGTGTGATAAAAGACAATCAAAGCTGTGAGGAAGGCACCAGCCGGTTCCTATGGGCTAAAGCTACAGATAAAAATTTTGCCACCACCTTTGATACATTTAGAAACTGATAACTTAAAAGTAAGGCTTCTTCTCATCATGAGGCAAATTGGTAACAACTTCGTATTTGTTTCTTTGTAATAAATGGGGGCTATACATTTTAATTGCCATTGAGTATGGAGTGGACATTTTAATAGAACATGGGATATAGACTCAATTTCAATGTTTTAACATACACAAATGCCATTTTTGTATGGCAGGGTGTTGAAATATCTTCTACCTGTCACCCTCAATTCAGGCCAGATAGGAAAGCCTCTTATATGGAGCTTGCACGATCTTTAAAGAAAAGCTATGGAGAGCCTAGGAGAATGGGACAATTTTTCCATAATAGGGATGGGAGATTTGGGCCCTGACTGACAGAATATCTAAGTCCAGGACCATCAGTTTGAGTTCTACTAAGTTTTTATCAGTGCCAAGAGTAAGTAAAGCCAGTTTTGACACGTCACAATAAATTAAGTTTTGATTAATTTCCCTTTGCAGGGCTTGCCAAGACTTGTTACCTCCATTCAGAAGGGTCAAGGTCCAAAAAGTGAATTACCTCTTCCGTTGAAATCAGAAAATTGTATATCTGGCAAAACAGGTACATTGCATGAAGATCATGGGACATCTTGGCTCAGTATATTACTTAAAATCAAAGGTAGAACACCCAATTGGTGAATCTGGAACAGGTAAAGGAGAGGATTGGGGCCTTACATCAGTTTACTTATTTCTCTCCATGCTAATTGTAAAAAGGTAAAGGTTCCCCCTGCACATTTGTGCAGTCGTGTCCAACTCTAGGGGCCGGTGCTCATCTCCGTTTCTTAGCTGAAGAGCCAGCGCTGTCCGAAGACGCTTCCACGGTCATGTGGCCGGCATGACGCACATGGAATGCTGTTACCTACCCACCGAAGTGGTACTTGCATTTGCATGCTTTCGAATTGCTAGGTTGGCAAGAGCTGGGGTGAGTGCGGAAACTCACTGCTAATTGGCTCACTGCTAATTGTACACATATGTATATTGCACTGTATGATTTTAATCAGTAGATTAAGGTACTTTGAGGAGAGGACTTTGTTGTCAAATATGGTATGTAAATACTAGAAATAGTCTCCCTTATTTAGTCTTTTACAACTATCATTGAGGAATGCTATCTATGCATATGTAGCATTCCTCCATGATAGTTGTAAAAGACTAAATAAGGGAGACTATTTCTAGTATTTACATGCCATATTAGCATGGAGATAAATAAGTAAACTGATGTAACCCCCCAGTCCTCTCCTTTACCTATGTACTGTATATGTAAATCTGAATATACATTTTGATAGGACAGGATAATCACATTTCTCCCAAGCTTTTGAACCCCCTGGGCTACCTCTGCAAAATTAATGTCATGATTTTCAAAGGAAAATATAGTACCACTGGCTGTGCTCATAAACTGAGAAGGTACATGCACAATTGCACTTCATTCATAACAAGCAAGTGATGTCCCATTAATTGGATCCATATTTACAGATAAGCATCCAAAAGATTTGAAGCCAGTGTGTAAAAGTGATGAGATTATCTGTGAAAGAAACAGAAAGATTATGCACATCCCTAGAGAAAATGGAATATGAGTACCAGAAAGTAAGCTGTTTTTTGGTTTCTCCTAATTGAGTCATCTCTTTCCTTTTCCAAGCAAAAACATGCATCATTTTAGTAAGAATAAATAATCATATTTTTTTATTATGGTCACGGACCATAATTGCAAACAAAAACAAAACACATTAAAAATAAAAATAAAGTAAAAACAAAATTAGATAAAATATCACAATTGGTGGTAGGTTTGTCAGTGGATAATAAAATCTGCCTAATTTTACAGGCAGCATAACAAAATTTAGCTACGTTCAGGTAGACTGAATCATACTGATCTGATAACAACAACTGTACATAAAAAAGTTCAAAATTCCCTGGGTGTTTTACCAAGTAAGGAGTTATAAGGTGGGTCCTTGAGCCCTTATAGAGGGTACAGCAGGACATGACCTGTAGTTTTAACAGCCCCTTGTCCACAGTGGGCATCATTTTAGTAATATGATCCATCCTAAAGAACTCAATAGAAATGTGCCCATGAGGAAACAGCTGCTGGCAACATGACACCATTACAGCATTGGTATAGGTATAGGTATAGGTATAGGTATAGGTATAGGTATAGGTATAGGTATAGGTATAGATGATATAGATATAGATGATATAGATAGATATAGATATAGATATAGATATAGATATAGATATAGATATAGATATAGATAGACACAGACACAGACACAGACACAGACACAGACACAGACACAGACACAGACACAGACACAGACACAGACACAGACACAGACACAGACTAATCAGGTTAACAGTATGCAAATATAGGACTTGGATAGTAGATAGACAAAGCCTCCCTCCCTCCCTCCCTCCCTCCCTCCCTCCCTCCCTTCCTTCCTTCCTCTACATCATATACTTTGTGCACATGAATGTACTAACTGGGAGTTTTATACATTATTTCCACATATGTTGTATTTATACTCTCTATGTTTATAATATTGAATATTGTTATTCCCCCCACTCTTGTTACAATCGAAGTCTTCTAAACAGAAGCAAGCAAACTGCTTGTTCAGAACTGCAGAAAATAATATGAACTTAATAAGATGAAAGTCGTTCAAGGAGGTATTATTTTAATTACACTTAAGCTTTCTTTGGCTGGTAAGGTGCCCCAGTTCTAAATCAGCCCTGTTGATTCTCAGCTTCCTAATGAGACACTTTTGCTTTGTGACAAGGTCAAGTTATTGGGTTCTTGGTGTTCTATGAACTTGCTTCTCTTCCTATAGATGTTTAATTACCCAGCTAAATAACGTTGTCAGTGCATGGAGGAGTGCAGTTGGCTGGCTGTTTTAAGCCACATATGAACAGCCAACCAACTCTACTCCCCCATGCACTGGTGATTTTAACTTGCCTGATAATGAAGCATCTACAGGAGACCAACCAAGCTCAGGGAAGACCAAGAACCCACAGTTCAACCATGAGCTACATGTCTTCTCTGCTATGTTTCTTCGTCATCTCTGAATACAAACAGATGTGAATCCATCTGTTAAACTTTATTGTAACCACTTTCTCATTTTTCCAACCATAAACTTATTTCATCCTATTGTCTGTTTTCCTTAACATGTACATTTTGCATGTACTTTCCAAACATTTCTGCCATTTCCCTAATATGTATTTTGCTTGCTATGCACATTTTTGCATGTTTTGTTCAGAGAATTCCATCTCAGTGTTCGGAAAAGTTTGACACAGAGGTTCAGAAACTGGGAATTAGGAAAAGCTGAGATAAAATGGAAACTCAATGAGTTTCTCTCTGTTCTTAAGTATGCTCCTATAAAATGAACAGCTGGGAAAGAAAAATTGGAACCAGGAAGGAAAACATAATGTAAGGGGGTTGACTACAATTCCCAAACTTTAGGCTGATCATACGTCCCATTTTGAACGGGACAGTCCCGTTTTTGAAGCATTTTTCAACCGTCTCGTCATTTTCATAAAAATCTCAATTTTGTCCCATTTTTCAAACCCGGCGGGAATGGCGTGGAAGGAGGATCCAAGCCAGAGCGCAGACCGGGGGTGGGGTTTGCAGGCAGGAGCCAATCGCGCAGACCAGGGAGCGGGGTTTGCAGGCAGGAGCCAATCACATGGACCAGGGGGCAGGGTTTTCAGGCAGAAGCCAATTGCGTGGACCAGGGGGCGGGGACCCCTGTCTTTTTCATGAATATGGAATATAACATAAGACCCCATCCTGTTTTGCCATCCTGAAATATGGTCAGCCTACCAAACTTCCATGAATATCAAAAATTCCGTGGTGCAACAGTTCAGAGGTGGGGGTTGCCTTGCAGTATTTCTTGTCTGTGTAAGATTAAAACTCAGGAATGATGGTTAGTGACTGCAGGCTTCCTGAGATGCAAGATGAAACATCTGCAAAAAACCTAACCAATGCTTTGGTACTGATCTTCTAAAGCTTGGAGAATTGACTACCAGGTATGAACAGCACACCTGGGTTACCTCTATTGCAAGACACCCACAAGCGCTGCTATCTAGCCATTCTGCTGCCTCCATTAAGACCAACGTGGACATGCAAAGGAGAACCCAGGCTTATTTCTAATTCTTTCGCAAGTTGGTTCCTGGTCCCTTGTCCAAGTGTCATCAAGATCCAAGGGCTTTTTTGATCCCTCCACAAGAAGCTGACATATAGCGACTCATTGGTTGTAAAATCTGACATAATATCAACCTCCCTGGAGTGAACTCTGGGCACTTGAGTCACTCTCCTCCTTAAGTACAACAAATTGCCATCTAGAGCAATTTTTCTGGTTTTAAAAGATAGCATTTTTAATCATTTGAACTCTCAATGTGAAACTGAAAATAGATTTTGTAAAAAAATAATAATGTTTGTGTAGATCAGCACCATGCACACAACTAGCCAAGAGATATTGCACTGAAGAACTGCAGCATGCCTACTTTTAGCCACATAAAACCAATCTGACAGATGGAAAACTCTGAAGCAAGAAAAAGTACCGTCAGTGCCATAGTTACGCAAGCAATGACCTGTGGCTGTGAAGAGTGGAAGCTAAGAAAATGGGAAGCAGAGATGCTTTAAGTAACCCAGCATGTGATGGAGAGATGAATACTAAAGATCTCGGTGAGAGATGGAATCCAAAATGCAGAAACTTGCCATGTGACCAATTTCAAAGACATCATCAAGGCCGTACCAAAATGGAAAGACAACTGAGTGTGGCAACAGATGGGCCTGAAAGATGATATTCTTATGTCATTCTTATTTGTATAACTCACACATCCACCAGGTTGACTGCCGTTGAGATGGCGAGAAGAAGTAAAGAAAGGATATTTGTCCAATACAAATATCTGTTGGCATCGTCACATCAGGTTGGTTGATAAATATGAAAGAATATGTGTGTGTTTGTGGGTGGGTGTTTGGCCAATTTCCCTTAAGCATCCCCAGAAAAAGCCTCTGAAAAGACCACAGTTTTCAACAACATATACAGAGACTAATTTGATTTAAACAAATTGAAGATTGTTTCCTTTTTAAAAAAAATGTTTTTAATCTAGAAACAAAAGGGGGAAATTATCCAATTACAGAGTGAAAAGAAATTATGTAAGGTAAAAAAGCTTCCTCTTAAGTGAAAAACAGAAAGAAAACAGGAAGACCTTCTTTTAAAAAGAAAAAAAATGCAACCCTAACTTTCCTAGCTTTCAATTAGAATTCAAATTCACATTTTAATGAAATGCAACTAACCCTAAACTTTGATTCCCAGGGCCTCTCTTGTTTACTTCTTACATTCTGTAGAAGAATCACATAACAATTAGGATTACTGGCATTTAAAATTCAGTGTAAAGAATAAATGGCTGTTTGGGTCAGCGACATTCTCTCACCATAATAATGATTATGGTTTAATAAATATAACGTTTTATACTTTACATTTCTTAGATAACTCCTGGGTTCCTAGTGGAACTCTAGTTTCCAAAGATCACCAGTTGAAGCTGTGATTCTTTTTGTTTGTTCTTTGTGTTGTGGTATTCCTTGAATAATAATAATAATAATAATAATAATAATAATAATTAATAATAATAATAATAATTTCAACTCATAATCTTGAGTTAACTGCAAGCTTTTTTTTTCTAGAAAAGGTCCTTATTATTTGGATTGGACCCACCTCCTGTGCGATCAAGACCCCTGTCACGTGACTTGGCTGTTTACCTCTTCATCTTTTTGTGAAGCTAATTTTGTCCTCAGTTTTCTTTCCCGGGGTTTAATCCTAATTAACTGGGTCTTGCAGTGAAGTGTTGCAGTGCTCCTTTCAGGGAATCAGCAAGGCAGCTATGCTCCAGAGTAACACATTTGACTTTCTCTTCTCCAGCCCAGATCATTATTTCCATTTCTTAAGTCTACATAAATTCTGAGAAACTCTACTGTATGGCTGACATGTCTTTAGGGTTTTTCTGAAGGAAGAGGATAGGAAGAAAGACGGGATGCTACTTTGATTCCAGCCCCCACTTTATGACCCTTAGCACGATGGTTTGTGATATCAGTCCTCATTATCACCAGTAGCTACTTTTAGGTACCTCATGCAATTTATTTCCTGTTATTTTAAATCAGCATACAACCTGAATTGATCTTCCACATCTTGCATAAAATTCCTGAAGATCACTGTTTCTCCTTATCCCCATGGGATGGAGCCTTCTTCCTAACATTTGATATTAAGATGCCTCCAAAATACAAAAGCAGTCCTTCCCCTTCCCTCCCTTCTTTAAATCAATCTTATCATTCCCCCCACCCCCATTCAGGGTTTTCACCTAACAATGTACAGGTAGTCCTCACTTAATATCCACAATCGAGACCAGAATTTCAGTTGTTAAGTAAAGCAGTCATTAAGCAAATCTGGCCTGATTTTATGACCTTTTTGCAGCAGTTGTTAAGCGAATCACTGCAGGCGTTAAGTGAACCATGTGTTCGTTAAGTGAATCATGCATTTCCCCATTGATTTTGCTTGCCAGAAGCTGGCCGGGAAGGTCGAAAATGGCGACCACATGACCACAGGATATTAGGGACCGCGGTGGCTCAGTGGTTGTTCGAAACCCGAGAGCGTGATCCGCGTGCCGGAGTGAGCTACCGGCAATCAGTAAAAAATCAGTCCCAGCTCCTGCCAACCTAGCAGTTCAAAAGCATGCAAATGCAAGTGGATAAATTAGGTACCACTCTGGTGGGAAAAATCACAGGGACATGAAAGGAGCCTCCTTTTGAGTCCCCCGGGCAACGGTGATTTCACCGGCAAATCCTTTAACTACAGAAGCACTTTGGTGCTTCTGACACGGTAAAAAAAAATGACCACAGGATGCTGCAATAGTCATAAATGTGAACCACTTGCCAAGCACCCAAATTGTGATCACGTGACCATGGGGGACGCTGCAATGGCTGTAAGTGTGAGAATTGGTCATAAGTCATTTTTTTCAGCACTGTCGTAAGTCCGGACCATCACCAAAAGAATGGTTGTTAAGCGAGGACTATCTGCACTCACTCCAACAATTTTATCACCAACAAGCAATTTCCCATAAATAAAGGCGAAAGAAGAGTGGGTCATGAAACCAACAAAAAGAAACTGGTTTTTTTTTCTTGCTAAGAAGGTAAGGACGTGGTAGCTCAGCGGAGCTTACAGAGCTGTAAGACTGCCTGTAAAAGATCTGATGGTCGGCAGTTCTAATCCCCGCGTGGCGAGGTGAGCTCTCGTCACTAGCCCCAGCTTCTGTCAACCCAGCAGTTCGAAAGCTAAGGCGAGTAGATAAATGGGTACCGCGTTAAAGTGGGAGAATTTGCCGGTGTCCTGTTATTCGGGGGTCACCCTCGGAGCGAAGGAAGATCCCAGGAATCCCATGAATGGCGACGGAGGACGATGGAACCCGATCAGTGCACATCCAGGATGTCAGCAGCCGACTCGAAAGCGAGGTATGCTGGGACATGTAGTCCAATGCCCACGGAAGAAGAATCGGTTCCCCTACCCCCTTCCTGAGCGCGCGGTTAATGATATATATATATATATATATATATGAATTGTATAAATATATAAATTGAAATGCTGTAAGCCGCCTAGAGTCCTCTGATAGGGAGGGGATAGGCGGGGTATAAATAAATAAATAAATAAATAAGGATCCACTTAAGCGTCAAGGCTGCCAAAACCGGCCATAGAAAGGTCTATGCCTCTTGCGATATTTGACTTTAGACCATCATCCTAACACCCAAGTTCATGCTGAGATGCCTTTAGAGGATGGTGAGCAGGTCATATGCATAATTTTGCTTCAGGCCAAATTAGAAACAGAAGGTAATAATACTGGGCATGGCCTAATATTATTCTTCTGCTATGCTAATGTACTGCTGAGTAAGATTTGCAAAGTAACTCAGAAAGACAAAAGGTCAGAGGCAGCTGGAGAAGAAAACTCAACACTGTTGCCCGTGGAGAGCTGTTCATTAACAGAGGGTCATATGCTGAGGAAGGCAAACTCTTCTTGCAATATCCATCTTAGGATCCCTGCACAGATTCGATCCAGAGCTGGAAATACAGCCTTACCCAATGCAGTATTTTTCTCCCTCTGAAATGAGGCGCGTGAAACATTTGCAGCTCAAAACTCTGTGCCGAGAAGAGTGCATGGAGAAGTGGGGTGTGTGTGTGTGTGTGTGTAACACTCTGGACTTTCAGATCAAATTTTACCAGGTAAGGATTTTGCAGTCCTTTCTGGCAATGCTTAGCTCCGCTGTGCACTCCTCTTATTGATGGATTGCTAATTCTTCTACACCACTGTTAAGGTCATGGAGCTGTGCAAATATCCAGCTAATTAGAAACATTAATCTGTAATGCAGCCCACAATCAGTTGCTAAATATGAGCCTAAGCATGCCAGCTATCAAACGTGGTAAATCAAGTAAGAATGTAATGGAGCAGAAGCAGCACTTTGGCATCCAGGCTTTGTACCATCAGCAAGGGCCTTTCATATACTTGACTTTTCTATTATGTCTTTCTCTGATATAAGAAGATAAAGAATCTTTCAGGTTGAAATGGAATGCTGGTGACTACAGCAATACAGAAGTGGTGGTAATTGCCTTCTTTGGGAAGGAATTTAAACTTGCCAATTTACTGTACCAGCCTATAGATCTGATTGTACTTGGTGGTCATCCATCTCAAGACTTACCTTCTATATTTGATGATGATGATGATGATGATGATGATGATGATGATGATGATCAGCCAAGTTGGCAAGATACTGCCTGCTGCTATAGACATCTCATATAGTGTCTGTTGACACCTATGTCCACCCTTACAGACAGAATGCTAGTTTAGAACATCAGAAGAGTCCTATTGAATCTGTCCACATATTAGATGCCTCTGGGATTCACAGAGACTGGGCATGACTGAAAGAGCCCACTGCTGTTTCTTAGCAATTAATATCGTTGAGAGACGTAATTTATTTAGGCTTCTTTTAAATATAGTCCTAATGATGCTTCTCCAGATTCCTTGTGGTGTTTCAATGCCATTTTCAGATATCAGCATGGGCATCAGCTTGCATGCAAAGGGGTGAGGGTTTTCAAATCTGCAACTGTACAAATGCTTGGGGAAAGGGGTACAGGTCTGGTTTATTTATTTTATTTCTTTACTGGGGTTTATATGCTGCTGCTATCCAACAGTGGCTCTAGTGGCGTGTACTGGGGGAAATACTTCAACAATGCATGCTATTGTGTGTATTTATCAACTCCTCCCAGAGGCGCTGTTAAGCAGGACTTTGCAGCTTCTTAAGGCTTTTATATTAAAGCTCTTGTAATATAGCAGCTTGCAGGATGAGTCATAAGCCAAGAAATCTCTGTCAAATCTCAGGACATCCAGAAGCTTACTGAACGATAGTAGGGATGCTAACACTACCTTGGGTAACCTCAATTCTCTATCTTTGTGACAGAACTCACAGCTGGATTGCCTCTCTGGTTCTTTGCTAAGGGCCACTGAAGAAATGCAAGTTTAGCCACACTGAACACTCAGATAGACCTTTTGAACGCTTCACACTCTTAACCAGGACCTTCTGGCCCTCTTCATCGATGGGTCTGCAGTTCTTAAACCAGCCATTCCCTCCTTGGGTGAATGAGTTCCTGCCTACCATCATCTACTGGAGAGCACTAGAAAACACAAAGTCCTCATAAATATTTGGATTTATACCAGATGTGGGTGAAATTTGCAAGAAGGATAAACTATCAGGAGAGGACGAAGCCTGTTCAGTTTCAAAGGAGAGGGGGGTAAAGTTAGTTTTCAGTCTGGTTTATTCAAAGACTTGTAACATAGATGATTTCAATCAGAACAGGAAAACATGTACAGGGTAACTAGGATACTGTGAGACAATGAAACTGTTGGGGTTTGATAAACCTTGTTGGTTTATCAAAACTTGTTGTCTCTATTTATTTAAAATGAGAGTATTGTAAGGATAATTAATTTACAGTACCCGTTGAACAGGATCAAGTTCTGAAGGGACCCAAATGTTGCAGGTGGAGTAAAGGGAAGTACCCTTCCCTTTCAAATAACATGAAACTTTTTATTTCAGTGAGAACATTCCCTTCCAGCTCTCCTTGCCTGGAGGAACCTTATGAGGGAATATTTTGGCTTTGGCCAACCTGAAGGAGCCGTCCAGATGTTGGTCCCTCTGTCAGCCCCCGGCTCATTCCTTCTCCTCATCTCAGACACTTTTGCACGTGTAACAACCAACATATTTACGGAAAGGACAAAAGGTCTTGTTGGGGTTTGATAAACCCAGGAATTTACTTCTAGATATAAATTATACAGAGAGGCTTGATTTCTAGGTAAAAGGTGAAATATTCTGCACAGTCACCCAATTAGCAGCCATTGTTGTAGGAATGATGTGTCATGTGTGACTCATAACAACAGGTGCTTAGAGTTAGGTTGGGTGTGGTGAATAACGAGAGTGACCTATAATGTGATTGGTCAGGTTCACTATATATGCAGAGACATTCTCATTTCCCATTGTTCCCATTTTACCTCGTGAAAGCTGTATCGTTGATGGTGTATCATTTGTTACTTGTGGAAGTGATCTGTAAATACGTATGTATATAAAGTAAATAGGATATTTGATATAACTTCTGTTTGGAGTCTATTTACTGCATAGTACGTGGATCACTGGTGCCTAGGAGAGAGGCAGGCCGCTCCATCTCCGCGCGCTCCCTCTGACAGAAACAGAAATTAGTGGTGGAGCTTTTCAGTTACAGTGCACAGTCTTGGGCCCATAGCACATCTTCCCTGGGCCAAATTCCTGAGGATCCCCGAAGCTGCTAGCAGTCCTCTGCCAGCATACTTAGACTGAAGCCCATCTCCTTCCTCAATCTGCCCAGTGCCTGCATCAGAGATTCTCACAAGCAGCTATGCCTTGGATCAACATGAGTGGTGGTCAGGAAGTACTGCTTACAGAGTCGGAAACACTTCAAAAAGGTGGTGTAACTGCAGTGACAGCAAATATATTCATCACTTCTTCCACCTCCATTCCCTTGCTGTCCCATCCAACCATCTAGCCACTCATCCAAGAACCTTTGATTGAAGCAGCCAATTGCAAGGGGGCCTTTGATCTGAGAGGTCCTTTTGACTCCTGAATCCATGTCTCTGCCTCTGTGCTGCTTAGCCTGTCCAAAGCTATGAGAAACATTTGGACAATGTTTCTCAACCTTATCAACTTTAAGCTGTGTGGACTTCAACTTCCAGGATTCCCCAGCCAGCATTGTTGAAGTCCACACAGCTTTAAGTTGCCAAGGTTGATAAACACTGCAGTAGGACTTCTAGGTATGTTCTCCCACAGGTTCAGATTTCATATGATTTGGATGCCTATGCAACAAAATCTGGAAAAGGAAAGTACCTTTTCTCTTTGAGACCATGACACCAACCATATAAATCACGAAGTTTTCTGAGGAAGTGCAGCCTGAACTTAATAGGTTCAAATACCAGCCTTACCAGAAGTGACAAAAGCCTGAAAGGATAAGTGATAGCTCCATAATAGAAAATGATTGGAGAAAAGTACATATTTCATGCTCAAATTCTGGTGATTGAACTGTGCTATTTTAAATGCTTGCCATGAATAGAACATCAGTGCATGCCATAAGCTAAATATAGCTGCACAGGATAGACTCATCTATCAACCCATGGCGGTTCTCAGAAATAATGGCTACAGTCACCAGTTGTTTTATAAGGCACCCAGCTGAATCCAAACATTGGTGGCATCACCTTTCTGACATGCAGCATGTGGGGATCCCCACAGGCAGTCTGCCAGTCTATTCCCTCGCTCTGAAGTGTCCTGAAAATATAAGTAGGAAGTGAGGAAAAGAAGGAAGTATATGGAGGATTGCCAACCTAGCAATTCGAAAGCATGCAAATGCAAGGAGATAAATAGGTACCACTTCGGTGGGAAGGTAACAGCGTTCCGCACGCGTCATGCCGGCCACATGACTGCGGAAGCGTCTTTGGACAGCGCTGGTTCTTCAGCTAAGAAACGGAGATGAGCACTGCCTCCTAGAGTCGGACACGACTGCACAAATGAGACAGAGAGACGGAGAGACAGACAGATGATAAGAGTCCTCCAAATAATTTTCATATGTAAAGGTAAAGGTTCCCCCGCACAGTCGTGTCTGACTCTAGGGGCCGGTGCTCATCTCCGTTTGTTAGCCGAAGAGCCAGCGCTGTCTGAAGATGCTTCCACGGTCATGTGGCCGGCATGACACCTGCGGAACGCTGTTACCTACCCACCGAAGTGGTACCTATTCATCTACTTGCATTTGCATGCTTTCGAATGGCTAGGTTAGCAATAGCTGGAGCGAGTGCGGGAGCTCACTCCGTCACACGGCGCTGGGGTCTCGAACTGCCGAAGTTGCGAACTTCCGATCGACAAGCCTGGCATCTTAACCACTGAGCCATCGCGCCCCTATGATTTTTATTATAATAGACAGAAATGCATAGAATAGTAGTAGGAAGGAAATAATTAATGTTATCTTTGGGGGGGGAAGTTGATTAGGAGGGGTGTGTGTGTGTGTGTGTGTGTGTGTGTGTGTGTATACATTTCTTCTTTCTCTTAATATAGGGGGATGGAGCAACTGTACTTAGTGATTTTTATAATTATATTTATATTTTTTAATATTATTTATATATAATAAATAATATTTTTATATTATTTATATAATTATATTTTTATAATTTGCCAATGGAATGATTCATAGAAATAATATAATTTTGGTTTAATATTGAGTAAGGGATTGATTATGGAAAATTTGCTGTTAAAAGTCGGAAGTCACCTCTTCTTGTAATTGTAAAAATTTTTCTCTTGTGTTTTCACACTTATTTATTTTTTTATTTTTGTAGTGTTTTTTTTTTTGTAGTTTTTATCTTTGTCTTAAATCTAATCAAATTCTTATTAATGAGAGTCAGTCAACCTTACCTAATTCTAATGTCAATCTTTCCTAAGGACTTCCTATCTCAAGGTCTCCTTCGCATTGATTTCCCCTGGGATGTGTTGAGTTTTTCTCAAGGCTGGCCCTAATATTAATCAGAGTCAGATGCTGAGAACATCAAAGTGTGTTTCCATTCTCCTCCACCCCACAACTTGCTATATGTGATCCAGTGGAAGATGCTGTACTTATCACCATCAATGTAATAAGATTCACTTGCCAGTCTGGTCCATTTCAATACGTAGCATTTTGCCCTTCAGCTCCGTTAATCAAAGGTCTCAGAATGGGTGTGATGGAACTGGTCCAGATAATCTGGGCTCATACATTGAACGTGGCCAAAACATGGATTGTTGAGCTTTGACTTAGCTATGTAGTGCTAGTGAGATAATTTATCCTGCATTTATTTCTACCAATTCTCATTCAGTTAAAGTGTGCTTCAGACATTCTGAGGAGAAAAGAAATTCTCACGGATGGAACCTACTGTTCTTGCTCTGAATTGGTTACAAGGAGGGCAAAAAATGTGGGAGAATTTCCTCTTTCACTGTGTAATAGTCTCTTCTCAGACTTAAATTCAATCCCACGGCAGCAGTTTTCAGTACTGGTGCTACTTTGCCCTTGAGAATCCTGCCCTTGAGAAATATATCTGCATTAAACAAGATACAGAAGGAATTAAAAAAAATCCAGTAAAACCTTTGAAGAAACTCAGCATGAATGATGTCCTCAAGAGTCTAACATTCTTTTTATTTTAACCAAATTCTACCAGAAACAAAGCAGCTGCAAGGCATCTTGCTGCTTCTTTTATTATTATAGAATAGATGAATCTTTCTTTAAAATAAAATCTCTAATCTCAAAGTTACCCAAATCAAATTGGTTTGCCCTCATATCTCAAAGCACAAACTCAAATTGAATTATGACCTCTTCAAATTTGCATCTCCAAGTTGCATCTTCAACTCAGAGACAATTCACACAGGCCTGAAACAGCAGCCAAATTTAGTGATGGATAAGCTCGTCCTTCCAAGAATTTATCAATCTGCTTTCAAAACAGTCTAAATCAATGGCTGTCACTACAACTGATGGCAACAAATTCCACCATTTGAAGATGAATCATGCAAAACAGCAATAACTTTCATTGGTGTTAGAAACATCCCATGTTTCTAAAGTAAGAATGAACATATATCTCACTAAAGAAATAATTGGTCATCTTATCAGTATTTGTTTGTTGTTCAGTCGTTAAGTCATGTCCGACTCTTCGTGACCTCATGGACCATAGCACGCCAGGGAGGCCTTCCTGTCCTCCACTGTCTCCTGGAATTCACTCAAGTTCATGTTCATTGCATCGGTGATGCTATCTAACCATCTCATCCTCTGCCGCCCCCTTCTCCTTTTGCCCTCAGTCTTTCCCAGCATCAGGGTCTTTTCCAGTGAGTCCTCTCTTCACTTTAGGTGGCCAAATATCAGTATTTACATCCTTTAAATTCCTTAGGAATCAACCAGAAACCTGCATGTTACATTAAGCAACATTTAGTTACAGCTTAGGAATACAGCAATAATTTAGTTATATCTAGTTCTGTCTTAAAATCTTGCAGTGGTGTTACCTAAAATCATTCTTGTTTTATATGAAATTCTCTAGGTGTTCTGCCCAAGGAAGGTTCTCCAAATTGGTCTAGATAGTTCCTCTACAGTGAATCTAATTGAGAACATAAAACTATGTGCAGCCTTTCCCCAAATCTGGCTGTTTTCCTAGAACAAGAACTAGAAGTGTTCTTGAAAGTAGAGGATAATTTCAATGTTGATCAGGAAGCAATAAGAGATTATGGATCTTGACAAACACTGTAGGAACTCTACTTTGAAAGATACTTACTTATAGAATTGATCAAGTCTAGGGATTTGATCCATCCTAACAGGTCACAAACCCCACTCCTGACCTTCATAACAACATAGGCCATTATATATCCAAGCTGAACCCCACATCAGAGAACACAAAGCATGTCTGTCAGTGAACTGTCCTCGTTTCACTCTTCTATGCTTGGGAGAAAAAAAACATGAATTGGCAAGGAGTTAGAATCCTGCTTATGGCTTGGAAAGAGTCAGGAAGCTTAAACTGTTTCCACTGACCTGTCCGCATCTCATATGGCAGGTGTGCAGCCACCTGTCTGAGCAACTAGCAACATTTATTTATTATTTATCTTTGTTTACAATATGTATAGGCCACTCCTTACTTAAGAAATTGCCAAGCAGTGTGCCATAAGAACCAGCCATTAAAAAAATACTTTGCACTTAATTGGCCTCAATGTTATACCAGGACCTATGGAAACAACCCCTGTTACAGTGGCCACTGCTGCTGCCTGCCTGTGCAGTGGTGTCCGCAGGGCAGGTCACAACAGGCAAGATAGCAGTTGTGGCAGTACCATCCATGCCCTTCCCCTTTTGTACATGTTTCACCATTGTATACATGGAGGAAGGGGTGGAGCTTCAGTTGTGCAGCTGACATCTTGCAGATCCCACTGGGCCAGTGTAAAGTGCCGTGTAACTTTTAAAGCAATATTAGCATCCTCTACTCATCACCATGCCGCTCTAGTGATTTTTACACCCTCTTCCCGGTTCCCAAGCTGAAGGTTTCCAGCTGTGCACTATCACACATATCACTGGGATAAAAGCTGTGTGTGATGCTCCAGTCAGCATTGTTCAAAGCCCACGCTTCTAATTTACAGGAACATGGGAACGTCAGAAACTGCCAAAGCAAAGGTCTGTCCTACACGCCATCTCCCAGGGGACCTGTGATGACTGAGTCTCTGCTGTGCATTAGCAGTGCAGATCACCATTCAAGTCTGACATTATTACACCCCATTTGTAGCAGCTGCTGCAGCGAACATCTCCTGGGGTTTTAATTGCATTGTCAGAAGAAGGATCAAAAAACATTAATTAAATCAGGCCCTTTCTCTCTCTCTGTGATCTGTAGGTGGAAGGGGACACACTCCACAGGAACTGACACCTGCAGTAGCAGATAAATTGATTTTTCTGGATGTCAATTTAGCAAAACAAACAGAGAAGATTTGGGGAATGAAAAGGGAATAGCAGAGAGCGGAGAAGGAGCGAACACCATCAAATATTCAGTACAAATCACTCATTAATTAGGTAAGGGTTCATCCCGGAAGGAGATTTTCAGTGAAACAGCGCATCACATAAAACGTAACAAGAAGATCCAAGGAAGGATTGTTTTGTTTAGCTGACGCGTACAAAGAAGAAGGAGGTACTCAGTCAAAATAGCATCACCTAGGGAGGATTTCATTTCCAATCACTAGGTAAGAAAATTTGATATGTGCAAATACAGTGAATTTTTTTTAAAAAGCTAGTTTGCATTTCCCCTCCCCCCACCTTTCTGTTAAGTTGGGAAGAAGTTGAGCAACAAGATTCTTGCAACTTTATAATGTTCATTCCATAAGGGGGGAAATATTATGCACCTTACAAACATTTCCTTATCTACTAGAGCCACCCACAAATCGTGGACTTGTAGCCTTTTTTCCACGCTGTGTCCGAGAACTGCTCAAGGCCAGCTCTGTTACTCTTCTCTAAAAGGGGGTTTCTCCGATGTTTGAATGTCCACCAGAAAAGATTCCACCAGATTATTTTACAACCAAATTGAATCAAGTTGGCATAAACTGAAGACTCTTTGGGACCAGAGATTTGATCTTCTGGAAATGGGCTGATACATAGACAGCTCTGCCTCCCTGCAACAGCATTGTAAGGTCAGCTTCCAATATCAAGGTCTTTCCCTTCGTTTATATTTCAATTAGCCAATGAAACCCATTTGGAGTGGAGGCTGCGTCCTCCTTCTCCCGTTTCTTCTGCTGACAGGGAGGAATGTGGCTCGGCAGATTCACATCATCCATCTTTTCTTTCCTTGACAAGAACTGCATTAAAAATAATGGAAGGGAGAGGAGCAAGGAACCAGGGTAATGTATGGAAGCATTTCTCTGCCGTGCAATTTCCTGCCCGGTTATAAACTTTCAAAAGTTTATTGGAGGGGCATATTTAGCACATTGCCAATTTCAAGTCCTGATAAGAGCCTCACCTTTAAATGCAAGACACTTACCTGTCAGGAGGAAAAAAGATGTAGATTACCCTGGATAAAGAACCACCGTGAAGCGTGAAATGAAATGCCAACAGCTGCTTTCTGGGCATGTTCTTCTTAATGGCTGATGCCTTGCAGAGGACATTTGGTATAAAAATGGATAGAATGGCAAATGTCTTTTTCTTTCCCAGAACATGACAAGGGGGGAAATTGCTTTAGTTAAGGAGGGTGGATGTTTTCTCCTGGAGAGCTCTGCTCCTTTTCACCTGCTAAAGAAACAAAGAGCATATCAGCCTGTTTTCATTTTCACCGACAATATGGTAGAGAAGAGAGGGCTGATTCATCCATTCTATGAGTTCATCATATTGAGAGGTCTGCAACGCCAAGAAAATTTGAACTTGGCTTTCCCAAAATGATTTTTTTTTCTAGGACCAAGGTTCAGTAAAACGTTTGTCCACCATGACAGTGGCACAAAAGAGAAATGCGCTTTCCAGGCTTCACATAAAGTATTCAGACTCTATGCCTCCTCTTCTGCCTTGGGCCTCTAACACATCTCCAGCACCCGGGAGGAAGGGCAAGGATGGCATACGATGACACACCTGTACCTGCATCCATAGCAAGCATTATGAGACATTTTGATGCTGTGAATGCCTGTGCAAATGAGCGCGTAAATCCATTGGACAACACAGGCTCTGTCACCTTAAACTGTGCACAGCTTCTCTTAAGGAGAACAGAAGGTACAGAGGAGTTTTTGATCTCTGGACTGCTGTTACGGAAATAGCATGGCTTGCAAAAATCCAAAAGTTGCTGAGCTCTTTTGGAAAGAAAAACAGCACTTAAAAAAACCCCCACTGAACTTGGTTGATGTGTGAGTAGAGTCTTTAAAAAAGGAAAAGAAAGAGGGGGGAATGGAAGGGGAACTTTAGTGCTTTTATCTCAGCCACTGAGGTGAATTTTATTATTTATTTATTTATTATTTCAATTTATTCCCCGCCCATCTCCCTTGCAAGGGACTCTTGGAATTCCATCCTCAGTTTGATTACAATGAAGTAAAAGTACAAAAATGGTAACTTGTCCTTAGCTATCTAGTACAAATGATGTCACACACATCATGACATCATGGGGGTGATTTCACTTCTCCTGTTTTTCCTGCAATAACTCTTCACAACACAAGTTTTCACTTGTGAGGCAGCCAGACTATAAGCCTGAAGGCAAGATTGGGTGGTCTTCCCACAAACATTCACAGCCCTTTCCACTTCATCTCTTGATGCCGATGATTTTACTGTAAACCGCCCAGAGTTCCCCATTGGGGGAGATGGGCGGTCATATAAGTTAAATAAATAAATAAATAAATCTCCCCTGATGTTGCAAACTGGTCCCCATATGTTCCCTCTGATGAAGAATCTAAGTACCAATCCCCAGGTGAAACTGGTTATTCCAATAATGCAAACAGGCTGAAATCCTGTGGGCATCATTCAACTTAAAATGACTAATTTCTGAACAGGCATGAGTAGGACTGTACTGTGAGTTTCAGTCCTATGCTATTGGCCCTGGCAGTCTCTGGAACTGCAAAAAGGTACCTAGCAGTGCATTTAAAATGTACAGACTTGTGCCCAATTCCTTCATAACTTAGGCTATAATTCTATCTACCTTTGCCAGGGAGCAGTGCAATCGGAGGGCTTAATTCTGAGAAAGCATATATAGGATTTCATTCCAAAGTCAAGGCTATTGTAGGGAAAAGAGTATGGAAAGTATTAGCAATACTGTACCTTTTTTAAAATGTGTAGCTTTATGTATGAACTAAACAACAGGCAAAATATGATTCATCCTGTTCTTTTTTTTTCTTCCAGAGCTTATCTTGCTTTCCTTGCAAACACCAAGTAGGATTGATCTCCCCTCTCTCTTAGCCCTAGAGGCTAAATGAACAGACTCTGGTCTAACCAGCATTTTTGTAAACTTCTGTTCACAACAGTCCTACGGATGAATCAAGATGCATCATCCCCCTGTGATATCCAAAGTGCAAGCTGAATTTAGAGAGGGCTTTGTTTAATTTAGGATTGTTCCTTTTTACTGAAAGTTTATTGGGTTTCATGTCTCTTTAGAAGCTGTCAGGTAAACAGATTCAAAGGCATTTCCAGAATCAAAGCATTAAAAAAAATCTATCTCAGTTATAGCCAAGTGTGTGTTTAGGCCATGGAAGGGTAGCCCTGAAGATCTAAATTCCTCCTCCTCCTCCTCCTCCTCCTCCTCCTCCTCCTCCTCCTCCTCCTCCTCCTCCTCCTCCTCCTCCTCCTCCTCCTCCTCCTCCTCCTCCTCCCTATTCTGCTAACAATGTAATAGATCAAAAACATGCAAGCTGCCTTTGGGGAGCCCATGATTGAAGCTGAAATTACTTCTAGGGGATATTACATACTGCAGGTGCTATATTGCCTGATATCATTTACCACAAATGGCTTATTCATGCCAGCACTACGTTGACTTGGAATAGAAATGGAAAGCAAGTACATGAGGTCAACTTCCCTCTCATCTCCAAATCTATTATTGCAATATGAATTGAGATAATGGAACAGTGGAAGTTGCCAGGCGCAGGAGCTTCACAATAGGGATGTCCAGCTTCTTTTATTTCACAGTAAGCACCTGCAGGGCTGTGGAGGCAAAATCACGAAGAAGAGACAAAGGATGTAAAGGGCATTTAAATCCTGAATGTTTCTCCAGGAATTGCTAGCCACCCAACAGAACCAATGTTATAGGTGTTTGCTGTCACTGTACCTTTCGCTGTTCCTCCATCTCCCTTGTCAGGGGGTCCAGATGAGTCATTATAAATTAGTAAATGCATTTCCAAAGGCTGAGAAATTAGACGTTATTTTGTACTTCTCTGGTCTTCCGCCTAGGTATCATGCTGCTAAACTGCCTGCTCAGAAGTAAATCCCTTGGATTCCTTCGGACTTTTTCCCAGTGAGGATTGCTTGCATAATCCTTGAATATATTGCTACCTGCAACTTTTCCTTTCCTCAGTTCTACCCCTCCTAAGTTGCCCCCAAACCTTATTCTCCCTCCTGCCCTATAGGCTTAGTTCCTCTTCCCAAAACTTGTATTTGCCACCATACCCTCTTAAATCCCTCCTCAAGATTCACATTTCCAGAGAAGCCCATTGCCTCTAACAACGTTCCACAGCATAATCAGGCTCCACCAGAAAACGAACTTCTCTTTGCTCTCTGACTGGAGAGGATGCTTTTCCACCATACTTACTACCTCCAAGGTCATGACTGTAACTAAGGTTACGAAGGTGATAGACGCATATATGATTGGAGAATGAGGTTCACGTTCTCTGGGGTCTGCTTTGTTTCCCAGTAGGTCATACTTTTGCTGGATTCACTGTATTACAAAAGTTATCTCATGGAACTTTCCAACAACTTCTGGCCATTGAAAGAACTTCATGTCTTTCAGTCTTATAGATGGATATGGTATATATGGTTTTCAATGAAAGAGAGATTTGAATAGTAATATACGTTCTGAAATGAGATTTTAATGAAATACTTGTGCATAACAGAGTATGTTTGAATTAGTACTGTTGGTTGAAAGACCGCTCTATGCTAGGTTCCCCCAGCATTTCCAGCCTCTGAATCCTAATGGTGGACTTATCTATGGCTTCCATTCCCCTGGGATTCCATATCTATAAAAATCTCCCCATGTCATATTTATATTTCTGAATCTAATAATAAAGAGGCTTGGAAAGTGACCCTTGACATCTGAATGAATTTTACTCTCTTCAGGATTGAAATTTGTACACTTTCTGGAGCAGACATGCATTTGGTTAGGGATACTGTGAATATTTGGGAAATAACGATAGTGCAAAACAGAAAATAGAAAATTCAGAGGGAAATCAGTAGGATGCTGATTGTGATAATTACACTCTCTGTATTTATTTGTTTGTTTAAAGGACTTATGTGACTGCCCATCTTCTTTACAATAACCCTGGCTGCCTCACAAAAACTGTATAAAAAAGAACAATAAAACCACCACCACCACCACAAAAATCCATTTTCACTCTTCCAGCTGTAGATTTATAGTTACTCTACTCTTGGCTAAGACTGAACATCCAGTATGCAAACCTGAGTTTCCACTAGATGTACTATCCCATTCAGTGTTGGTTGATAGGATAAAGAAACCAACATAAACAGTTTTGTCTTATCCGGATTAAACTTCAGTTTGTTTGCACCTACCTTTCTCTGAGCCTCACAGGCAGAAGAGGTACAGTCTAACAAGAAGTATACCATATGAATCTGTTGAATGTGTTGTAGTGCACTGGCTTGAGGAAATCTTGTTGCGGACTCCTTCATAGTGTGATTTGATTCCCTTCAACTCAGAAGATACTGATTTTTTGAGACCAGGCCTCCTCAGTCCACATTCTGATGCCTAGATTTATTCAAACACGCTGCAGGTATCAGCAGATAAGTAGCTGAGAATAAATTTCCTGAGGCCATACAGTTAAAGATGCCTGAGAAATGGAGGAAAGAAGAAACATTCCCACATTCATTTGAATTCCTTCAGAGCTATCATTATACAACATTACCAATTAAGAGCTCTTGTACTGTGCTTTCAGAAATGTAGAATAGGTATTTTAATGACAAAATGAATTTGCTCAAATGGAAAGTCAGTACGGAATCTTTCTTTGCCAACTCCAGCAATCTTCAGTGAGGCTTATATTGCTGCCCATTTATCCCTTATTTTTCAACAGGAATTGGAAAAACTGAAGCCCACTTTGGATTTGAAAGTACATTAAATGGAACTAATTACATCAAATCCTTCCCTCCAATATATCCCTTGTTTTCTCAGTTCCCCCAGGGTTTCTGCGTTTCATTTGGAAAGTAAATTAAATCCATTGTTCCAGGATGAGCCACTTGTTTAGGCTTTTGAGAGTAGCCTCTTGGGTGAAAGTTAGAAACAGTCAAATTTAAATAAGTTATTTTGGTTTTCATATTTGCATAGTAATCTAAATAATCTCCTTTCTTTTCTTCCAATGAGTGGTTTTCATTTGTTTGTTTGTTTTTTTACTATAACTTTCTTTCAACTTCTTATATTCCCTACAAGGCTATCAAAACTACCACAAATGTAGCCATTTTATATGGAGAAGAGATTTTGTTTCTTTCATGGCTGCACATTGCATAATTGGAGTTGCTGCCAGATTCCAGAAGCAATGGTCATTCCTGAGGAACTCAAGTTGATGATTATGAGCCTTAAAATCTTTTCCATTTGGACCACTGCAGGCTTGAATGGAAGCCTGAGATGTCCTTGGCTATTGATGATGCTGGCCTTTTAGCAAATTTCCTCTACTTATCCAAGAAAGGTGTGTGAGGCCTATGGACTTGAGTATGATCCTGTGTATGTCCAGAGATAATTGGCCCTGAATCCATTCATATGGTGAACTTTACATGGACACATCACCGTGTACACAAGGCTGCTTCTCTTGCAACAAACATGTGAATGGTTGAGGACTTGGCCAACATACATATTGTTACCCACCATTTACCAGAGCAAGACACCCTTGGCCATGAAATAACTCTGTTAGACTTGTCAAGGCACAGAAGTGGTGGTGCTTGCTCGTGAAGGCCATGCAGCTCACCCTGATTGCCTCCTCTACTCTAACATGTCCAAGTAACTCCTAGAGGCTCTGGCACTAGCATTCTAGAAACTCCTGAAGAGGCGTCTCTACAGATTTCAGATTTCATTGGAGCAGTTCTAATAAGAAAAGCTGTTCAACCAAGAAACAGAAGCTCTGTTGCGGCTTTTAGCCCCATATTGTGGGAAAAGGAGAGCAAGAATTGGCATTGGGGGGGGGCTCTCTTGGGCCACGGAGTCCCCAACATGTACCTGAAGATGCCAGGCATTGATGCTACTCCCTGGCCAAGAAAAAATGACTGAGCCCCATCAGCTGTCCTCCCCTCTCAGAAGGGAAAAAGAAAACAACTGGGGAAGCCATTTTTAGCAGATCCCCAAGGCAGATAGAGCTTCCCAAGTCTCTTTTGGGATGGGACACATTTGTGATTCAACAATTTTGTTGAGCCAAAGCCTCCCTGAGAGTGGGATGTTTTTCCCCTGACATAAAATACACCTAGATTAAGCATTCCACTGGGACTGTACTACTATCATACCATTCATCACATAAAAAGGCTTATATTTCATAATGACATGGGTCTTATGCATTCCTGCTTCAATCAACCAAAACGAAATTTAAACACAATCCATCCGTATTTCTTCTGCAATCAACCAAGACCAAATTTAACCACCTCTCCTGGTTTCAGTCTCTTTCAGAATGAAGAGCTTCTACTCAGCCAGTCAGTTCTTCTGAGTGGCAGACGTATTTACTGTTTCATTCTTTCTGGGAAGCGTTATTTAATTTCAGAGTTCTTTATCCTTTTGTAGGTGAGAGTGACAATGCTAGTCTGCCTTTGTCTTGCTGTAAATATCCATGAATCATGGTTGGATTAACTTACATTATTAATTTCAGCTCTTTCTATGGTGCAGTGCCCTTTTTCAGACTCATGCTTTTATATATATATATATATATATATATATATATATATATATATATATATATATCACACAGTGTAAATCTTTATACTCTGAGCTGCGTCAGGAGCAAGGTTTTAATTTCATGAAAAGGTAAATTCCACACTTAATTTGTTCAAATAATGTATTTTTAATAAATATCAGAGGGAATGCTCCTATTGTTCCTATAAAGAATAACAGCACACCGTTCAGCAAATCCATAGCTTTCTTTCCCCACCAAAGGCAGACATTACCAACATTCATATTCTTTGTAGTAGACAGCACCATTCTTTATGGCAGCAGATGACATAAATTATTGATTACAGCACAAATGTACAGCCTGTGTGGCAATCACACCACATCTTAAATGCAAATAAATTATTACTTTTGTGTTACAATTAGCTGCATTTACTGGGATTGTGCAGTGGAAGGATTGCTACCATGTGCAAATGTGATGTAGGATTTCGCTGTCCATGATGAGGACTCCCCACTGCTGTCATCTTCATTTTCTCCTCTCTTGGTTTTTATTGTTACCAAATGAATGGAATGCTGGGGGAAAATGATGTAAAGGGACTTGGGACTCTTTGTCCCTGTCCATCAGCAGGATGAGTCTCCGAAAACAGAACAGTACAAGACCCCATTTGATGTAAAGGAGAAGCCTGCAAAAGAAAGAATGTGTTTGAAAATGGGGCAGATCCAGACAGAGGTTACAGAAAAAAATATTTCAGAAAAAAAATCCCCCACTGCATTGCTATGGGAGGAACAGCTGGCAGTGATTTGGAATACAACTGACTGCTTCATCCTTAGCCCTCATCACCTTCCCTCTCAATCACACAACCCAGAGTGGTGTGGTATTTGAAAGAATTTCAAAAGCCATGCTCTCCAAGATTTTCTGACCTTGTTTATTTTTCATCGCAACCAGGAAAATTGTTCCTGCAACCAGTCGCCTCTCTGTGTGATCCCCACATAATGTTCCTTTTCTCAGGACCTCCTTCCTATTTGATCCCTTCACATCGATGGGGTGTGGGTGCAACTCATAGGATTGAGACCATGTATAGCAGTTCTAGGCTCCAACAAATCTTTGACAGCAAATGTCCTGATAATCCAAGGGTGCGAACATCTTAAACCTCTTTACCATATCCAATCAAAACCTTCTGAAGGCCCAGTTAGAATGTGAAATGCTAAATTTAAATGAAGGGAGGAAAAATGGTGGCTTAGACCTATAGAAAGAACAAGTTTAAAGTTTGCATTAATTTAAGCTGGCTCTTTAAGCAGCATGTTTTTGGTTCATCTTTCTCTCAGAACAATTCAACTGAAGATTTTTGCACAGTGCTTTCACATCAGTAATAGAAGTAAGATGATTTATCAAGATCGCTGGGATGAGAAAATTGTCTACCTAAAGGCCAATGTAGAAGATTCTTCAAGAGAAACAGCCATAGAATACAGCAAATAACCAGAATAGCTTCAAGAATTTTAGTGAAATTTCTTTGCTGTTTTACATCCTTTGATTGCCACTGAACTTTTCATAGAATGACATTTCAAACAAATTTGGGACATCTTCATCAGAGAAAGCATCAGAGAGATTTTAAAGGAAAGCAAAAATATTTCACAGTACGATAAAACCCAGAAAAAAATACAAGATTGGACAAACTAGTGAATGTCTACTTGGTGTTTCTGTATCTGAGCTTGGATACCTACAGAGGAAAGAGTGGAACATAAAATGTGATAAAATGGACAAACTAATGCCAGACTTCATTTTAAAAAATCTTTTAGAAGAGAAAAATAACCAGGACAAATATTGCTGAGAATTGGTCAGTGGACTCAAAGATGGGATCTCCAGATGTGGAATGCAGAGATCTATGCAGCTGAAAAACTCCAGCTTCATACTGCCAACTTGAAAAGTCAAAGGAATCCATCACTGCTGTTAAAACTGCTGCACAGATGGCATTTTGGGCTAGGGTAAAGAGAGGTCATCTTTAGAATATTTCAAAGGAAAGTGAAGGAGGAAGGAACAAAAAGACAAATAAGTCTTTTCTTAGGGGTTCACATACAGTTTGGGCAAGAAAATGTCAACGGTACAAGGGTTTGTGAGTTTCACATACTATACTGTAATTAATGCAGCTCAGAATAAAGTACATGCTTCAAGAGTGTGTACTTGTGATGCCATAATCCCAGCTTATGCTGGAAAGAACTTGCTTCTGAAACTCTACAGAATTTCCATGCCATCAGCAAAGACAATACTGACCAGGAAGGATCAAACGTTTGCTTTGGTGATTAGCAGTTCCCTAAGAGTTACGAGAAGGGGATGGCAGAGGATGAGATGGTTAGATAGCATCACCGATGTAATGAACATGAATTTGAGTAAACTCCGAGAGACAGTGGAGGACAGGAAGGCCTGGCGTGCTATGGTCCATGAGGTCACGAAGAGTCTGACACGACTGAACGACTGAACAACAACAACAAAAAAAGAGTTAAATATAGTTAACTTCCATCAGTCTTAACTCCATTAAATCCCATTTTTTTCAGTAGGTTTGGGGGTTTACATATTTTCTGATGAATATTTAGGAACAAAAGCCGAAGGAAAAGATGAGCATGAAAGGACATCTTCTGAGGTGCCTCCGCTGTGAATTACTTCATGCAAGCAGGGTTCATTTTAATAAAATCAGTTCATTTGAATATCAAATGAGTTCCTTTGAAAGGACTCATCTCTATGCAAGTGGGAAGTTAGGAGGGTCCAGGGCCCTGCAGGTGACAGTCATAGTGAAGCAAGCAGGCCAGAATCATTCTCTATCATAATAGCTGCTAGGCCTGGGTTCTGCTCTATTCCACTCTATCTAATCAAATCCAATCAAACAGATATCCTGACCTTTGTAACAGAGGCTGAATGCTCTTACTCACATCCTGACCTTTGTAACAGAATGCCATGGACTCTTGGAAGTTCCTTAAAATGCTACAGATGGTGTACGATAAGTTCCCCTTTTGTTATCCTGTTTTGCTGTTCTATGTCTGAACAATCTGTCTGAACAAGCTGAGCTTGTGACACGTAAGATCTTGAACAAGCTGAGCTTGTGACACGTAAGATCTTGTCATATCCTGATTGTCTGGATTGCAAAAGCCTATAAAAGATAGGCTCCGGGTGTGACCCGGTGTTCAGACTTGCTGAGTTATCGCTCTGAACCTTGCTAGCAATAAACCTGTATTCTCTACCTCGCTGGTCTCGCGTCCTGTCATTGGGAAGGTGAGTTTTCCCCGCTACAATAGAGAGAAGAAGTCATGCTGGAGAATCAGTTACCTTTCTCCCTCTCTCCTCTTTCCAGACTTAACAATGTATGTTGGGAGCAATTTTGTTCATACGACCACCACCAAAGAGCAAGGCTTCAAGCCCAATTCAAAGCCTCATCTAAACCTTCCCTTGTCTCAGAAGCAATGAAGGGCTAAGAAAGCTATAGATCTTTCTGGCCCCAAACACCTTCTGAACCACTTTTCACCACGCACCTTCTCTTGACCTTGAAGATCCGTTTTCATGAAGGAAAATACTGCAGGAGGTTCTGCTGAAGCTAGGCTGATGAGAGAAACTGTCAGGACCACTTCTGGCTTGAACTCAATAGGTGTTACCCAAATGCATGAAATACCCTGGCTAAATGAGAGTGTTTACTGAAAATTGGAACACTACAATTTCAGTAATTGACCGCCCTCCCACAAATTCAAGGTGCAGTCTATTCTCATATCCTCTGCAGGGTTTAATTTGCCCCCCTTTTCCATAGCTTCACAGACACCTTGCTTTGCACTGCTGATGCTTAGAGTGAACTGGCAATTGGGGATTGACATAAATTACATATCTGCCCTGGGAAACTGCAGCTGCTCATGAGGCTTCATATATATACCAGCTTCTTTTCCTCTGAAGCCAGCATACTCTCTCACACTTCAGCAAGGTGATCCAATCCATTTTATTGCACTGCTGTTCATTTACATGGATAATACAATGCTTGCAGTAGCTGATGGTGATGAACAAAAATGGGCATCCCAAGATTGTTAATTAGAATTGCCATTTATTCCAAGAGGATTCAACTCAGGCACAAACAATTGTAGGACTTCAAGGTAAGTTAACAGGATGAAAAGGTAAAGAAGATTGCTTAGGGAGTTTTTCAGACAACTAGAATATCAATAGTTTTTTTCCATTATAAGGACATATCTTGCTAGGAAAAGACTACCTGGTTTTCACACAACTGTTCATGGCGTACTGTAGTTTGTTAATAGGTGATGCCCATATAAATGTAATCTAAACTTTCATTCCAATCCCTAATCTTCTCCATACAGGGCCACATGTCTTCTGAAGATGCCACTGCATCACTGGATGTTCTCCTGTGGTCCTTCAGATGTTTGAGGAGGTTGCTTTGTAGCCCCCAGCAACTCAGAAGTTACCCATAGGTGATTTAAAGTGGCAATTGAAGTAGATTAGGAGAACCAGGTTAACAGAAACAAATGTAGAATTAAAAAATATCATCAGTGCATGAGGGAATCACACATTTTACTGCCAGCCTGTTTTTCGCATCAAATTATGTGATTATATAAATTATGGTTTGGTTCAAGATTGACTGGTGCTAATGATGACTAGCTAATTGGTGGTAGTATTTTTTTGGAGCTGATTCATCAGGAGACATCATGGTAACAATGTAAAAACTTGTCTATAAAACAATGAGGTCTATAAAGATGATTACCTTGAGTCAAAAATCTTTGCAAAAAAATACTGTAAGACAAAAAAAAAAAGAAAGAAAAAGAAAAAAGTGGGGGGGGGGAACCAAAGATAGCTATTGCCCTTTAATAGCAAAAACTATTTTTATACTATTATGCCCCTTTAATTGCAAAAACTATTAACGATGTTAACAGGTACAAAAAAACAATTATCCCTCATGTAGACATCCACTAAATTTTTACAATGTCCAGAACTTCTCTTTGCAGCCGTCTTGAACTGTGTGGGCAGTCCATAAGCTGCATGTTCCAAGAAACAATCTACTTTCATGCACAGGCACACATGGAAATCAGATGTTCTTTAATGCACGCAGACACATTTCAGGGCTGACTCTGAACTTTGTAGATTTCTCTCTCTTATTTTTTTAAAAAAACTTCAGTGGCTGAGGGGTGCATAGCTTTATTTGGTTTTGAGTTTTAAACAAGTGGTCTTTTAAATTAAGGATTCACCATGTGTTGTGTCCGCTGCAATAACTATCTCTTCAGCTGGAAACTGGAGAAGAATGTGTGCCATTGGCTTAAAAGCCTTTGTTTTTCTACTCCCCAAAAATGTAGAGAGCTGCTATTCTGTCTAATTGTTCTGCAAGAAAGAAACCCGTCTCTCCCTTCCAGGGTTCCTGGTCACTGTGTGCAAAGAAATAGACTCATATAGCATTGATCTGGTTATGCTTCTGCAGATGCTCAAGACCAAGACTTTGTTACAAACAACATTCTTCTTTGAGACAGCAGATTGGAGGGGATCTGGATGGGATTGACTCATGGGCTCTTGCCACTACCACGTTATCCATCCTGGGTAGAATTCCGAAATGTGGTTGGTTTTTTATTTTTTGCATGTTTTCTTTTCTGTCCTTAAAACCCTGTTGCATGGGTAAATGAGGCACATCCTGCAAAAGACCCAAATGCTGTACCACCAATGCTTGAATTTTTATAATTTACAGTTACATTGTTCAGGAATACCAGGTAAGGGAATAAGAAAAGTAGCAGTTCATTAAAGTTATTAAATAAATAAATTACTCTTATTCAAACTCACACTGTTCCAGTTTCTAGCTTAGTTCAGTATGCTTATGTAAGCACAGCATCTATTGGAAGGAACATGGGACTTCTTGGTAGAAAGAGGCAAGCAGTGATCTAAAAAGAGAGAAACAGGGAGAGAGAGTGGTGACTTAACTTTTTAAAAATTAAATTTCACAAAAGGGAATAGACAGGCAATGGGATGGCACCCAATTTTAATGAGAAACATGACAGATTTATTTATTTATTTATTTATTTTTCAAATTTATTCCCCGCCCATCTCCCATGCAAGGGACTCTGGGCGGGTTACAATAAATAAAAAATTTAAAAACTATACAAAATATCTAAAAACACAAGCATAACATAATAAAATAAAATCCAAGATGGATTTGGACCCGCAGAATAGATCGTGGAGCTACGGGGCCAGCCAACCCCAGGAGGCACTGCCGCCTCTGTCGTCCCAGGCCCGGCGGCAGAGCCAGGTCTTAAGGGCCTTCCGAAAGGCCAGGAGGGAGGGGGCCAGTCTCACCTCCGGGGGCAGGATATTCCACAAGGCGGGCGCTATCGCAGAGAAGGCACGCCTCCTGGACCCCGCTAGATGGAATTGTCTTGTTGAGGGGGTCCGAAGCATGCCCTCCCTGCATGCACGGGTGGGGCGGGCCGACGTTATCAGGACGAGACGGTCCCTCAGGTACCCTGGTCCTATGCCATGTAGGGCTTTAAAGGTAATCACCAACACCTTGAATTGGACCCGGAAGCAAACTGGCACCCAATGCAGCTCGCGTAGCAGGGGTGTCACATGTGCCAATCTTCTGGCACTCAAAACTGCTCGCGCTGCTGCATTCTGCACCAGCTGAAGCTTCCGGATACTCTTCAAGGGTAGCCCCATGTAGAGCGCATTACAATAGTCTATACGGGAGATGACAAGGGCGTGAGTGACTGTTCGGAGGGCCTTTTGGAGGGCCAGATGAGCATTTATAGTTGTGGAAGTTGAATCCTAGCAGATGACTTTTTAAAAAGTCCCTTGTATGGGGTGAAAATCCTATATACTGTCCTTCTGTTCTTTTCCTTGATGGAAATGGGGGTGAGGAGGACAAAGATTCATTAAAAGAACAAAAAGTGAAAGAGCCTTCCCTCCTTGACTAAGTGGCATCAAGTTGACGTTGACTTTTAGTAACCACACATACAGACTTTAATAAGGACAACCTGTCCCCTACCTGGCCCTTCAGGCTTTTTAATGGTGCACCATCACTGCAGTAATCAAATCCATCCAACTTGATGCTGGTTGTTCTCTTTTTCTCTTTCCTTCCATCTTTCCCAGCATTATGGATTTCTCAAGGGAGCTAGGTCTTCATGTGTCCAGAAAACACTAATTGTACCATCATTGGCGATCACTTGTAGCCGAGTAAGATTGTCTTCCAAGGGTAAAATTTTAACAGTGGATCCATAAGTGGCTATAAAGGCCAATTCTGGATCTGCACAACCTCCCACAGTGAGGGCATAGCTTTCCGGGTGGGAGACGGTCATGATGAGGGTTTGCCTGACGTGCCTTCCTTTTAGCTCTTTTCTCCCTTTCGCCCTGTACTCGTGATTCTTCAAAGTCCATAGCGCCATTAATAAAGGCTGACCTCCAATTGAAACGCTCATGAGTTAGGGCTTCCCAGTTCTCAATGCTGATATTACATTTTTTAAAATTAGCTTTGAGAGTATCTTTGAATCTCTTTTGCTGTCCACCAATATTCTGTTTTCCATTCTTAAGTTGGGAGTAAAGTAGCTGCTTTGGAAGACGATGGTCAGGCATTCGAACAACATGACCGGTCCAGCGAAGTTGATGTTGGATGATCATTTTTTCAGTGCTGGTGGTTTTCGCTTCTTCTAATACACTAACATTAGTCCGCCTATCTTCCCAAGTAATTTGCAGAATTTTTCGGAGGCAGCATTGATGGAATCTTTCAAGAAGTTGGAGGTGGCGTTTGTAGAGGGTCCATGTTTCACAGGCGTACAGAAGGGTTGGTAGTACAATGGCTTTGTAAACAAGCATTTTGGTCTCCCTGCGAATGTCCCGATCCTCAAACACTCTACGCTTCATTCGGGAGAAAGCTACACTCGCAGAGCTCAGGCGATGCTGAATTTCAGCGTCGATGTCGGCTTTTGTAGATAGATGGCTGCCGAGATAAGAAAAGTGGTCGACATTTTCTAGTGACACACCTTTAAGCTGGATTGATGGCGCTGCAGAGGGATTGGTTCGAACTTGCTGGTAAAGCACTTTGGGTTTTTTAATGTTAATCGAGAGGCCGAGCTTTTCATATGCTTCTGCAAAGATGTTTAGGATAGTTTGAAGATCTTCCTCGGAGTGTGCACAGAAAACGTTATCATCAGCATATTGAAGTTCTATAACAGAAGTTGCAATTACCTTATTTTTTGCTTTCAGCCTACTAAGATTAAAAAGCTTTCCATCTGTTCGATATATAATTTCTACACCAGTAGGAAGTTTCTCTTCAACAAGGTGTATAATCATAGCGATGAAGATAGCGAATAAGGTTGGAGCAATAACACATCCCTGTTTAACGCCGGATTCCACTTTAAATGGATCGCTTTGAGAGCCATTGTTATTCAGGATTGTTGCCATCATGTCGTCATGGAGTAACCGCAAGATGTTCACAAATTTATCAGGGCATCCGATTTTCAGAAGGATGGTCCAGAGAGCAGTACGATTTACAGTATCAAAAGCTTTAGTCAGATCAATAAACGCCATGTACAGAGGGTGGTTTTGCTCCTTGCATTTTTCTTGAAGCTGTCGTGCAGTGAAGATCATATCCACTGTTCCCCTGGAAGGGCGGAAGCCATTTTGCGTTTCAGGGAGGATGTCTTCTGATACAGATAGGAGATGGTTTGCGATGACCTTTGCCAGGATTTTGCCTGCTGTGGCTAGAAGGGAGATGCCTCGATAGTTTCCACAGTCTGTTCTATCACCCTTTTTAAAGAGAGTGATAATTATGGCATCTCTAAAGTCTGCTGGAATCTCCTCCCTCATCCAGATTTTTTCGATGAGCTTATGAAGTTGTTGTGTAAGTTCAGGCCCGCCTTCTTTAAAGACTTCAGCAGGAATCCCATCAGGTCCACTAACTTTGTTATTTTTCGTTTGTTTAGTGGCTTTATTGACTTCCTCCAAACTAGGGGGTACTGCAAGCTCATCTCTTATTTGTTTTTGCGGGATTTGCAAGAAGACTTCATCAGCCACAGTAGAGTGATGATTAAGGAGATTGTAGTAATGCTCTTTCCAGCGCAGTGCAATAGACTCTTTGTCCTTTAGAAGTTTAGAACCATCTACTGAGCGTAAGGGATTTGTACCATGGTTTGTTGGTCCATAGATGGCCTTTATGGCATTAAAAAAGCCCCGTGCATCATGAGCATCTGCAAAATGTTGGGTTTCTTGGGCTTTTTTTATCCACCATATGTTCTTAAGTTCTCTAGTTCTTCTTTGGACTTCTGCCTTTGCACTGGCGTAGATTTTTTTCTTAACAGCACAGTTAATTTCTTTTTGCCATATCTGGAAGGCTTTCCTTTTCTTGTCAATACTACGTTCAATCTCACTATTGTTCTCATCAAACCAGTCCTGATGTCTCTTAGTTTGGTATCCGATAGTTTGTTCACAGGCTAAAATAATAGAAGTCTTCAATTTAACCCAGTGTTCCTCAACATTTTCAGGAAGTTCCATAGGCAGATGTTCCTTGAGAGTTGATTGAAAGCAAGCTCGTTTAATAGAATCTTGAAGGGCCATTGTATTCATTTTACGCCTTGGTTTTCTTCCTTGGAGCCTACGATGAGGGACAATCTTTATGGCCATTGTGGATCAAATTAATCGATGGTCTGTCCAGCAGTCATCGGGGCTCGTCATGGCTCTGGTGAGAAGTACATCATGGCGATCTCTAGCACGGACAATTACATAATCTAAAAGATGCCAGTGCTTCGACCTTGGGTGCTTCCATGATGTTTTAAATTTATTTTTCTGGCGAAAGAGTGTGTTAGTTATGACAAGGTTATGCTCTGCACATTTAGTCAGAAGTAAGATTCCATTCATGTTGCTGTTGTCAACTCCTTCTTTCCCAATGATCCCTGGCCACAAATCGAAGTCACGCCCAACTCTTGCATTGAAATCGCCCAGGAGGATAATTTTTTCCTCCTTTGGTATCTTTGATAAGATGGTGTCCAGCTGGGTATAAAATTTTTCCTTGATATCCTCATCTGCATCTAGTGTTGGTGCGTAAGCACTTAGGATAGTTGCCTGTTGGTTTTTGGCGAGTTTTATTTGGAGAGTTGAGAGTCGTTCGTTAATCCCAGTGGGAACTTCTGACAAGAGCTTCACAAGGTCATTTTTGATAGCAAAGCCTACCCCATGTATTCGTCGTTCTTGTTCAGGCAGTCTTTTCCAAAAGATGGTATAACCTACTTTTTCTTCCTTCAACTGTCCTTCTCCTGCTCTTCAAGTTTCTTGGAGTGGTGCTATATCAATATTAAAACGTCTCAGCTCCCTTGCAATAATGGCAGTCCTACATTCAGGTCATTCACTATCCATATTGTCTTGCAGTGCCCGTATATTCCATGTTCCAAAATTCATGTGTTTTTTATGACCGCTAGATGGTGACCCCACTGGTCACGGTAATCCAGTCAGGGAGAAAATGAGGCAGACTATGTTTAGGGCACCTTTTCTAGCCCCCTCCCCATATGGGGTGAGCAGAGTGGATCCTAAATAGGGCTGCTCAGTCGTGGATACAGCTGCCGAACTACTCAACTGCCTCGATCCTTGAGTCAGGGGGACTGAATCCGTATCCACCGCCCATGTGCTGGTCCATGACTAGGAGCTTCCAGATTTCACAGTCCTGCCCCTGTTGCCATTCGTCAATCACCATGGGACTTTTGGTTGTTTTGGGTTTGGTGTGGTTGGAAGACACCTGTGCGTGAATTTGTTTTATGTGTGGAGATCGGTGCACAACGATCAGCACACAACCTTCACAGAAAAAGGCTCTAATCCAATGGCATGGATACCATGACGATTGGTGACCTTTTGTCTGCTGCAGCCTTCATCCGCCTTCGCAGCCGTTGTAACAATACACCTTGTTATCTTCCGCCTGTTCTGCCGTTGAGGACTTTCTTGGATCGTTCTTTGTCTGGTTCCTCCCCCTGGACCTTACCGCCATGGGTGACCCTACCAGGAGTACATGACTCCCGACGGCTTCGCTCACAGGGTTCATTGGGAACACACAATCCCACTCACCACAACAAGGTGACGATCCAGCGAGTGAGACTAATTGTACCATATTTATCACAAATGAACGAATGAATGAATATGGAAAAAAGATAGAGATGTCCTATGCATGTCCTATGAATTGGGGATGGTATGTTATTGTCACAAGGAAAATACTACTAGTTCTGCCCTCCTCTTGCCACGTAGCAGATGAATGTCTGCTTGGAATAAGAATCCTTGGAAATCTGGGTCCTCTACAGGTTGAAATTGGGCAGACTGTCTTGATTTAAGGTTGTTTTTCTTTGCGGAAATTATGGTTAACTGAAACTTTTCCTTTTCAAGAAATCATTGTATTGTATTTTCTCAAATGCAAAAGGAAGGCATAAATATTAATTATTTTTATTAAGTTCTCTTTTGAATCATATTAGCTTATAAGTACTATTTTTTTTTAAAAAAGGGGAACAGTTAAATTGGGAACAGTACAAACTTGAGATAGACAAAAATATCTCAGTGACCAAGGTCTTTCTCTTTCAGTTTTCGACTTTGTTCTCTCCTTGTTACGTCCCCCCCCCAATTTCCCCCATTCCTCTTTGATGCATGAACAATAGTGCTACAAAAGGCCTGTGAGGTTGTATTGGGGTCTGAAGAAACCCAGATGTTTAAATAATTGTCCATCATAACACAAACACTGAAAGACTGAAACAGTTATGAATTTTTGAAGAGATCCAGCTGTTTTAGCCTTCCTGCTGTTAGAAGAAAGGCCATTTGGTACCTTAGAAACAGCAAAGTGGATGAATGTTATGTCTGGTGCAGCTTTAACACTTGGAACAGATGCTCAAGAAATCTGTTGAGTACTTTGGGTTGAAATAAAATAATCTAAGGGAAGGAGGATTGATGAAATGGTTATTGCATAAAATGATGAAGAAATGGCTTCCACCTTGTCTGCATGAAAATAAATGGAGGGCTTTGGAAGGTATGGAACTCCATCCTTAGCAGGGGGTAAGACAACAATGTGGGATGTTCCCTTATTGATAAATGTATAAGGAGTGCTTATGGTGACACGAGAGGTTTGTTGTTTGGACGTATCAGTGTGGGAGTATTTTTCTACTTCAATGGAGAAATTTTCAGACATACTGGTAGAAAGGTAGTGAAATGAATATTGTCCTTCATTAATGTGCTTAAGAAGGGTGTGTGTGGTAGAACCAGACAAAGCAGAACAGGAATAAATAATACTGAATGGATGTGGATTGAGTACCAAAGTGGGTTATACTGAGTGCCAAAGTACAAAAGAAGTAGGTTGGGGTATTTTTTCCCTATATAAAAAAGAAGAGGGAATGAGGTTTGACTGACATGGACATATATAGGATGGAAGAGTAAATGGGTCAAAAGGAAGGAGAATGCAAAGAAAGTCACAGCTGGAGGGAGCTGACAAGATCCTTAAAAAGATTCACGAGCAGTTTAAAGAACTAAAGGCAATGTTTGAAGTGGCATATATGGATGTGATGGAAGCAAGAATGGTTTGCAAAGACAAAAAGATATGGAGAGTTCTAGTGAGTGGTGCTGGAGTAAATGAGATTTAATTTTCTCTTTTCTTTTCTTTTCTTTTCTTTTCTTTTCTTTTCTTTTCTTTTCTTTTCTTTTCTTTTCTTGCCCCTTTAATTACTTTGGCTTATTATTTCTTACTTTTTCTGTGCTTGGCATAAGATCGCTTATCCTGGAAACAAATAGCATAATAGATACGCATTTCTTCAGTCCGTGGAAAATAATAGGAAATCAGCCTTAGAACACAAAAATCTCCCCCAGATCTGCCAAAGCTAGAAATGAGGATCCCATCTACTTTGATGAGGCCTTGCTCCTTCCAAAGCAATTTGAAAAGTACATACCTACATCCTCCACTCAAGATTGCCTTCTTTCCTAAAATAGGTCTACCAGAACCGGGCTGAGAACCTATGAACAGCCATGAGAAGGTCACAAAGAGGAACAGAACGTTCCAGCGTTGACTCTCATCTAGTGGTCCTCTGGAGTTTCCCAGCCCAAATCTGGCAGCCTTAACCGAAGTGCCATCTTCTCAGTAAACTTTGTTCAGCATAGAATGGTTATTCTGAGCAGCCCAGCTTTCAGAGACTGTTCTGGGGAACCCCAATCCAGGGGCTGTTGCCTTCTTGGTGGTTCTTACTTTTTATGTTTGCTGGTCATTGACCAAACAAATTTCAATTTCAATTTCAATTTATTACGGTCACTGACCAGTACAAGTTGGAATTCTACAAGGTAAACACATTGGGCTTTAAAATATAAACCCTCTGATTTGAAATAGTTTTAAATCTAATTTAACAAGTCCCAATTAAATATTAAAATGCATTTAGATCAATGCAAATGAGCCCCTTATCAAATTTAAAAACAGTCTTATTCATTTACATTATCATGACTAATATTCTCTCAGTTGTACATAATTATAAAAATATAAAATACAAATATTAAAATGAGTGATACAAAAATAAAATATCATATATCATATATCATATATCATATATCATATATATACCACTTAAATTTTTTACAAGGAATACCATACTACATTGACCGAATAAATATTGTTGATTGATTGACTCTTGGTGGTTCTTACTTTTTACATTGGCTGGTCATTGACCGAATAAATATTATTGATTGATTGACTCTTGGTGGTTCTTACTTCCTACTCCCTGCTCGTGACTATTCCCTTGTGGATTTTGAAAACCCTTTTTCCTTTCTTTTACAACCTCTGAGGCAATTTTTTTTTATTTATTTCTCCAACTTATATCATCATCAATTTTGCCAGTTTGTCTGATTTAACCACCCAGAGTCACTCTTTGAGTGAGATGGGCGGTGACTAAATTTGAAATATAAATAAATAAATAAGTAGATTTATTTGTTTAGTAATTCAGCCATTTTTTCATGCTCTTTCAAATGGTGAGGTTACATTTAATGGATTTTTTTTTTGCAAAATACTTTGAATGCCTGTATTGTCTAATGAGGAAAAGTGTGTTTCTGAGTAATATTTTGTTCCAAATGTACTTTGAGGAGGAAGGTTCAGTGAGAAGTATGCATTTTTCTATGATCCAGTCCTTCATGAGTCCCTTCATCCTCCTTTGTGACTACTGGGTGCTATTTCTTAATTTCCTATAGTATTATATTGGTTGACATTTCTTTTCTTTTCTTTTTTTTATAGTGCATTTGACATTTTGATTTTTACACTGCTCACAAGATCAATGGATAGCCCAACACACATGTGGATGGCTGGAACAGACAGATAACGGATAATACCTGTTTATTCTCCAAAACACTACCACCACCACCCTTAATTTGACATCCTAACTGCAAATATTTTAGAATCAGAAGACCCATTTGGGTATTCCACCCTTGCTTCCATCTGCTTGATCTTTTCTTCTGGATCAAAGAATAAATGTTTTGGTGGAATCGTGCTGGAAAAGAGAGAGAAACTGATATTGTCTGGTAAAACTTGTCTTTCACTTCAGGTTCCCTTCACTTCCTACCTGCCCCAAAATTTTGTTTCTGTTTTTTAATTCTTTTAAGAAAAAAGGCCATTTAAATAATTTTATCTCCCCCCCCCCGCTTCAAAAAAAAAAAAGATGCCACCTTGATTCTTTAAAGTCAAATGGATTTTTGCCTTTTACTTCTATGGAATATCCATGGCATCCAAATTAACTAACAAGCATGAACAAAATTATTATCCTAAAGAAAATGGGATATTTGATTCATTGAAAATTTAAAAAGGGAAGAAAATGGGGTGTTTGGGTGTAATTTTCATTATCTTTGGATAGAGATTATGAGTGGAAAATGTTTGGTTTTGACTTTTAAAAAAATTGGGGGAGTTTTTGGTTAGAAAACTACGTCACCTTCTCTTCGATTGGAACTACCTCACCGTTTGTTCAGAATACTGTATCCAGAAATCTGAAATCTGAAAACTATTAATTGTTGTTGTTGTTCAGTCGTTCAGTCGTGTCCGACTCTTCGTGACCTCATGGACCATAGCACGCCAGGCCTTCCTGTCCTCCACTGTCTCTCGGAGTTTACTCAAATTCATGTTCATTACATCGGTGATGCTATCTAACCATCTCATCCTCTGCCGTCCCCTTCTCCTTTTGCCCTCAGTCTTTCCCAGCATCAGGGTCTTTTCCAGTGAGTCCTCTCTTCTCATTAGGTGGCCAAAGTATTTGAGCTTCAGCTTCAGCATCTGTCCTTCCAATGAGCAGTATTAATAGATTTTTTTAAAAAGTCATAACCCAAGAAGCAAGAATTCTGAGTGAGGCTTCATGCAAACAACGGGAACTCTTTTGTGCATCATCCAGGAGAGGCTGCAATTTATATTCCTTGGCAAATCTCCGTGAACTGACCTCTGCAGTTGCAGCAGCTCGACCTGTGTATGACTGCCTGTGTGGGGCCTCTTTGGTGCTGTAAAATCTTCCTGTCAGCAAAGTGACAGCAGACCACCATCTTGCCCATGTAAAGCACCAATCATGGGAACCCCGTTCAAGATGGCTTCTGGCATTTGGGGACCATTAGAGCTGCAGGGAGATTGAGGGAAGAAACTACAGCCAGTAGCAAATAAACTTCTTCTCTGGAGAAAAGCTGTGTTTTCTAACTGACTGTGACTTTGATTTGTTTGGATGGCCAAGAGTAAACCATGCATGTCCCCAGTCCCAGAGTGATATACTTGTTGTTGTTGATGATGTCTATAAAATCCTTTATTCTTCCTTAATCCAGGGTGGGGCTTGTACTAGCACCACACCCTTGAAAACCACTGGATCCTGGTGACTTTGGTTAATATGGAAAGGTAGTCATTCTTGCAAAGCTTAGTCCTGGGAAAGAAAGAGGAACTCCTCTTCTGCCCCCTCCCCACCCCCAGAGATCCCAGGTGAACAGTGGTGGCAGGTCCCCTTTCAGGAACAGACGATGGCAATGTAGAAGCCTATCAGATTTGCATTCTGTGCTTGTGACAGACACCCTACCACTCTGTGCAACGAGGGACCGTTTTTTCCAAAAGGAAAGAGAATGCTGGAAGGATGACATGTGCTGCTGTTCTTTCCTTTTTTCCCCCCTGCCTTTCTGGTGTATTGAATCTTTGGAGAGTCTCCTTGTTGGAGCCCTGCAAGCAGAAGAGAGGATGGCTCTGTTACATGCTGAAATGTCTGACTCTGGATACAAGCCTGTCAGAGGCAAATAAATGCAGGGGATTTGATTAATGGAAGCATCAGCCCTTGTCTAGATAGACTGTGCTTTGTGTCATGTTCAGGAGCAATTTAAAGCTAGCCTGTGTCTGGGTGGCATTCAAATATTATTTCCCTTATTTGCAATTCCCTATGGATTATTTTAAAAGCTGCAAAATCTGTCATCTGTTGCTTCCCCAAATATATTCCTTTTTAATGCATTTTTTTTTGCTGAGGAACACGTTGAGAAGGATGATAGTAGACTCAGTGAATAATATTCCCATCCAGGCTGTGAAGTATTCCATTACAACATATATTATTTTATTTGGGGGGGGGGGATTCTCATGGATATTTTTTTGATGATCCCACAATACTCTCTTGAAAACTCAGATGAAGTCAAGATTTGAGACAGTGTCCCCAGGAGATAACCTTCACACTTTCTCCATGTGGTTCCCTAGTATCTTTGGATTTAGAGGATGGTCCTGAGAGATCTCTGAGAAACCAAAGAGAAAGAATCAGGCAAGCACTTTTTGAAGTCATTATTGACTCTTCAAAGAGGTACAGCCCAATTCAAAACATGCTTTGCTTGACTGTATAAAGATTCAGATGGATTTAACTCCTTGATGAAATAACATCTTTCTATAATATATAATAATATATAATATAATATATAATATATAATATATAATATATAATATATAATATATAATATATAATATATAATATAATATATAATATATAATATATAATATATAATATATAATATATAATATATAATATATAATATATAATATATAATATATAATATATAATATATAATATATAATATATATAGGGCATGGTGGCTCAGTGGGTAAGACGCCAGGCTTAGTTTGGAGGTTCGAATCCCTAGCCCCGCATGACGGAGTGAGCTCCCGCACTAGCCCCAGCTTTTGCAACCTAGCAATCCGAAAGCACGCAAATGCAAGTAGATGAATAGGTACCACTTCGGTGGGATGGTAACAGCGTTCCGTGTGCGTCATACCGGCCACATGACCGTGGAAGCATCTTCGGACAACGCTGGCTCTTTGGCTAAGAAACAGACATGAGCACCGGCCCCTAGAGTCGGCCACGACTGCACAAATGTGCGGGGGGAACCTTTACCTTTATAGCTCAGCTGGGATGGTCCACTGAGGCCAGTGCTGCAAAAATCTGGATGTCAACTAATTGTCAGCAAGAAGTCGAAGTTTCCTATATCTCTTTGCTGCCATCTAAAGATCATCTGAAGAGAGAGATATCTGTCTTACCTGGACTTGACATTTCCTTGATCTGCCTAGGCCTTTTTCTTCTGGGAGCCTTAAACTCTAGAAGTACAGAATTACAGAGGAATAGGTTGATGGTTTATGCTCTATCTCTACCTGTAGCTATTGTAGAATAGATGAGCTATAAAAATCCTCTAGACAACAGCAATAGAATGATTATCTGGATTTCTGCAGCTCTAGCTATGTGTCATCAATGCCATTAGACCACTTAAATACAGTAATATATTTATTTATTTAATTAATTAATTAATTTTTATCTCACCTTTATTATTTTTATAACTAACTCAAGGCAGCGAACATACCTGTACCTAATACTCCTTCCTCCTATTTTCCCCACAACAACAACCCTGTGAGGTGAGTTGGGCTGAGAGAGAGAGTGACTGGCCCAAGGTCACCCATCTGGCTTTCATGCCTAAGGTGGGACTAGAACTCTCAGGCTCCTGGTTTCCCATTGGCTCCTTCCTAGGGCTGAGAAAGAGGGACTGGCCCAAGGTTACCTAGCCAGCTTTCGTGCCTAAGGTGGGACTAGAACTCTCAGGCTCCTGGTTTCCCATTGGCTCCTTCCTAGGGCTGAGAAAGAGGGACTGGCCCAAGGTCACCCAGCCGGCTTTCAGGCCTAAGGCGGGACTAGAACTCACAGACTCCTGGTTTCTAGCCCAGCACCTTAACCACTAGACCAAACTGGCTCTCTTCAGAGCTACTAATTGGGGCTGCAAAAATCCAGATGACCATTAGATGTCAGCAAAATACAGAATCTCTTTGCTTGTGTTTAGGATTCATCTGGAGTTTTGCAGCCCAAATATAATAGTCCTACTTCAAACTCACACCATTGCATGCCTTTTGGAGGAATGGCAAAAAAAAAAAAAGATTTGAAGGCCTATTGATACAGACAGCTTCCCTCAGAGCAGCTTGTGAGTATGAATCAGCTCTTGCAAATGAGTAAAAATCAATCTGGCAGCTAAAGGACTGCTAGGAGTATGGAGATTATTACACAAATCCCAAAGATTATTACATATAAGCAAAACAGGATCCTCCAGAGCTGGTTTGTTAGACAATCATTTGCACTCTAGGTGAGATACGTTAACAGCAGGAAGCAACACACATCTCAAGGCCAGCACAATTGAAGGCCTTTGGGAGATCCTGTGCTCCATCCTATCATTTAAGTGGTAACGGGTACCTAGCACTTACTTGATGGAAGACTACTCCAGATATTTCAACTGGCAGTCAATCTGGTTTCAGTGCTGTCACAGTTACAATACCTACTGGTGCAAAGTTCAGAAAGAATGGGAGGGAGAGAAGTTTGAGAGGAAGCTGGATTGTGAGAGCTTCAGACAAATATATTAGGTGCGGAGTATCAAGATTGGGAAGTTTTATTGGGACTTTCTCATGAAACAGGTGCCGTCTAGAGAAGGAAAGAGTTTATTCAACTGAGACATTGCTTCATTATCTAGTAGGCATCAGAGAAGGCATGATTGTATTCCCTTCAACCAGGACAGACCAATCTGGAGTCCTTTATATGTTTTGGATTATAATTATCATCACTTCTTATCATTGGCCACACTGGTTGGGGGGTGGTTTCGAATTAAAATCTGGGGCTTTGATATATGCCTGAAGATTTTTAGAAATGGGACCTTGATCAGGAAGTTCATGAAAAAGTGCTTGCTTTGGATTGTGTTTGTGTGTGTTTTAGGAGAGGCTATCAATGGGTACAAAAATGGTTGAGATTCAATTTCTAGCCTGCTCTCACTCTGAATTGACTCTCTGATTCAGTAACGGCATTGTAACACAGAGAGCATTTCTTTCCTAGTTTTTATGTTCTCCAGGAAACATAAAGTAGGATCTTTACTCCTTTCTCTGCTTCACTCTACACCACAGTCCTCTTATCCTGAAACATACTTCAATTAGAAAAAGTGTCATTGTTTCTCTTCTTGGCACGTTTACCTGTCTAGAGATGTTCGTGTTATACAACTGCTTTATATGGTAGTTGTTGTTATTCTATCAAGCCAAATTAGTAATGTAGTACATTTTAAAAGACAGCGTCAGCTAAAGGAACAAACATATGAGGAAATACTCCCAAATCAGAATGGACTGTGACCCAAAATGGGGACTCTGTTCATCTACAATATTATTTTACACAGAGAAATGGCCAACTTGCCAAAGATTACGGCAAGACAATCCCATGTGAGGATAGGATTATCTAGTGCAGTGTTTCTCAACCTTGGCAACTTTAAGATGGCTGGCTGGCTGGGGAATTCTGGGAGTTGAAGTCCACACATCTTCAAGTGGCCAAGGTTGAGAAACACTGGTCTAGTGGGAGAGCTGGAAAAAGGAAGATTGCTTTGTTCTTCGGGAGTTTGTAGAAGTTCATTGGAGTATATGACGGGAACAGAGAAAGAGAATTACTTATCCTACGAAGAAGCAGAGGGAGCACTAGAAATTTGTTGGCAATGTTATTCATTCTGAATTACAAACTCCCTTGTAGTGCATGTTTTTTGCTTCTTGCTTAATAGGAGAATAGGGAATACAAGACCAATTGATTGCTGTTTGATTTCTGCAGAATGGACGTGGTTTCATCTGCAGGCGAGAAACCCTGATGATAGGCTCCTCTGAAGCCAGATATTCCCCTTGTGCCTTCGCATATCTAAGGGTCTCCATCTCCTAAATTATTCCTTTCAAATAGAAGGGGGGAAAAAATCATTCTGAATTTTCTGAGACTCATTAGCTTCTCTCACCGCAAGAGATAGAAGGGGGAGGGAAAGCATCTGGAATGGTTCATAGGGGCTACCAGAGCAGAACATAGAGGGGAAAAAATAATTCTGGTTTTATTTTCAACAGCTGGGACATATCTTCAATAAAGTTAATAGCTCCAAGCTACAATTAAAAAAGAAAAGCAGGTTTGGATGCCCAACCCTTTTGCACAACTACAGGTGGAATGAGGTGTATGAGAATGCATTAAATCAGGGGTCCCCAACCTGTGGGCCACAGGGCTCCCACCTGCAAACATCACCCCCAGTGCGCGCAATTACCCCACCCCCAGTGTGCGTGATTGGCTCCCGCCTTCAAACCCCACCCCCCATGCATGCAATTGGCTCCCACCTGCAAACCCCACCCCCTGGTGCGTGCGATTGGCTCCTGTCTGCAAACCCCCCCCCCCCAGGTCTGTGGAAACATTTTCTTCCACGACCGGTCCCAGGCAGCTAATGCAAACATATCTCTGTGCAGAACTCATGCATATCTTTAGCACCCTCCTGAAACGTGGCCAATGAAGGAAAACTGGCATTCAAGGTTAGAGCTCTTTATTCAGCCCCTTCCATGATAAAGGTAAAGGTAAAGGTTCCCCCCGCACATTTGTGCAGTCGTGTCCGACTCTAGGGGCCGGTGCTCATCTCCGTTTCTTAGCCAAAGAGCCAGCGTTGTCCGAAGATGCTTCCACGGTCATGTGGCCGCATGACACGCGCGGAACGCTGTTACCTACCCACCGAAGTGGTACCTATTCATCTACTTGCACTTGCATGCTTTCGAATTGCTAGGTTGGCAAGAGCTGGAGCTAGTGCGGCAGCTCATGCCGCACGCAGGGCTAGGGATTCGAACCTCCGAACTTGTGATCTTCCGATCGACAAGCCTGGCGTCTTACCCGCTGAGCCACCACGCCCCTTGACCCTTCCATGATAGTGACAGAGAAAGACTCTTTTCCATCACTATTTCACCTTCTCAGTATTGAATGGTTAGAGATCTGTGGGAGAGAGAGAATACCAGCTTCTTAAACCACGATGACAAAAGACGTTAAGTAAGGTCACTTCCATCAGTTCATTTAGCAGAGATGCCCTTCGCACCGTCTGGGCCAATTTCCTTCAGTAAGTTACAGTTGTTGGGGCCTGAGGACATGGACCAGATTCTTGACCAGCAACCACCTGATGCACTAGGTTTACCTCTCTTGGCTAATTATAACAAATATGGAAGAGCAGTTCAGCCAGTTGGATTGAAACAGTTAGAACCGCCCTTAAACAATGAATCTGGGATATAGATCTCCAAACAAATTCAAGTAAGGTGCTACAGCCCAATATTTGTCATTTTCTTCCAAAAGGGTTCGTTCCAGCTTCTTATTTATCATCCATTACAGTTTTGAAATTTCGTAAAGCTTTCACCTTAGCCAGGCTGGATGCTCTGCCCTCAGCAGTCCTTTTTGGACGTTTGAAGGGAACTCCTATGCCCCTTTGGTTATGTCCATGTGGTGATGGCTCAATAGAAACCCTAAACCATATGTAATTGTACTGTTCCCTACATAAGGACTCTAGACAGATCCTTATATATCCAATATTGAAGAAATTTCCAGGCAGGGAGAGTGATTTCTATTTAATGCTACTTCTTTCGGACAAGGACCTGAAAATATCCTCCCAGGTTGCCCAGTTTTCTGCTATCATCTGCACAATACACCACACCATTACTTAGGTTTAGAATTTCTTAACATAGCATTTTATTTCGATTTATTTTAGTATTTTTATTCTTAATTAATTTTAGATAGTATCATACTAATTGTTTTTCTGATATGTATGTATGTATGTATGTATGTATGTAAGGGGGCGTGGTGGCTCAGCGGGTAAGACGCCAGGCTTGTTGATCGGAAGATTGCAAGTTCAGAGGTTCGAATCCCTAGCCCTGCGTGCGGAGTGAGCTCCCGCACTCGCCCCAGCTCTTGCCAACCTAGCAATTCGAAAGCATGCAAATGCAAGTAGATTAATAGGTACCACTTCGGTGGGATGGTAACAGCGTTCCATGCGTGTCATGCGGCCACATGACCGTGGAAGCATCTTCAGACAACGCTGGCTCTTCGGCTAAGAAATGGAGATGAGCACCGCCCCCTAGAGTCGGACACGACTGCACAAATGTGCGGGGGGAACCTTTACCTTTACCTTTATGTATGTAAGATTGTTACTATTATATATTTTGATTGTATCTGGCCTTAGGGCTGTAATAAACGTGTTGTTTGTTGTTATATATTTCTTTTTTAGAGAAGGGTGTTAGCTGTGTCTATGAAACAGCCTGTTCCTTATGAAGTCCAGCCCACGCAGAAGATCAACCAAAGGGACATGTGTCCAGTTTATACAAAACCTAGATCATGACTTGAACAAAGTAATTCAAACCATATTACCATTCCTCATCATTATCACCCAGTCTCTCATTCTGAGCTGTCTCATCAGCTTTTACCTTAGTGTCTTTCTGCTTAAGCTTGGGTTGATGCTTAGAGGGACTATCTTGTAGGCATCCAAAAAGTGCCGCTTGGCATCTTTGTATTCCTAAGCACTACACTGCCAACCTCTAATTATAACGGCACATCCCCTTGCTTTCATTCTCCATGCCCGCTTTTCCAGCGGCAGCAGCTAACTGTCTATCAGTCTCAGTTCTGAGGTGCAATAAGAGGAACAATTAATTCACAATTAATAAGAGACCCAGGAAAAGCAGAATTCCATGAACTAAGGAACAGTGATTAAAAAAACAAAACAAAATAAAAACTTAAACCACTTTTTCTCCCAAAAGGGAGGAAAAATCCTCCAGACTGATAATGTTATTACATTTAATAATTACTACAAGAATGAAATGGAGATAACTGGCTTATCTTCTTATTTATACTTGACTTAGAGTATCTTGGAACATTCTTTCTATGAATTAACTCATTGCCAAGCAAATGAACAAAGGGAACAAACATTCTTTTTAAAGATAAATAGGCATACATATCTTTCATTCAGAATTATATCAACAGAAATATCAACAGGATGTTTTAATTTGGTTGTTTTTATTGTGGTATCTATTTTGTTTGGAAACCAGACCTATTGCTTTACTGTGGTTTTTTTTTATTGTTGCCTTTCTACCTCACTTGGCTGAATCTTTATGAAAATATGTTTCTTTATCTCTTAAATCTTAAACTTCAGTTAGAAACAAAATATAAATAAATGGAATAAGTGGTATAAATTAGAAGATCTTAAAACATCAAGATGTTCGTTGTCCATTCATATTCATATAAGATCCTACATATGAACTGACATCTGCAGATATCTGTAGCCAGGAGCCAATATAAGGGAACGTTTCACAGAGATGTGGCATTCACACAGTTGACTGATACACTGATGCTTTACTAACATAAGGAATAGCTACTTCTAATTTATAATTTGGAGATGTTCTGATCAAACTGTCAGCCAGAACAAAAATAATGGGGAAAGGGTCATTCACTAAGAAGCAATGGAGAAAAAAAATCTTCAGACGATGATTAAAGATCAAAATATTTTCATACTAATACACAGAAATAATGGGGAAGCCACACTGAATGCATAGAAAAAAAAAGAAAGACTTTATATACCCACACCTGAAATAAGGTCCAGCACACAAATCCTAACTATCCTAACTCATATTTAAAAATAAATGGATCAATGGAAACTTAGTTGCTGGTGAAAATTGACTGAATGAAGAATGTACTGAGAACAAATAAAGGAAAGAGGGCAAGAATTATTTATAATTATTTGTCCTAGGGAGAATAAGACACAAAAAAGCTTCACCTGGATTCTGAATGAAGACTGCACTTCCAAGATTCCTGCCTTGCTGAGATAGGCTTGACACGTTGGGTTCTGTGCTCTGGGACCATCCGATTTGTATAGCTCAAAAATTTTCTCTCCTCCCCATCCTCAAAAACTCTTAGAACATTTCAGTGTCCAGGATTTATGGCTGGTTTCTGTTTTGGGAACTCAATTCACATCATGCCTGACACTACCACAGATTTATAGGATACATCAAACATGTGTGGGATCAAAGGCTGCAATTATTCAGTCCAATTAAATATTTAGTACTGTAGTCACTAGCCAGTATTATATATACTAATAATTAATTAATTAATAATAATTAAATAATTAATAATTAAACTAATAATCCTACGGTCCCCAATCCATCTTGGATTTCATGTAATTTATTATTGGATGTATTTTAGATATTGTTTTTTGTATAGTTTTTAAACTTTCAATTGTTGTAACCCGCCCAGAGTCCCTTGCAGGGGAGATGGGCGGGGAATAAATTGAAATAATAAATAAATAAAATAAATAAATAAAAATAATTATAGAGCCACAATTGAGAGAAAAGTAAAGTAATAGCAGTTAGGCAACAAGCTTACCCTTTTAAACTTATAATATCCTAGTACAGCAAAATATGGAAGTACCACCTAAACAGCATCAAGGGAAAGGTGAGGGTTGAATTGTATGTTAGTAGCTGTAGAGAATAAGGAAGATGCAAGATTCTGTTATTATAACCAATCTCAATAAAAGTAGTTCTAGCCTTTCTGTGGACTTGGTTTCCTGGTCTGGTCTTCCTACTGGGGCTGACATAAATCCTGCAAGTCTGGTAGTCCTTCTTCTTATAGTTCAGTAAATTAGGGAGATGTCTGCCTCCAAATGTTATCTCATTCTGGACCTTAAAAATGCTTTATCCCCTTTTGCCTGTGGAACAGATCTTGCAAACTTCCATCAGGGTCCTTACTCCTTACTCTCTACAGTATATTCTGTATTTGTGTATTCTGCTTGCTGTCATGAAAAATTTGGGTGCAGTACACATTATATTAAAATCTAATATACATAAAAGATTTTTAAAAATCCCTTCTCACCCCTATGGGTGGTGTGTGTCTTCCTCAACCTCGGGTCCTCTACCAAAGGCCTGGGAGTTTGAGGGTTCTGCGCAGGATCTTAGCTGTTCCTAGCACTGCACTCGTCTGGACAGAGAGCTCTGATGTTGCTCCTGGGATCTGTTGGAGCCTCTCTCCCAGCTTAGGAGTCACAGCCCTGAGTGCTCCTACCACCACCGGGACCACTTTGGCCTTCACTTTCTACATCCTCTCTAGTTCCTCCTTCAGGCCCTGGTACTTCTCCAGCTTCTCATACTCCTTATTCCTGATATAAGGAGTCTATGTATATGTATATATATATATATACCATGTATATGTATATGTATATGTATATGTATATGTATATGTATATGTATATGTATATGTATATGTATATGTATATGTATATGTATATATATACTATGTATATGTATATCATATATAAGGATATATGATATCCTTATTCCTGATGTTGCTGTCACTTGGCACCACTGCATCTATCACCACTGCTGTCTTCTGGTCCTTGACAAAAGATGGCAGGCAGAACATTTATCTGAACATCTTGGGTGGGAATCTTAAAGGACATTTTAGACTATTGCCTGAATCTCTATACACAATTTATAAGGGTTGGATACATTTTTTCTACAGTCCTTGACTCTAGTAAGGATACTAGTGCTGATGAAAATTGCACGTGTGTTTATGTTTTTAAAAAATAAGTGCAAATATGCATTTAACATCTATCTAGGTCAGATAAAATTGCCTACCCCACCACTTAATTTTCTATAGTACCTCTGCAAATGAGGAGGAACAATGTTGGCAAAATGATAGGAGTAGAGCCTTGGAGCCAATTATGCAAATTGCCAAGAACATGTGTGAAGAAGGAAAATAAAGGCCACAAAATATGCACCTGCCTTTAGGGATTTTCCTTTTTATCAGCAAATCATCTGAATTTTCTTTACTCCATCTGAACACTAACTCTTAAAATAGGAGATTACCAGGATCAATCTGGTTTGTGAATGTTCTCACTTGTACCATATATTGACTACAATTTTCTGGAAAAGCAACTGCTTTTTAGTATATTACTTTGAAACACTGCTGTCTTTGATAAGCTTGGCAGCCAATTAGTATTGGAAGACACACAGAAGAGAAATTCTTAGTTGACTAGCATCAAAACCACTGCTAGGACTGAATCCCATTACATTTGTTATTCTGTACATTGGTCCTTAGGAGGCTCCCAACTCACAAATCAATGGTAGGCAATGCTTTGAAACGATAGAACCCATAACCCAAGCAACAGTCAGCAATAATTTGGTTCAATGTTGTCAGCTACTTTAAGAATAGCACTAGCCAATTAACCTACACAAAGGAAGAAGAAATGGTCACATCTTCAAGCACCAAATATTGCTTTTAATAATCTACACATGTATATAAACTCTGCCTGCTAATATAAATTTAAATTACTAAAAGAAAGTATCAATATACTGTAGCGATGCCCTCCGTACAGTCACTCATGCTCTCGTCATCTCCCATGAAGATTATTGCAATGCACTCTACATGGGGCTACCCTTGAAAACTATTCGGAAGCTTCAGCTGGTACAGAATGTGGCCGCGCGGGCAATTTTGGGTGCCCCAAGATCTGCACATGTAACACCATTGCTCCGTGAGCTGCATTGGGTGCCAGTTTGCTTCCGGGTACAATTCAAGGTGTTGGTTATTACCTTTAAAGCCCTCCATGGCATGGGACCAGAATACCTGAGGGACCGTCTTATCCCCATGTTATCGACCCGCCCCACCCGGTCATCCAGAGAGGCCCTGCTACGTACCCCATCAATTAGAGAATGTCATCGGATGGGGTCTAGGAGGCAGGCCTTCTCTGTGACAGTGCCCACTTTATGGAACAGCTTGCCCACAGAGTTGAGACAGATCTCCCTCCCGACCTTTAGGAAAGAGCTGAAGACCTGGTTCTGCCGCCTGGCATGGGAAGGAGGAAGGGATATGTTAGGGTTATTCTATGTAGAATGCATGCGAATGGATTCCTTCACTAGCCTGTAAAGCCTTGGAAATTTTTCCATTCCTTCTGCTGTAAATGTTCCCATAACATCGCACCAGTAAACAACAGGTGTGTAGCCTTGGATAGTCAAAACAAAGTGATATCAGCCCAAAAATACCTTGTCCCATGAGAACCGTTCCCCGAAGGGAAGACAATGTGCAACACTGCCATCGCATGGCGATTTATAGTAAGTACAACTCTGTTAATGCATTGTCAGTTTGAAAATGTCCTGACCCACATATAGCCAATCAGAATGCTGAAACAAGTGTATATTTCAGCTGTGAACTATGGGTCTATATTCCTACTCTTTTTTTTCTTGACTTCTATCTGTCATGTTATCATGTACTCTGTTCCTGAACTGTAACTATGCCTGGCCTTTGTATGGGCCATGAAACTCTGCGTATGCTTTGTTTTTTTCCTTTTGCAATAATGTACTATATATCCATTATTGCCTTATGCTACAATAAAATATTGTGAGCCCTACACGTTGTTTGGATTACTCTGCGCCTGGAACCCCATAAGGCCAACAATTTCCAACAGGTTATGTTGCCCAGAGAGAAATTTGCGTTTTCTTTGCTGCGCTGGATCTGGCTGTAACAAGGGGGTTTGTTTTTAAGGCTGCATTTTGGAGTAAACGTGTTTTTCTTTAAGAGGTCAGCATGGCTGCTACAGGGCTAACTAGTCTGCCTTTTGAGCGCTTGAATGGCACAAACTATCGGACCTGGTGTGTGAAAATCAAGTCTTTCTTCCTAAAAGAAGGTTTGTGGAAGTATGTGAAAGACCCACCTCCACCTGGTCCCGTTACTGAAGACGTGCAGTTGTGTTTGGATCGTGCTTATGGCAATTTGATTCTGGGACTGGAATCATCTCAGTTACTGCATATCAGCAATCTAGACACTGCACATGCATGTTGGGAGGCTCTCAAAGCCCTTTATTCCAAGCAAACTTCAGCTGCCATTGTTGGTCTATCACGTCAGCTTTACAATCTGAAGCTGCAGCCCGGTGGAAATTTGATGACCAACCTCCATAAACTCAAGACTTTGTTTCTTGAACTTGAGGAGTGGGATGTTGTGGTCCCAGATACCCAGAGAGCTTGTATTATATTGTCAAGCTTGGATAATAGCTTTGACATGCTCATCGAGGCAACTCAGACGTTGAGGCCCCAAGACCTCACTGTGGATTATCTTACAAATCAGCTGCAAGAAATCCAGCAAGCTCGTGACCTGGAGAGGATGCAGAGTAAGCCATCTGTTGCTGTTCCTGAGGCTTCTAGACAGCGTTTTCCTGCTGAAACAGAAGCTGCTTGTGCTGTAAGGAGATGCTACTGGTGCAGTTCGACCCAACACGTCTTGAAAGACTGTCCCCAGCCACCTCGCCCGGCGGGTTGTGCCAGTGGAAGGAGGTTTGTGCGAAAGAAGGGGAAACAACCGCCTAGACAATGTACCCAAGTGTCTGCTTTGCTCACGGCTGTGAGTAAACTATCTCCAGAGACTTGGCTCTTGGACTCGGCTTGTAGCCAAATAATTGTAAACAATGAACAGTTGTTGTTAACAAAAAGCAAGCCCAAAATCCAACAGGTTGCTCTAGCTGATGGATCCATGGCTGATGTGTTCTTTCAGGGTGAAGTATACATTCCTTGTTTGGGGATAAGTGTGCAAAATGTGTTGTGTGTTCCTACACTTGATTTTTCCCTCCTCAGCATTCCAGCCCTGGTGAAGTCTGGATATACTGTTGTGTTCAAGGGTACTGGATGTTCTATTGAAAAAGATGGAATAGAATGTGCTAGGGGGAGATTAGTGAATCAGTTGTATGAAATGCTTCCTAAACAGGGGATTGTGTCAGGAAATTGTGTTTCCAATGTTCCCCCACATAATAAATGCATCCACTACTATCACAGAGTTCTGGGACATCCCGGGTGGGGAAGTTTGTCCCAAATGGCCAAGGTGTATCCTGAGCTAGGATCTAAAAAGTGTGATGACTTTCTTGATTGTACTGTGTGAAAACAATCTAAGATCAAGGATGCTCCTGTTGCTAGGAAAAGTGACAGAGTGTCAACTAGGCCTTTTCAGTTGGTTCATGGAGACTTAGCCGGCCCCAATGCTCCTAGTGAAGGGGGGGCACGTTTCATGTTTCTTCTGGTGGATGACCATACTCGCTTTACGTTTTGTTATTTTCTCAAATCTAAAGCGGAGGCCTTTGCTCGCTTTAAGGAGTTTGTTGCAATGGTGGAGAGAAACTATGGTTATCAAGTAGGTCAGTTTCAATCTGATCGTGGTGGAGAATTCCTAAGTCATGAGTTCCAGAATTAGCTTTGTAGGAAAGGAATCTCCCATAGACTTGCCAATGTTGGTGTTCCTGCTGAGAATGGAATAGCAGAAAGGAAGATTGGTGTTGTTAATACCATTAGAAATAGCCTGATGTTAGATGCCCAGGTGCCAGCCCGTTTCTGGGGTTAGGCTACCATGACTGCAGTGTATCTAACCAACAGGGTGTGGAATTCAGCTGTAAATGAAGTTCCTTATTTCCTTTTGTTTGGCAAGCGCCCTTCGCTGAAGCATCTGCGTGTTTTTGGAACATTTGCATATGTTCACATCCCTAAGTCTCAGTGAAGGAAGAACCATCCAAAAGCACAGCACTTAAGGTTTGTTGGTTATTCATCAAGATCTAAGGGTTACCGTTTTTCTGCAGGCTATGGTAGAGTGGTAGTCTCTAGAAGTGCTAACTTGAAGCACCCTACTGGTTGGGATAGGTTGAATGCTTGTTCAGAGGTGTTGTTGCAATCTAGTGTACAGCCAACTGTCCATGCTCCCGTGGCTGGACAACAACCAGTTCAGCTGCCTTCTGTTTCCCAGTCTCCTAGTGTGGTGAGAGGGTCCCCTCAGGTGAAGGAAGAGGAAATTTCACCTGAGCAGGTTCAAGACCTGAAGGGGGAATCTGGTAATGAAAAGGCAGAGGACAGTGATGAGGAAGAGGCAGTGGTCATTCCTCGTAGGTCTGCACATTCCACAAAGGGTGTGAAGCTTGACAGGTTTGTGATTTAGCAGGTGAGAGTATGTCAGATTACCTGTGAACCTCAGTCATTCCAGGAGGTGTTGCTCCTGCCTGTGGAAGAGCAGGAGAAATGGAACACAGCGATGGATAAGGAGTTTGAGGCATTAGTGAGTCAAAAGGTGTTTGAAGTCACTGACTTGCCCCCATCCCAGAAAGCTGTTGGTTCAAGATGGGTATTCAGGAGGAAGCTTCTTCCTGATAACACAGTGCAGTACAAAGCCAGGCTTGTTGCTCAGGGGTTTTCACAAGAGAGGTTTTTGAACTATGATCTCACATATGCACCCACAGCTAGACCAGAGTCTTTACGCATGGTACTTTCTCTGGCTGCACAGCGTGAAATGGTTGTCCATCATTTTGATGTTGACACAGCATATTTGAATGCAGAGCTCCCTGAGACAGTGTACATGAAGCAGGCTCCTGGCTATGCTTGTGGCAATTCCCAGAAGGTGTACAGACTGCGCAAGGCACTTTATGGGTTAAAGCAGGCCAGTCGTTGTTGGCATCAGTGCTTAGATTCAGCTTTAACAGAACTAGGGTTTAAAAAGTCAGTTGCTGATCCTTGTGTGTACATAAGAGGTTCTGGAAGTAGCTATACAGTGCTGCTAACGTATGTGGACGATTTTTGCCTAGCAACTGGTTCTTTGCACCTTGTACAAGAGTTTGCCACACAGCTAAGACAGTACTTTCAGTTGAAAGACTTAGGCGAACTGAAATACTATTTGGGTGTTGAAGTTACTAGATCTCAAAGTGGTGAGTTTTATCTGAGTCTTAAAAGAAAAATTGTTCAATTGTTAAATCAGCCTGAGATGTCAAATGCAAAACCTACCAGAACGCCTATGACTCTTGATTTCCTAAAGGGTGACACGTGTGAGGAACTTTGTCCTCAACCTGAATTATATCACTCAGCTGTAGGAAGCTTGCTACACTTAACACAGTGGACATGTCCTGACTTAGCTTACTCAGTTGGTGTGCTAAGTCGTAAAGTTGCCAAACCGTCTATGCGAGATTGGCAAGGGCTGAAAAGAGTTCTGCGTTATCTCAAAGGCACAGCAGATCTTTATCTTAAAGTATCCACTACTAAATCTGAAATGCCTGTGATTTATGTTGACAGCTCTTTTGCAGAAGAAGGAGATAGAAAATCTGTAAGTGGATTTGTCTGCCTGTTTGCCAACACAGCCGTTGCTTGGCGAACAAGAAAACAAAATGCAATTGCAATTTGAACTTGCAAGGCAGAATATAGCGCCCTCAGTGAGGCAGTAAATGAACTACATTGGTGTAAACAACTATTTCAAGACCTTACCGTAAACATCAAATTACCGTTCACAATTTATGAAGACTCACAATCATGCATTGCACTCGCTCTATCTGAAAATGTGAAAGGCCGAACAAAATATGTTGATGTGAAGTTTAAAAATGTAAGACATGCAATTCAGGAAGGATTTATCCAATTGGAATATTGTCCTTCTGAACTGAATGTGGCAGATGTGTTCACAAAAGCTCTACCGTTTGAAAAACATGCAACCATGATTACCAAATTGGGACTGGAGCAAATGTGTGTGGAATAAATCATTTGTGTCTCTGTGTTCTTGCAAAATGACAGTTTTCACTCCCCAAAAATGTTTCGGAACCCATTCGGAAGGGGTGTTAGGGTTATTCTATGTAGAATGCATGCGAATGGATTCCTTCACTAGCCTGTAAAGCCAGTATTTTTCCATTCCTTCTGCTGTAAATGTTCCCATAACATCGCACCAGTAAACAACAGGTGTGTAGCCTTGGATAGTCAAAACAAAGTGATATCAGCCCAAAAATACCTTGTCCCATGAGAACCGTTCCCCGAAGGGAAGACAATGTGCAACACTGCCATCGCATGGCGATTTATAGTAAGTACAACTCTGTTAATGCATTGTCAGTTTGAAAATGTCCTGACCCACATATAGCCAATCAGAATGCTGAAACAAGTGTATATTTCAGCTGTGAACTATGGGTCTATATTCCTACTCTTTTTTTTCTTGACTTCTATCTGTCATGTTACCATGTACTCTGTTCCTGAACTGTAACTATGCCTGGCCTTTGTATGGGCCATGAAACTCTGCGTATGCTTTGTTTTTTTTTCCTTTTGCAATAATGTACTATATATCCATTATTGCCTTATGCTACAATAAAATATTGTGAGCCCTACACGTTGGTTGGATTATTCTGTGCCTGGAACCCCATAAGGCCAACAATATCCCACATCCCTCCATAATCCCATGGAGATGGCTAATCCCTTAATTTGATGTCCTTCTTTTAACTAATATCTTACCCATCTGGATTATACTTATCCTATATTGTTTGTAATTTTATATATAGATTTTAATTATTATCCTGTAAACCTCCCAGAGTCCCTTAATTGGGAGATGGGCGGGGATAAATTTGAATAATAAATAAATAAATAAATAAATAAATAAATGTAATGCTCTGTAATTGCTTAACTGCAGCAATACCTCTCTCCTGAGCCTATGTCTATGAAGGTTCTCAGTCATCCAGGTGGAATTGTCTGTAGCTTGAATCATGTCAACTGGATTTCTATTTTCTTAGTAGAAACGTTTCGCTCCTTATCCAAGGAGCTTCTTCAGTCTGAGCAAAGTTTGGATAAGGAGCGAAACGTTTCTACTAAGAAAATAGAAATCCAGTTGACATGATTCAAGCTACAGACTCTCTCCTGAGCATTTTTCCTAGGAAATGAGCCCCATCAATTTCAATAACTATTTGTGGTATCACAATTTAACTCCAACCATTCCTTCTTTCACTGATGGGGTCACCCAGCCTATCTTCAATGTAGTATTAATCTTTAAAATTACAAAGCATCCCTCTCCCAACAATAGCAACAAACAAACTTCAGAAGATATATGTCCTGTCCCAAACAGGACATCAGAAGCATCAACTCTTCTTGCAGAATGTACATGAGAAGCCATTTCTAAAACATAGGAAATACAAGAAGGGGCTTCTAAGATGGTATTGACCACGTGGTTTGTAATTCACTGCAACTCTGACCAGTTTTTGCCAATCCAAGCATATCAGGATAGGCATTAAGTCAAGTAGAGAGGAGGAGACCAAGGCTTATGAGATTGCACCAGGCTACATCACCTCCCAGACCTGAGATGGCAGTTATGTATCTCTACAACTCGATAGAAAGACAGGGTAATATTGTTGCTGGTAGGAGTCAGAGCAGCACTATCACATCATGGAAATGCTGTGACACAATGCATCATTTCCACTCCCTCTCAAGCAGACTGAAGTGAACCTGCTGGTTGTTTACAATTCTCTCTACTTAGAACCCTGAGAATGATGAGCCAATAAAAGGTAAAGGTTCCCCCCGCACATTTGTGCAGTCGTGTCCGACTCTAGGGGCCGGTGCTCATCTCCGTTTGTTAGCCGAAGAGCCAGCGCTGTCCGAAGATGCTTCCGCAGTCATGTGGCCGGCATGATGTGCACGGAACGCTGTTACCATCCCACCAAAATGGTACCTATTTATCTCCTTGCATTTGCATGCTTTCAAATTGCTAGGTTGGCAATTGCTGGGGCGAGTGTGGGAGCTCACTCCATCACACGGGGCTAGGGATTCAAACCTCTGAACTTGCGACCTTCCAATCGACAAGCCTGGCATCTTAACTGTTGAGCCACCGCAACCCCTATGATGAACCAATAGGAGTCTGTAAAATGTTCCATTAAATAAGGCTCCCACTGAAGTTACTGCAGGTCCTGGATCCACAAAAACAGCCCTCACCTCTACTCCACAGAAAAAGGAAATGAAAGAAATTGCTGCATCTTGCCCTCATCCATATCTTGGTATATGTGTTATGCACCTGTGTGGTTACGTGCAGAATGACCGATCATTTGCAATGGAAGAAAACTACCTAGCTACCAAGTTGTCTTTCCTCTTGTATTCCAAATCCCACCCACAAAGGTGCTGGGTTACTTCATCAACTTCGCAACCAGGCATTTTTCAGTTTTAGGCTCCACTGATTGCTGAAGCAGCAGAAAGGCGATGCTTTTAAACAACATGCACACTTCTCTTTGATTGGCACACTTCTTTGGCTGCAGAAACTGGAACACATCTAAAGCACTTCTACAGTGGCATTATTATTGTTTCCACTCCACAGGAGTCCCCAAAACTCCCTCATCCCTTGTTCTTAGTTTGCACACACCCTCCTGCAAATAAGAAGGGGAAAACAGGCATTTCACCTCTGGTTACAGTAAGTCAAGCTACACCACCATTCCCCTTAAAGGACCTGCGATAGCATGGGAGGTCATGCATGGAGTAGCAGGGATATTGACACATGCCTGATGACCTTATCACAGAAATACCATAACTTATGTTCTTGCATCAGATGTCTTGACACAAGTATGGAAGTGCAGCGCTTGCATGATGATTTTGTGCATGTTGTCACTTTGGTATCATTGCATTTCGTTGTGGATGCTGCTGCTTGCTGTGGCAGCTGAAGCTTAGGAGCCAGGAGGAGGAATAAAGCAAGCTTTTCTTTCTTTCTTTCTATTTTTTTTTCCTGAAAGGAAAATAGACCACCCTTTAAGCAAGATAGAGTTTAATTTTTGTTTTTGTTTTGTGTGTGTGTGTGATCCATGATTTGAATTTTGCTGCAGTTGATCCAGAAAAACAACAACCCAGAAACAACCCTTGAAATTACAGAGATCTGAAGTTACTTTTAAACTGCTGCAGAGTCTTCACATGAAAGTGCATCAAACATAAACTTCAATCAATCCAGAAACATACTGTATATAGAGCAGGCTTGTGTGTATGTATCTAAAAATAATGTCTTGCTTTGAAGATTTCTTTCTTATTTGTAAGTTAATTGGTTAGTGGTCCTTTTTTCATATATATCAAAAGTAAAATGTTCACAGCGATTCCCTGATTTCTATTACACAATTCCAGCTATAATTAAATAGTAAAGATAATGTGATCAATACTAAATATAGAAGGCCCCATAACAAATATTCTTCCCCATAAACAGTTGCAAACACCCCCTCCTGGGTCTACTATCTGCTCTTGGCATCCCAAAATTGTAAGGATAAAAGGTTTGTCTGCAATTGTAATGTGAAAAGAAATTGTAATGTGAAAACCTCTCTCTGGTTTAAAAAAAGTAATTGACTAATTTCTTGGACACAGGAATCATTCTAAGTTCAATAAGTTCAATAGTCAGATAGTTTATAGTTAAATGGGTAACTGGAAGGTCATACTGCATGCTACTGAACTTTGAAAGTATTATGAAAAGCAGAAAAATAAAGTGATGAAATAAAATGAATACCATGATGAAATGGGAAGAGGAATTAAGGCATCTAGAACTTTAGGAGCAGTGTGTAGAATGGTTACAGATGTCTGATGGGGAAACTGTTGGAGGAAGGAAGAAACAGGATCGTCATCTGTGCATTTGTTGGGTGTAGAAGATTTGGTGATGGTGTTTGAGAGGTGAGAGGGCTTGGGAAATTGAAAAAGTAAGAGAAACTGGAATAGGTAGATCTCGTGTGCTGGCCATATGGGCTAGCTGGAACTTAAGTGGCAGGGGCTGTGAAAATGAGAGAAAGGAAGAGTTGGGTGATACTCAGTGGGAAAACTAGAAATCCAAAAAGAGTGGACTTATCTAGGGCTCTGGCCCTTTACTGAAATGTATTCAAGATCTTGCAAGTTATGACTCTTTTAGTCTTTCTGTGAGATATTGTGGATATACCTGTCGCAGAAACTATTTTACAAATGCAGATTCCCAGTCCATCCCTTCAAACAGAATTTCTAATGCTGCCATTCTGTAGAACCCTGCTCTGAGATTCCCAGATTCCCCCACTATCCAACATTTGCGAATTTGTGGATGGAAGATTGCAATAATTGGGGGGCAAGGGAACCTCTAAATATTCATCTTGCTTTGAATATATTAGATGAAGTCTCTGTCTTTGCCCCTCTCTTTAACAAAAAGTACTCACTGCCTCTTCAAAAGGCAACTCAGCTTCTTGAAACAGAACACACAGGAAACAAGGCTATATCATAGGGGAAATGTAATGCAGCTGCCCCATGGGCTGTAATAACTAAATATTTACCCAAATGTATTGCCTTCTGAGTATAAGCTGAAACATATGAAAGGAAGTAGCATAGAATTCAGAAAATCTCAAGGATTTCTGGGCATATAATTAGGGGAGCATCCCACTGTACTATTAAGTGTTAGACCAAATTAAATAAAAACATCTTGCAGAAGAAAAGCAGACCATGCCATGGTCATCATGCCACCTAAGGTAAATGCAAGGGACCATGGGCATACTGTGGATTGGGAAGAAATAATAGTTGATGTCCTTTTCTTTTCTCATGTTCATGTGCTCATTTGATTTTCTTGCTCCATTTCTTTTTCAAACAACTATTTTCATTTTCATTTTGTTTTTGTGTTTTTTTTTTTAATTTCATAACATGTATGTCACGTAGGAGTGGGTGAAAGAGATTGGACATGCATGTTGGTACAGGGGATGAGTCTCAGATATGGGGTTGCATTGCTCTACACAGGTGACCTTGTATGCTCTTTAAACCCATTAAGAAGGCTTAACTCAGCCTATAACTGCAGCCTAACGATTTATTATGGTGTGAGCTTTCACAGGTATTTATGTGCTCATCAAATATATGGTTATCTGAGAATGTGCTAAGAATATAGACAGATGGGTCAGGGCTGAAAGTTATACTGAAGGATCCATCAAGTTAAATTGAGTAGCAAATCAAACCAAGAGGACGTTTGAATGTGGAGATATATCTTGCATGTCTCACTTGGAAGGAAAATGATAATTTGTATTTTGGATATCACAAAAAAGCATGGGAAAAAAAGAAGCAAGAAACATTTGTGCTTCCTATCCTCAGAACTCAGCAAGCAGCTGTAAATTTGGTTCCATTTGGCAATATCAATTCTATTTTCACTTTCCATCAGTGGTGTGTTTGCATTTTATTTTCATTATGATTGGGAAATCAATAATTTCCCCCCTGGCCCCAGAGGAAAGTTATGGATGTGATTTCTTGCAGAAACCATGGAGGAAAGTAATAGCTTGAGGAAGCAGACCTACCAAACTGCCTCAGTTTTCTTAATTATTATTTGGTACACCCACAAGGTATGTGGACTTTCCTTACCAGAAACAGCTTCACAGCTACAGTGCACCCACTGAAGCAGCTAGAGAAAGGAGAAGGGAATGAAATGGTTTGGATCACATGCTCATAATCCCTACCAAGCATTTCCCCAGAACCGGTTCACGGAGAGTGGCGAAGGTGTTTCCTGATCGGCTTTTGCTCTTAGCCTAATGGAAGCATTATTTAGCTTCTAGTCATGCCACTGGTCACAGTATTTTTATTCTCTTCGGTCCTCTATAAAACTGCATGGTGTAGATCTTCTCAGTTATCTAGGCTGAATTTTTTGCTACTCAGCTATGCAGTAGCAGCAGGCCTTTAGGCTAATTAATAAATCATCAGCGCATTTGTGGTGTGAAAAATGAAATATTTATGCTTGCCAGAGTAATATTTCTGTCTTTCAGCACTGTGCTCTGTTGATGCCTGATGAAGGATGAAGTACATACCAGCTGGTGTAGAATGAGCAGAATATAATTACTTTTCCAAAGTTAAGGGAACGTTAAGGAAAAAGAGGAAGAGGAGGAGAAACTGGCTCAAGCAGAAGAAACTGAAATATCATGCCATGGCAAGAAAGACAAAGTCCACCCAGTGACTTGGGAAAAAAGAACTGCTACAGAGTGACAGCTGCTACCTGCAACAGGGTTCCAGAAACTGTAGGAGCCGTATAGTGACCATCATACCACATACAACAGTCATTGCATCAGCACAAATAGTGTCCACTGGACTAATAAAAAACTAAACAGGAAACCAAGTAAAGTTAAATGTAGGAAAACCTCAGTTCTCTGGACTTCCATTCAGCAGACTTTGGATCCAAAATTTTACCTCTGATTTCCCTCCCAAATGATGCACAAGGTCTATTATTTCCAAAGCAATCTTGACAATAGGCAAAAGCTATGTTACATGTGTTTTTATGTAATAAAAGTTTTTACATCATTGGCATTCAATTACGTCATCATCAGCATCAGCATCTAGTGATGCAAAGGATGTAAAGAGACACAAATGATCTAAACATCAGTTATGTAATGATGCCAAGGAAATAAATTAGGTAAATTCAGATGGAATGGACACCCTTTCCCCCAAATGGTTTGTTCAACTGAGGTTTTACAGTAGTACTGCCAACAGTCAGCTCATCAGCAGGAGATCAAATGCCACTGGGGTTTTTAGGCACCAACAGTGCTTCGACTTTCCATTCTTTCAAATCAAACAGCAAAATGCTTAGATAAAACTAACTAATCAACACAATCCACTGCATTTCACAATGAACTTTCTTATTTTCTACCCAAATTTTAGTTAAACAAAATCTATCTACAAACTCCCTCTACTTACCGTTCAACAGATGCCAGGGAAGGGAATTGAAAGCTATAATGTTACCATGTGATATACCGTCCTGGGGTCCTCAGGAAAGATGGAAGGTGAAGAAGGATGGCAACATCCTCTTTCAGCAACTCAGGTAGATTTCTCAGGTGGGAATAGTATAGAGAAGAAAGCAGGATTGCAGGGAATGTAAACAGGCAACCATGCCCAATGGTTGGGATGAGGGGGGATGAGAAAATGAAGCCCAAGACACCTCTTTTTAGTGGGTGGCACTGTAAAGAGCTTGAGGTGTTGAAGTATAACTCGGTATGTATTTTGTAATATCTGTCCCACCCCTTTAGAAAGTCTCAACTGTCTGATATGGATTCTGAATCCTGTGTACAGTAAAGAAATCACTCTTAGCCAAGTAGTCCTTTTATCTGGAAGGAGCCGACAGAGCCAGTGTTTTATTCTTTCACAATCTGAATGAAAGCCATCTCGTTTCCTAATTCTCCATCCCCTTTGCATTCAAAGACCATTCAATCTGGAAGTGGTGTTCCTGTCTCATGGTGGCTAGATCAGAAATGAGAAATGTTACTACCTCCTGCCTCAAAAAATATTGTTTTAACATCATTCCTCTATCTCCTCTTGGGCTTGTGGACTCTCAGCATGAAATATCTGTATCTATGCCTTCCTCCACTTGAGTGATGGGACCTGCTGTGATAGTTTACCTTAACGAGTGACCTGCCTCTGGAGTATAAATTAGAAACAACTGACACCTAAACAGGAACCTCAAACTGTGAGGAATCAAGTTGTGTTCAGCTTCATTTAAGTCTCCAAAGAAGATTGTGTGTGTGTGTGTGTGTGTGAGAGAGAGAGAGAGAGAGAGAGAGAGATGTCATTCATGCTTCCTGTACTGCATATATTTTTCACTTACCATGTTTTTCTCTGCCTTCTACTGTGACATTGTCTCGTCCACCATATTTTTATTCCCAGGATGTCTGATTCTTAAGCTGGAGCAATAAATGAGTCTTGGAGGGATCTCCTGCTAGGCCAGTGCTTCAAAACTGCCCACTGTTTCTTCATCTTTATTTATACACACACACACACACACTTTCTGTATGGCTTTCTGTCAAAACAAAGCTGGGAGTTATGCTTGTGGATATTGATTCCCTTTTCCTTTTATCACTTTCCTCTTCCCCTTAATGACAACCATAATTGAAACACTTGTTTTAAAACCAGGCAATGAAATTTACAGCTATTTCTGGTAGAATCAGCTCACTGTAAATCATTATGGCTTTCTTATCATCCTCCTTAAAGATGAGGGAGACATTTGTTCACTTTCCTATCTGGTATCAGAGTGGGAGGATGAAGTGCATCATCTAATTAGCATGTCAAGATAGAACTTTACTTTTCTAAAATCCCCCATTAGAAAAAGCAAAAGGCACAATTCAAGTTTATTTCCAGATCATCCCCCATTTCAACTTTTCCTACCTTAACTGGAGTTTTGGGGGCACAACATTTCATGGCCCCAGGTTCAAGGAGAGGTTGGGCTTTCTGATTCCAGGGCTGTTCTCTCTTGACTGAACCTGGAGCTGGCATCTGGAAGTCCATGGAAGCCTCCTTAGATTCTCTTGGATGGTTCTTCTGAAGTCTGACCTGCCTTAGAAGTCAAGGACCCCCTGCTCCAACAACCCTGCCCAATGGTGCAGCAGGCATATCAGATGGGAAGACAGAACATGGACAAAAAGTGTCCTCAGGCTAACCAAGAGAGTGATGGTTTCAGGAATCATACTTTTTAGCAAGGGGTGGAACTTGAAAGGTAGCTCCAGCATGGAGCTTTTGAAATTGTCTTAGCTTTGCATGGGCCTTGGCTGCAGCAGGCCATTCATTTGTAGCCTTCCATGACATCAACTTCCTGCCTTGCCTCAGAAGGGCCTGTTCACAGGCAGAGCAGAACTTTGACATCCATAATGCTGCAGGAAGATAGTAAAATGTCACATTGAATGTGAACTTACCTCTAATCACACCATTTAGAGCTGGGTGTTCAAATCTAAACTCAGAGCAGAGAGAGGGCTCCATTTTAAGTTACAATTCGTTTTCTCTCAGGCTGCTGCTTTAACTGTGGGGAAGTACACATTTCAAGCACAAAGAAAGCTGTAGCATCTTTGGAGATGATTGACCATCTAGAATACATACACCTACTTCTCTGCTCCTAATTGTCACACATGACATAAATGTGTATGCGGCAACCTTGTTGAGCATCCAGTCTGGCCTCTTGGTAGTGGTCTGGGCTGAAAGTGGCCAATCCCACAAATAAGTTTCTTAGAGCTCTGATTAGTATGATGTATTAAGAAGATAGTTAAAGTCACAACATCAGAATTCCAACCAGTACTCCAAATTCAAATGAGAAACCTATATATTGGCAAATTAGAGTGGTGACATTCTGGTTCTTTTCCTCACGTCCTTTTGAGGTAAAAGGAAAGAAGCTTGTCTCCTTTATGAAGGATGGGAGCCTACACCTGTAAGAACTACTTCTCACACATGGGATCCATCTGATATACAGACTGCAATTCCTAGGCTGTGGAAAATAGTGCATAAACTTACAGTCTGTAGCTTGAATCATGTCAACTGGATTTCTATTTTCTCAGTGGAAACGTTTCGCTCCTTATCCAAGAAGCTTCTTCAGTCTGAGCAAAGTTAGTAAGGGAACTACTAACTAACTTCCCTTACTAACTTTGCTCAGACTGAAGAAGCTTCTTGGATAAGGAGCGAAACGTTTCCACTGAGAAAATAGAAATCCAGTTGACATGATTCAAGCTACAGACTGTTCCACCTGGATGACTGAGAACCTTCATCGACATAAACTTACAGTCCCCATCCAGAACAAACCAGCCTCGAAGTCACAGTAGTTTGAAAGGAAAGAACACAAATGGCATGACCAGGACAGGTAGAAGACAATGTGGTACTGAAAACATTTGCTCCTTAAAAAAGCTCCAGATATATGATCAAAATAAGGGAAAGCAAGTAATATGTTAGGAAACACATGCTTGCATTTAAAGAAATATTCCAAAAACAATTTGCTGTCTAACCTGTTTTTATAATTTTCAAAATATGTTAACAGTTATATGCAAGTGCCTTTTTAATAGAGAAGTGCTTTTAGAAGTCAGCTAAATAGTCACTTTCCCCTCCCTAATAATTCCAAAACAGATTAAAAGTAAATGTCATATTTTAGCTTTGGCTGTTTGTGTCTGAGAGAGCATGCAATTTAAATGTCAATTATTTTAGCTTGTCAATAATATTCTCAATCTCAGCATATCTGGTCCCTCTGATTGACAAATACAAATGGATATAGTTTGGTTAGATGGTCATCCAACAGGCAATGCAAAGTGGTCATCAAAGTAATTGGCATGGGCATATAAAACCAAATATTCGAGCTTGATTCACATTTTTGAAAGGATTAAAATAAAGAAAAGAAACTGTCCTTTTGGAAATGGTACTTGATTGAACCCACAGAACTGACAAATGAACTTTTTTAGGCTTCATTTTCACATTCTACTGTGGCCCAAAGGTGGCCCATGAGCATTTTTAAAAGGCATATCCTCATGATGTTGTCTTCATCTCACAGTAGAGGCAACCTAAAGTCATATGTAGATGTTTGAGCTTTAACGTACTGTTTTCCTTCTTCTGACACAATTTCCCCCCCATGGGAATGATGCATGATGCTTTCTCAACTACATGGTTGATAAGGGCATCGGTCCAGCTCCTACTGGTCACCTTCCACTGCTGCAGGCATGGTCCCATCCTTACATGGCTGGGCACAGCTATCCACAGCCATTTTGGCTTGGGGCGCAGGAACAAAAAGACACTGGGCTTCCCATGGGCATTTGCACTTCTGAAACCAGACATTCTGTGGGCTCCTTATATACCCAGGTTTGACTCTGTTTTGAAAGAGTGATGGACCTGTGTTTTTAAAAAACTAGGACTGCCTTTCTGGAGAGAAGTATTTCTCAACCTTGGCACCTTTCAGATGTGTGGACTTCAACTCCCAGAATTCCCCAGCCAGCCATTCTTCCACTTCTGTGACTTTTCCCTTTTCCCCCCACTTTTCACTTCAGCAACTTGAAAGGAATCTCAACCTGCCACCCCAGACACTCATCTACACTTTTCCAATCCCCCCCACACATTTTAAGAAGAGTGATTGATGCTTGTTTTCCTTGCCAACAGACAATGCTTGGTAGAGGGGAAATGAAGCCATGAGAATCCACAAACGGATTTCCTGAAGTTGTCCTGCTTTACAGGTGAAAGGACAGCATCCCTTGCCAACCTTGTTACTGAGGCAGAATAGGGTTTGGCTGTCAGGCCAGTACAATTTATGCCGACCTACTTTTCTGCTGACTCAAGGACTAGAAGATAGCACATTAAGGAAGAGCCTTCGGATGCATGCGGTATATCATCACAGCATCAACAGAAAAGTTATGGAGACATTCAGATGCCTGAAGACAAATTACCTCTTGTTAAGTGGCAGAAGTCCTTTGCAGTGGAAGGCACTGTGAAAACACAGATTGAGAATCTCAATGTCATGGGCTCAGGCAGGAAGCCAGAAGGGGAAAACCAAGGAGAAAATTAGTTGAAAGCACAGATGGCAGGGAAGCAGAAGATGCTATGGGCACTCGCAGACTTCTTGACTATCCCAAAAGGTAAAGGTAAAAACAAGTGGCATTTGGAGGCTATGCAGAAGGACTCTGCTTTGAGCTGGTTTCACTACCAACAAATGCTAGTGTCTCTTACTTGCAGAGAACATATTACAGCAACGGCGCAATGTGAATACTCCTCCTTCAGGAAACCCAACTTCAGTGTCTAGAATAAGTGCAAGATCATGGAAATGGGGCTTCTCATGCCCCAATTCAGCAGTATTTGATGAGGTGCTTGTAAGGATTAGTGGATGCTTTGGGATTCCATCAGAAATACACAGATCAAGTGGTTTGTACATCTAGAAGACAATAAATAAACATTGATGGATTGTAATGGATTGTAATGGACTCTGACAGAACCACCGAGATCACAGTTTCCAGAAAGAAAGGCCAGGTGACATCTAGCTGGGGTGGTTGGAGAAGAACATCATCTCCACTTTAGGAAAGCAGTTGTCCTACTCCCTAAAGACTTGAGGCAAGCTGGCGCTGCCAAGGCATATTATAGAAGCAGCTTAGGTAGCCTCAGGCTGGCTCTTTTGTTGAAGAGTTCTAGGTTTCTTTCTTTCTTTTTTAATTAATTTTGGACAGTTGACAGCTTTGGAAGAAGGGGATAAAAAGATGTTTGGTTTCATCACACTGGCCATTTCCTCAGTTAGAAAAGAAAAACTGCCCTGCAAATGAACAGAGTTGTTTGTTTGTTTGTTTTTAATTATTTGTACAAGAAAATTCTCCTCCCAGAAACACGGGACTCTTATGTTGTGGAAACAGGAATGAGTTGCAAGTCATGGATGATCCCTGGTGGGACAGCTCTCAGAATAAGTCAGATGGTTTCTGCACAGTCTGAAACATTGTCCTAGTAACTATCTTGGGAAGCAATGAAAGCATTTCTTATGCCCAAATTTCATTTGGAAATTCTCCCAAAGCTGCAGCCTGGGAAACTGGATGCAACACCCATAAAAAATGGGTGGAGCTTTGATCATACCATTGTGGCCACCATCTTGATTTTTTTGACCATACACTTTGGACCCCACTGGCAAAGACCATGTCCAAATTAATATGCTATTTACCAAGAGAAAATTACAAAATCAACATTTGAACACCAGTATCTCTTCCACGGTGATTTTGATGCCACCTGTTTTCTATGCATGTTTTTTTTATAAAACATAATTGTTGCAGTATGTTTCCTTTGAAAAAGAGTCAAGAATAAAGTCTACATCTTGCATTCTCTCTCTCTCTTGCCTTTGAGTCAGGCTTGACCACTGATGACCATACAAACGAGTCTGTACAGTTTTCTATGCAAAATTTTCAGAAGGGGTTTGCTGTTGCCTTCTTCCGAGGGTTAAGAAAGAGTCAGTGGCCCAAAGTTGCCCTGCATTACAACTATTTTATATGTTATATTAAACTGCAACATTTATTGATAACACTGCCCCTTATATTGCTTTCAAGAAGTGACTGTACTGGAAAGTATAATTTCTACACCAGGGCTTTCCAAAGTGCCGCTGCTGGCGACACACCCGGCGGCGGCGGTGACACGCGCGCGCACGGCGGCGGCGCGGGGGGGCGTGCGGCGGCGCGCGCGCGCACAGTGGCTGCCGTGCACGCGCGCGCCGCCACTTCCGAGTGGTGTGGCGACACACCACGCTGTGTGTGGCGACACACTTTTGTGTCACGACACACAGTTTGGAAAGCTCTGTTCTACACAATCATCCTGAAGTATGCTAAAATAGATACTTCCAATAAATGGAAAACAATACACAGACCTTTTAATGTTTATTTATTTCTTTTATTATTTATTACTCAAATTTATCACCGCCCATCTCCACAATTAGTGGACTCTGGGCGGTTTACAACATTAGCCATTAAAAACCTATGAATCAAAAATTACAATATAATAAATAGATAATGTTGTTGTTACAGTTATAGTCCTTCTTTGCACTGAAAGGCTAATGTTGTACACATGGGGTTTCCCCCACATCTTATCCCACCATCTGAACACCCTCTGGTGATGGTGCTCAATCAATCAGTCAGTCAGTCAGTCAGTCAGTCAGTCAGTCAGTCAATCAATCAATCAATCAATCAATCAATCAAACACCAGCAGGCTTTTGTTCCATTTTGTCCCATGAAATGGAAAAAGCTTAATGTAGTTGTCAAACAAACCAAGATCCTCCCATCCAAAAATAATATAATAAAACGCACAACATTCCACCCTCGGTTACAAATGGGTCACAGCTCCATCTGCTTTGCACCATTGTTCCTGCCTCCCCTGCAAAATAGTAAGCATGCCCATCCCAATGTTTTTTTAAAAAAATGCTCTTCAGAAAATTGAATAATCACTTCATCCTGAGTGGAAAGCCATCCAGCAAAATAAGGCTCTTGGTTAAAACAGCATAACAGCAACTATCAAGCTGCAGCACATGGTTATTAGTAGCCCCCTCCTACCAAGATTTATGACCAATGGCTACTATTAGTAGTTGGACATTTACTTCCTGCTAAATTAGTTCCAATTTCCTCCATAAATCACATTGCTAAATGCAACTAATCCATAGTTCTATGAAAGTTCTGAAGATCACTTCTTTTGTCAGGAAATGGAGCAAATTGATTGGAAGCTGCCTTGTCCCCTGACCTTGTTAGAGCAGCTAATGAGAAGCCAGAAGACAAGGAGAGGTTTGATTCATTGCAAAGGCATGATTGAGTTACAAAGGGCTAATTGGTTTTCATCGCGGCAGATCTATAATTAATATTGGGCTAAAATCAGGCTTTCGATTCCGTGAAAGTTTTCTGCCCCAATGAAAGTGGCGTTTCTTTTCTTCCTCATACTCAGGGAACATTTCTTTGGGTAGTATTGTAAAGTTTTGATCATAGTAAGAGGGTAAACACTGCTGACAGTTCTCTTGGTTTTCTGCTAGGCATTCCTTTAGTCATCTGCAGCAGGCATCAAATAAAGTCCGATAAAAAGCAGCTCATAGGAATGCCTTCTTTCTGGAATTCTGACTGAAGGGTTGTAAACTATGGACTCTGAAGACAAGGGAGAGATAAAAGGCAATTCAGAAAGTCCTCTGTTTCCTCATACAGTAACTAGATAAGTGCAACAACTTTGCCCTGCAACGGTTGAGAACAACATCAGCATTTATTCTTGGGGGAATGGGGGGGAAGAGGGTCTTTCCCCCCCCCCCATCAAATTAAGATGGTCAAGAACACAGAATATTTTTTGACAGATTACTATTTATTACATGATTACTTACATACCCTCATCCAAGAAACCCATATCATTGTTTTCCTTCCTTTCTTTTTGTTCTGCCAACTTTATTACAAGTGTAGTTTGTAGCCAAAAGATTTAAGAGTTGTTTTTGGCATTTTATGCTTGAATTGAAGCCATTTGTCTTTGCAGTGTTTTTTTTTTCCTCTCCAAAATCCATAAAACAGCTGGAAATCCAAGTGAACTTGTATGCCAGCAGCGGACAAAATATATTGGAACTAAGAGAATTAAATGTTTCCCTCCCAATAATTGTTGCTAACTAATTGGTGCGTTATAATGAAGGTTGAACTGAATTTGTATCCTGAGCTTTGTAGAAGGCAAAGTTGCAGAAAAATATAAAATTTAGTTACAAGGGCATCTAAGGAATCTGAAGAAAACAACCAAAATCTCTTGCCCTATATTTATGTCTCAGCTTATCAAAACCAAAAGCTTTTTCAGTCAAACAAAGAAGTGAGGCAGATACTAATATCATGATGTTGTCACAACGGTGGTGGTGTTTTTTTTACCTGTTGTCGGGACGGCTACCTTTAGTGTCCTCAAGAAGATTGCCTCCTTCAAACTTTGCCTGAAATAATATGTGAAATGGAGGTTCCTCTTCCAAAGCCAGTTAAGACATTTCGATAGATAAATAAATACAGCAATATTTGTCCAAAGAGAGGAGAAAAACACCTCAAAGCTCCGATATGGAGGAAGTAAAGCACATTTAAGAAAGTATGGAGCACTTTAGGTGTTATGGAAGGCTCCAAATTCTTCATGCAAGCTTCAAGGCTACATTTTGTCTTCCTAAAGTCCTCCCTGTGATGTCTCAATAGAACAAGAGTAAATGTGTCCTGGAAAAATGTCTATACTGAGGAAAGCTGTGTATGTACAACTTGTATATCCTTGCTTCTTTGCAATCTCAGATTCTACACTGGATTGGAGCTTACATGAGAGCTAATATGTATGCAATCATTTCCAACTTTTCTAAGTATAGATACTCTCTCTGAACTCACAGATACTAATTCTGCTAGTGTCAGATGGAAAACAACAAAACAAAACAAAACACCCTTCTGCATTTCTCGTACAGTTTGAAGAAAGAAAATGTTGCTTTGGGAATTCTTTCAAATGGAGAAATTCCTAGAAGTGGAATGTGATGCACTTATACTTACTTCATTATGAGATAGTCAAGAAATCATTCTGCAAGCATCTCTGCCAACTGCCTGGCTTTTCACACTTCAATGAAAGATACACAAACACACACACAGGCACACACACACACCAAGAGAAGATATCATGAAGGATCTTGCCTCACTAGTTTTTTTTAGTGTGTGCTTTCACATGGGGAAGCACTTATTCTCACAATTTAATTCACACTATGAATTAAACCTACCTTCCTTCCTTCCTTCCTTCCTTCCTTCCTTCCTTCCTTCCTTCCTTCCTTCCTTCCTTCCTTCCTTCCTTCCTTCCTTTAGGATATGGGTCCTTATCCCTAATGGCTTCCTTACAGTATCCAGAGAATGTACATTTGTTGAAAATGCTTAGTCTCTCTCATATCAGAATAATTGCTCTGAAACACAAATAATACTTTCCTGCTGCTCTGCCCAACAGGGCCAGCTCTACTATTAGGTGAACCAAAATCACTGCTCGGTGTGACAGACTGGCAGCCATTCCTTTGGGGGAAACTAAGCTATTGTAATTAGGGAAGAGCTGAACAGCCCTTTGTCCTCACTACCATATTGTGCCTAGAATACAGATAAAATATACAAATGGAGACATGATGCTAAAGTATAGAAGCTTTGTTTCCTATCACTGAACATACTTTTGATAGGGCCATCATTCCATGTACTGTAGCTGTGAGCTACCAACCAGCCAATCCTGACATTCTCTCAATGTTAGCCAACAATTTTTTCTCCAACTCTTTGAGATCTTAGTGGACAGGTCTTGCTTCCTGTCAGGTTCCCTAATATTTGCCTAAAGCAAAATAATAGCTTTGTAAACATAATTCCCCCCCAGTATCTCTTCTGCCAGAATTACAAGAATTCCAATAAGTGAACTATTTCCCATCTAAAAATCAAAATTCCGTCAAATACGTTAGAGTGAGCCTTCTTTATCTTCTTCCTAACTGCCTTATTTGAACCAGTGAAGTGAAGTGAACTCTTTGTTGATAACACAGGATCACGCAGGTTATTTATATCATGGTCTCCTTTACCAGTCTGAGAACTGTCCATTACACTTCCTTTCCCCATCTCCAAATTCTACCACTTGAATCTTAAGACTCAAAATCTAGGATTAGGCTTTTACTGAAAAGAGCTGCAGTCATTGTGAACTCATCTGAACCAGACAGGAGAGGAACCTCTTACTGCAAATGCTGAAATATTTACAGCAGTTAATCTATACTACTTCCCCCAACACCCTTTCGCTTTCCCCATCCTGTTTGCCATCCCCATGGACCATTTTAAAAGTGACAAATGTGGTTGACTGGCTGAGGGTTCCAAGCACTCAGATCTATCAGCAATTATAGAGACTCTCTCCTGCAGAATTACCAGCAAAACAAATATCATGGAAGCAGAATATGTAATCCAAACCCTTAAACACTGTAAACAGAACAATTAACAGATAATTTAACAGGTTGCTCTACATCATGCATGGCACTTTCAGAGAAAGAACCTCTAGAGTTAATAATTCTCCCATAAATCCCCTTACTGTAAACAACTGTAGTTAATTTTATCACAATGACCTTAATTTTAACACAAAGAATTCTTTTCTTCAGTGTTTTTGAAGTATTTTCTCCATCAACTACATTTCAAAGAAGGAAGGCAGGATTCTCAAAACAACTTCAACTGCCTTCTTATATAACTTATAAATTAGGACTCTAATTGAAAGAAATGAAATTACTTTTTTGAATTGTTCCTGGTGGGCGAAGCTAGCGGGTGGCATGAACCTTGCTCCTGTTGAGATGTAATGAGATCATTACCTTGGTTCCCAAACCTCTGCTGCAATATACAACAGAATGCAGTAAAATACACCTACATATTCAAATTAGTACCAGACTTATAGTCATCTTGCCCAACGTGGAGCCTTCCAAATGTATGAGACTTCAATTCCAAGTCAGCCCAGCCAAAGGAAATAAGCCAAAAAAAATCAAAGTATGTCCCTGAAGCCATAGACATCACCGGAAAATGTCTATCAACAACACTTGTTGATGTAACCTTCAAATTAAGTGCACCTAAGTATCAAAATTGGCAGAAACTTTCATTAGGATATATGTCTTCTAATGCCTGGCAGAAAAATAATACAGTTCTGTAACCTGAAATTCATGTGAAGAGTCCAATAACCTCGTTTCACCTTATTTTGTTTCAGGCCTAAAATAAAACCTGGGACAAATTGGAGGTTATTGTTCTTTTCTTCAGATCTGGCAGCATCTGAGCCTCCTTATTGTTCTGTGACATGGTTCTGTCCTGTATGACCACTGGTGGTGGGTTGGCCCATCCATACCTCTACCCTCCAAGGCAGGACAAGCTCCCAGATCTTTTGGTTGCATCTTCCCAAGGAAGATATACTGACAAACATGTGTGATTTACAATAGGTATTAATTCGGCTTCCGATGGGAATTGCAGACTGAATGGCTGTGCCCGCTGGTTCAGCGGGCGGAGCTGACAACGCGGTAACTTTTTTCGGGCTCAGGCAGGTTTTCCTGAAGCCCAGAAATGTTCTCTGGATCAAGGAGAATACTTGGAATCATCCCATCTGTCCTCCGGACGGCTGCTTGCAGCCAGAAGATCGCAAACAGCGTTTCACGTTTGACAGGTAAGAGCCAGCCGGGAGGCAGGGACTTCATCACTTTCCAAGCCTCACTGTAGCCTTAAAGGGACACTAAGACCGGCCACCCCATTTCTAAATCACCAACTTGTATTTTTTTTAAGTATATGTACCCCAAGAGAGGCTTTCTACAGCGAGGAGAAGCTGGTTCTCTTGGTGCTTAACATTATTTTTGGGATTACTTATTTAAAAAAATATATTATTTTAAGTTTTGGATTTCATTTTCCTTCCAAAGGAAATTCTCTCCCTTAGATTTCTCCAACTCCATTATCCAATCTTCATCCAGCACCGAAATACATCAGGGAATTTAACTTGGAGGAAACCTCCATTGTAGGGCAAAGAGCAGATCAAAGAAGCAAGAATCTCATAGGCCTCAAAAAGGAGTTTGAATGCAAGAAATAGGGGTAAAGGGCAGAAATTGAGAAACTGTGATTGGAACCTCCAGCCACGCCTCATTTATCAGTAAGGTCATTTAAGGCAGAGTCTCTCGGGGGGGGGGGGGGTTTCAAATCTCTTCTTCACGGCCCTTGGGCAGCCTGGATGGAGCTGTAATTTAGAAGCTATGAATGAACTCCTCCCATCCGTTGCCTGCTTAGGACTAACCTTCCTCCCGTTACTTTCCAAGAAACCACACTGTCTTTCCCATTGCCAACCTCTTGAAGACAAGGCAGGTTCCCCCAGTAGTGTGTCTTTTGGAGAGCTGGAATAACTTCCAAGGAGTGACATTCAAACTAATCCATCAGTGCCTCAGATGACCTGATCAGCTATGTTCCAGGTAACTCCTACATTGCCTGTTTAGCATCAGGTAGGCTCATGGGAACATCAGCTGGGAATTGGCTACGGTCGGAAATATCCTTTGCTTAAAGGGATGGTTTAGCAAGAGGAGTGGTGAGTCTGGATCCAGCACACCATGTCTACGTGCCATTCAGTTCTGCTGGTAAAATTTTATTTTGGAATTGTACTGTTGAAGGCACCAACTGCTTGTATGCCACCATGGCTAGTCCAGATGGCTACCTGTGGCCGCACATCTCTCCCTGTTCCCCTTCTACATATAGGAGTTGACTGTACAAACCTATATTGGCTTGAACACTGGAGACATGTCTGTATCCAAGGACAGAAGGCAATGGGGGTAGGCTATATATGCCATTCTGTTTTAAAAAAAGAAGACGAAGAAGTGCAATGGAGGATGGGCCAACTTGTTGTAATATCAGTGTGGCTTCACAAGCCCATTCAAGTAATTTGGAAACAACAAGGAGAGATTATTTGAAATATTTTCTATGAACTCAGTAGTGTGCTGGTACAAACCTTTAATACATCCGGACTACCTGGTCTGGAGTGTTTTGAATATGGGGAATTGTTGGTTTGGATGTGTACACGCACATTTATTTATTTTTATTTATTATTTAAATTTATATGACGGCCCAACTCCCCCAACGGGACATATATGTCTCTTTGTGTGTCGTCTTAGCACTGCAAACATGATCACTGTTGATTGCATTTGAATTAAAGCTGAATAGGAAAAATGATACCTCTTTGCCCTAGAGAGTCCCATATATATCTTGCACTGCAGAAGACCGGAGAGAGAAGGAAAATGAAAAGATTAAACATTGAAAGACTTGATGCTCTAGGGAAAGCAAGGCTTATGCTGCATTTTGTATAGTGACGGATGAGTATTTATTAAGAAAGCATGTTGATTTTAAATAACCGTGTTTCTGCTGCATCAGTACTAGGGAATTTATTTGGTAAGCATTATTTTGAGCACAGATAATGCCAGGAGCAGAATATAGTCCCACCCCATCCTCACGCCTTGAAAATCTCTAAATTGGACGGGCTACATGTGGCAGCATCCCAGGAAGTCCCTGCTGTGATTTTTCTCTCTGAAGCATCAGTTTTGTTGAAAATTGTCCCTTCACTCTAACTTCAATGTGCACTAAGCCATATTTACATTTCAGCCCCCTGTTTTATGTCACCTTTCCCCCAATATGTTTAGCATTTGAATGGCATGGCATGGCACTCTGCATCTAAGATTCTGTAGGCACTGGCACCATATTTACTTGACTCTGTCGCTTGCAGGTATTATTTCAACTTGCTTGGCCTTTTACTTGATTATGTTGAGTGGTAGCTTCTCGGTAGTAATTCTGTTCTGCCAGGAATTAATAGAGTTCTTGCCTTTCTTTTCTTTTTCATCTGAAGGACTGTCCATTTACTCAGTGATATTTTGATGTTGGAAATTCAAAGAATTCTCAATGGATACCACAAAGAGAAAAACCAGGGGAGTATAACTGAGTTTATTTAACTAAGATCTTATCATGCAAATTAATAGAACTTTAATAGTCCTTTCCAAATTGGCTGAAAGCCTATAAGATCACAGGAGAGATTGATTGACTGACATATTTAAAGGTCAGTGAGTTATTTTTAGGGATCCTTTAATCTCATCTATACCTCTTTTCCTCCATTATTATTTGATCTTGTTTCTCCATCTCCATGTTTTATTAATCCTTTGGAATTGCCTGTGACCATACACCTCTGTTTAAATCTCTACTATTGTCGCTTGCTTTGTGGTGAAGTTCCTGGACTTGATTTTTCACTCAGTAGCCCAAAAGTTTCATCAAATTCTCCTCTGCTGGATGATAAAGATTCAGTCTGTATTCTGGAGTAAAATGCTTATCCTTAATATCAACTGTTATTGGATGTTACCTACATTGCCAATAAGAATAAGAAATCAAATTGATAGATCCTTAAATATTTGTGAACTGAACAGGAAGAGTTGTGTTAGGAAGGGTCTACTTTTAATAAATCATTCAGCATTGTTGAACAGGTTGTATTCTGTCCCAGTAGAAACCTGGAAACGTTGGAGTAGAGATGTTCTCCATAATACCAAGGACACAGTGGTAGAATTCTTGACTACAGGGCATCTCTGGACAGGTTCCAACACCTTGGGGGTCCACCAGAGAATGATTGGGTTCCCCTGCACTGAATACAATTAAATTAATTGACTTTTTAAGTACAGGGAATGATGTCATTGAATGTATAGTCCCCGTGAATTTGGTCATGGATGGGATTTATTTATTTTTTAGTTGGTTGGCTGCCTGGTGGATTGCTGATGTAGGATAATTGCGATGCAAATTAAGTTTCTGGGTAGAATTTTAAAAGCAGAGAGAAATTGAGCTATGTGTCATATAGGTGCAATCCATAATTTATGCATACATAGGATAGTCTTTTTCATTTCTCCTCCCTTTTCTTGAGGAGTTAGAAAAAAAGCATGGCTTTCTGGAATTTCCAGGAAGGAGTAGAAGAAAGGAAGTCTTCCCCATCCCTTCCCAGCAGCTCTGCTTCAGATCATTGGTCCCCCACTGTTAGTGTAGCATGGAAGCAAAAATCTTGAGAACATGTGAATAGCCCTCCTGAGGCCCATCCATCCAGCATTCTATCTCCATCAGAGTTCCATGAGAGGCATCCAAGATGGCATCCTTTGGCTACCAGTTCAGGAAGGAGAAAGATGATGAATGAATCAGGGCACTTCAAGGGAAAGAAAGAAAGAAAGAAAGAAAGAAAGAAAGAAAGAAAGAAAGAAAGAAAGAAAGAAAGAAAGAAAGAAAGAGAGAGAGAGAGAGAGAGAGAGGGAGGGGGGGGAAGGAAGGAAGGAAGGAAGGAAGGAAGGAAGGAAGGAAGGAAGGAAGGAAGGAAGGAAGGAAGGAATCCACCTATCATCTATTTATCTATGTTATTTATTTATTTTTATTTGTCATATTTATATCCTGCCCATCTCCCCCGCAAGGAGGGACCCTGGGCGGTTAATTTTGATTTGCCTGTTACAGTATACAACCAGAATAGAGCATAATATGCTGTTAGATTATATTAAAGGACTGTAAACTACAGCACATCAGATTTGGGGACAGTATTATCATGGGCATTCCTTTCCTTCCCCCTATAATTATTCATGACATTGTTTGATTTCAACATGACCTTTCGGGTTTTATTGTTTTGTCTGAAATATGCCTAAGTTTGGGTAATTGATTTTTCCCCTTGTGTAATAATGTGTTGAGAGAGCTTTTCAGTGATGTATGACCTTGTCTGCCAGGTTTTTTCCCACTTCTCTCAATGGTAATTTGCTAGTCATTATGACTGAGTATCCACTATGGATGAAAGCTCGCTCTGAAAATATTCCACTTCTTTACGAAAAAGTTACAATGGGCCACAGTGATTTTTTTTTAAATACACTTTTTGTTTAGGTGAACCTTCTTGTTAAAAATGATCTGTTGCTTAGGAATGGAAATTTGTCCTGGGCATTTGTCAGCGATCTTGCAAGGTCACATGAAGTAGCGTAGAATAAGAGCAAGCACAATGAAAGAGAATGCTGAATTAGAAGAATCTTTTCTGACCCAATCCATCAGGACTCTCCTTCCATTCAGCATTTACAGAGAGACTTGGTGCCTGGAACAAAATCCAAAGTCAAATCTGTCTGCCTGCACTTGTCCCTCCTCTCCTTTACATGCTGCAACCATTTCTCCCAATCAGCTACAGAAAGTCTTGGGGGAAAGGGGGATTCCCCTCTTCTCTTCCACTGACTGAGGATGTCCTGTCACATGGGGAGGGGGTGGTTGATCGCATTTGGTTTGAAATAACTTAGGTTCATTTTTTCTTTTGATTTTGCAAACCAGTTTAAAGGCCCAAATGCATACAACAGCATTAATGGAGCAACACCATCACCTGCTCCAGATGACTGCTTATGGAGTCAGCTCGCATAGCTGACCAGCCACAAACGCTGAGGCTGACATTCTGCTGGTACAATTTCCTCTGCCTCTGAGTCCCCCAAATTTGAGGAGGCCATGACGCCATTGATTTGGCAAGAAAGGACATTCAAGCTTCTTATTCCAAAGTTCCTGTCAATAATGAATATTAATTTTATCATCTTCCTATGAAGAACGGGGAGTAGAATAGAAGCCGCCAATAATTCCTTTGGAATCTCTAGCCACTGCAAAGCTCCAGAAGTGGCAATTTGTAATGGAATGTGAGAATGACCTTGGAAGACGGGGGAAAGAGATGCTGCCTAGGGAACGGTTTGATAAAAGAGGGAGGAGTCCACAACTGAGTAAGGGGCAGAGAAAGAAACTTAAGAAGGACCTGCCCTAACTACTCAGGCAGTAAGTGGGGATGGCTGGAGATCTGTACTTTCAGACTTGCAAGATTCTGTTAATGTCGCCTAACAATAAAGTAGAGGTAGCTCATCTAGTCGTGTTTCCTGTCTGGTTTACCTGGGAGGGCTGACACAATTGCATCTTATTCCCATTGTTAAGTGCAAACAGGGAAAGTAGAATTTCCAAAATTGACATCTGGTAGATGGACAGCCCCACCCTAGAGTGATGAACTCAGGAGAGAAATAATTTCATACTTTCCTCCTAGGACTGTGAAGAGCTATGGACTGGAAATCCCAAGGGCACAAAAGTGATTGCCTATGAAGGTTCTCAGTCATCCAGGAGGAATTGTCTGTAGCTTGAATCATGTCAACTGGATTTCTATTTTCTCAGTGGAAACGTTTCGCTCCTTATCCAAGGAGCTTCTTCAGTCTGAAGAAGCTCCTTGGATAAGGAGTGAAACGTTTCCACTGAGAAAATAGAAATCCAGTTGACATGATTCAAGCTACAAAAAAGTGATTGCCGTTTAGTGCTTACTGGCAACGTCTGAAATCCAAACAGGTGTTTTAAGGAGTTCCTGGAAGGTGTTACGTTTGTGGCCCCAGACACCCCAACACACTGTTTTGCCTTGAAATCCACAGGACTGCACAGCCCTGTTTCTGCTTTGCATTCAGTATCCTGAGGAGAGCCCTGCACTTCAACGTTCTTTCCTCAGAAGACCCCGACCAGCTTTTGATTTTTAAAATTCTCAGTAATTCTCAGGTTCTATTACATCAAGACATACTTTCGATATAGGTCCAAAAGGCACTTTTGGTAATTCAACTTTTGACCTGAAGTTACTTTTACTCTGAACTAAAAGAAAATTAGCAACTGTATGCCATGACTGAATGAGAAACATCTAGCATGGGACAAAAATTGTCACAAGGGCATTATTGTAATGTTATTTATGTAGTGAAATGAACAGTGGTCAGTGTCATGGTATAAGATTATTGAATGGATTTAACTGCTAGAAATGCTTCAAGAATTTGACTAACCCTGCCAAATTTCAGTACTTTTCACAATTGCACTCAGGGGAAAATATTAGTAAGAGGAATATAATTTCCTTTCCCCCCTCCCTAAATGCTTTGGCTAAATCCTTAATTTTCTTTCCACTGGGAATAAAAATGAAAATGCCCCCCTCTTCTGAAAATTTCAACGCCTAAAAATAGTGTGGAAATTTCAAGAGGACATTTGTACCCAGGTGGTCTTGAATTTAGAACTTTTTCTCTCTGACAGCAGAACATATTAGCAGTGGGCTCAATGTCTAAATCAGCTAAGCTTTAGAAAGACAGTAAAATGTAACTGGAATTATATTATACGAGTAAACATATAACAATAGCTAAGGACCAAATGGCATATTATGATAAAAGAATGTGACAGAAACACAATGTTCCTTTGAGGAGATGAAAAGTATGAGAAAATTGATGATGAAGGCAGCTGATGCTGGATGTCACGAAAGGATGAAAACAAACAAGGGAGAGAGAGATGGGGGCGGAGAGAATGTGTGTTGTGGCAGCATAAAATTAATAGCTGTTTTATTGTAGATGCTTTCATGGATTGCTGCCCACTTCATCCGATGCAGTGAATACAGTCCTCTAAGAAGGGAATGCAGAGCTGTTGAAGGGGGATGGAGATGGGAAGAATGGTCCCTGTCATTCTCAAAGGTAAAAAATAGAATTGCTTCAAAACCTAAACAGCAGCAGCCATTAGATGTGCCATAGACATGATGACATCATCTAGTTAACATATACACGTGTGCATGTGTACCTCTGTGTGCGAACACATATATATATATAAATATCTCTCTATGGGTGGCCTATGAGACATATCCACACCACTCGTGCACTGTGAATATTCAAGATACTTGATTCAGAGAGGATGTGAAGGAATGGTTAAGTCAAACAGATCTTCCCGACTCAAATCAAGAAATTTCCTTCGAATCATCGAATTGAACTGGGTAACTCTGAATTGATTTGGGCTAGGTGACAGCATCAACACCTGTGCAGAAACAGCCCTTTCTCCTGCATAGGTTCTGAATCTGAGTTGAATCACCCCAGAATTCTCAGGCAGTTTGATGTCGGGCCATTTGGGGAAGTTGCAGCTCCGTCACAGGAGAAAAAATGGCTGCTCAAATCCAAATCTTTCCATTGCTATGAATGGAATCTGGTTCTATTTCTTAGTTTTGATGTACTTGCCTTAACAAATAACCAAGCCTTCTCCAACTGGCCATTTTCTATATGCATGAATCCCAATTCCTACGCTTCTCAGCAAGGGCTGGGGAATTCTGGCAATGAAGGGTGCCCACATTGATGAATGCTACAGAACATAATATAGTGGCTTAAACAGAACAAGCCATGACAAAGAAGACAAGGCTACTGTCCAAAGCCACAGGCCATCCATTTCTGTTGGCAGGACAGAATCCATGAAGGCAGCAAGACAGGGAATAAGGGTTAAAGTGAGGAGGAAAGGTAACTGGTTGACCTGATTTTTAATTCCTTTTCTTGCCAAGTTCCATCCTCTGTACCTCATCACAGTGAAGGCAATTGAAGCTCAGTCTTTCCTTGCAAAACTGAACTTCTTTAGAGGAAGGACCAGGGAGCAACCTTCAAAAAGACTCCCATCCAAAGCCAAGAATTGCTGCTGTGGGTCACTTGAGAGCTGAGATTAGCATACATTAGGTGACCTGGAAGAACAACAGGTTTCTATCTCCCATAAGACATGTCTGTGATTTGAGTTGGGGAACAGCCAATTCACTCAGAAAGATCACTTGCAATAGATTGGTAGGAATTGCTACATTAGGAGAAAAATATATAATATGCATTAAGTTATGAGACAGAAGCAATCCTGTGAGGTGCATTACTCAAATGCTTCAAGCTTTGAAATATATTTTCCTTCATTACAACTTCTTTACAAAACCTTCTGTTAGGTAAGGATTCCTGTCCTTCCCTACACTAGCGATTGCCAGGACAAGATACATCCAATTATCTATGTTTCTGGATTGGAGGTGGGGGTGGGACAGCATTATAATGTGCCAGAAACTGAACATTTGGCTAAGAACTATCCAATCAGCACTTGGCCACTGCTCATCAGTGCAGCAGTATTAAAACTCCAAAGAGAGGACATTATGGGCTGTTAGATAAGCCAAGGTTTAGTAAATGAAGTTTTAATTAACCAGTTTCCATTTCATCCAGGGAGTCAGAGGTTGCCAGCTTCACTTCAGCACAATACCTCCCCCCCCCCCCCCGGTGTCAACTTTTCAACCACATGTACAGGTTGGAAACATACACAGTCTGTAGTGCTCAATCATCCAATCTGTTAGCTGCTGCAATTTTTCACACAATGAAATGTTAATGCTTTTACAATCATTTACATATGGCCTGGTTGTTATTTAAGAAAACAGTAATTAGATGTGTTGGGATAATTAATGGTATGCATACTATAAGTAGCATGAGAATAATACTTTTTAAGCCACCAGGCATTAAGGCAGTAAGAGCCAAACAGATGCATTTCAACCATCACAGCTAAGATTTACTTCCTAATTTCATTAAATAAAAAAGTTCTCTCTTCAAAGGCAATGGGTTTTTTGATGGGGGAATAATGGGAGCGCAGTTAGGATGTTCCTAGTGAAAGTGAATTTAGCATAAATTGGTATCGAAAGTGGAAGCCCATTTTTCATGGGTAGGTCTATAAAACCAAGAAGACCTTAAGTTCTATACTTCCAGTTTGCGGCAGTTCCTTCTCCTTCTCCTTCTCCTTCTCCTTCTCCTTCTCCTTCTCCTTCTCCTTCTCCTTCTCCTTCTCCTTCTCCTTCTCCTTCTCCTTCTCCTTCTCCTTCTCCTCCTTCTCCTCCTCCTCCTCCTCCTCCTCCTCCTCCTCCTCCTCCTCCTCCTCCTCCTCCTCCTCCTCCTCCTCCTCCTCCTCCTGCCAAAGAATATTAATTTTGGCAGGTCTAACTTATCTCATCAGCAGGGCATTGCAAGAGATGGTAGATATTTCCTGGACACAATCTAAAACATGAAGGGCAGTGCCCACAGTTTGACTCAGCTCAGCCCTTTGACATCCATAATTAACATTCTCATTAATGTTCCCAACTGATGCCAAACAGAATCAAAACATTAGGGCAGTGTGATCAGGAATGTTCCCTAGAAGATTATTGCCAAGGCCTGCTATGCTATTGTTTCTAAATTAAACATTAAACACCATTAAATGACTCTCCCTCTAGCTTAATAAGTGTTGCTTTATGCTCAATAATATCTGAAACGGAATCAAAGAATGATCTTAGCCTATTGGATTAGCTTTGCTTACCCATGCTTGTTTTGAAAAGAAAAGAAAGGAATACATCAAAATAAAAATACAATAGCCCTGTGGCACTAATAGTTTATTTCTATAACCCAGAAATCTTCCTTTTCACAGGTGGCTGCAAATAACTAAAGGTACGAGCCACCCCTTACTTAATTAATGCAATCCTTCAATGGGTGAGCAATTGTGCAAGTAAAGAATTTTAGACTTTGGACTCAATGATCCAGTGGTGGCTTTCCTGTGTTATCTCGTTTATTCAAAGGTGGGGCCTTTCTACTCACTTCTGCCCTCCAGTCTTGCTGTAATGGCACCATTAGAAATGAGGACACAATGCCTGATGGAAAAGTCCCCATAGGGTAAATGAGACCAGTCCTTACAAACTAAGCACTAAATACATAAACCGTTGCTGAATCTCTGTGGTCCTTGGAAAGCGTAGAGGCTGTGCTTTGCGTTACCATCAACTCTTCTACTGACCGAGAGTTCCTATACATGTTAAACCCAAGATTCTGGCCGAGATTCTCCCAACTTTGTTCTCATCATCCACAGATCCAAGTGGTGTTCTGCTCAGAGGGAGCCCTTTCAGTCAATCATTGCTCAGCCTCACCTAGCTATGAGCCACGTTCTGAGCATGTGAGCCCATCAGGGCTCAGCTCTCTGCTTCAAACTTGCTCCATCAAAAACAAGAGAATCAAAAAAAGCATTTGTTTCAGTTTTCAGTGGAAGTGTTTTGGAATTCCAGATAAAGGGTATTTTTTTCATCCAACACTGAAAGAATAGCAAGCCAGCTAAGCTGCTCTGGAGAACTTTTTCTCAAGCTGGGTTGAGTGAAACAGAGCCAAGAGGCAGGGGGGAAGAGGTTGGGGAAAATATTGACATAACGTAATGGAACATATTATTCTTTTATGGAGCAAAATGATGTTTATTTCTACATAAGGTATACGGTGCTTGAATCCTACTAACTTCATTAAGTCCGGAATCTAATCAAATCTAATCATAAGACTGAAAATTAACACAACTTCATTTTGGAACACACTTCTAGTTTCCATTTAAGACTAGCTACTGTAATGGGCTGGAGGACGGCTAAAAAAACAGGCTCAATCCAACATGGATCCCTCTTTTGTAAGAACCAAGCCTCTTCCAGAAGGACCGTACTCCCTTGAAGGACCAGGTTTGCCCCCTGGGGGTTCTCCTGACCCATTATTTCACTGTTGGTGCATCTGTGGTGCAGAATGTTCCCCACCAGCTTCATCTGCTATCCCAGCTATGACTCTATGGGGAAACGGACAACTTGGCTACAGTAATTTATGATCTAGTAATCATTACGTTTTTAAATTTCATTTTACTTTTTATTTTAACCACTTTTGTTAACAGTCCTAATATTACAGTTGATGGTAGCAAAAGTATGAACAAGGACCCCATGTTTGAATGTATCGTGCAAATGCCATAGAATCTCCCAATTTGTTTCCAAGCCAACTTCAAACTTTCAAAAAAACAACATTCTTCACAACTTAGTTTCCCATGGAGGGTCTTCCATATGTTCTTACTCACACACTTCATTTCCTTCAAGTCGTCCCATATCTGAAGTTTGTAGGATATGTTTTTTTCATACTGGGTTGTTAAGTAACATACAACATTCTCTTTTGCAGGGCCTTACAGTTCTTTAAAGAAGGACAACATATAATATAGATATGCATACGCACAAACACACACACACATACACACATCTATCACATGATTCCCTTTCTGGTAAACAGTGCTATGCAAAATTCAGAAAACAATAGTAGAAAAAAGAAATGGGATTTTTCTTCCTCTTGTGATTCCCAACAGCTACATTTAATAGAGTTACACTGCCCAAATTCAGTTCTTCAAAGAACAGTGATGCCGGTTGTGTGGTTTCTTAATACCGTTCGAGGAAAATTTGGAGCTATATAACAGTTAAGGCCAAATAAACATTCTTCCAAAGCAGTCCTGATTTCTAACTGAAGCCATCATTTGCAGTTCGCTGGTGGAATGAAAAATACACACTTCAGGAGCTTCTACAGATGAGGGCCTGGAATCTTCCAGGAGATGACAGAAACAAAGGGAGAATATTCATCTGAATGAAGAACCTGTGAATGCCAATCAAAAGAGATTAAACTAGAGGAATTCACCTTGGTCATGGAGGTTTGCGTTTCAATTAACTCCTCCTTCCAGACTGGCATGTGGAAGGTATCTAGGACAGCAGAACAAAATAATTTATTATATTTAAAAATGCAGAAAATCTGAGCCTACTTCTTGATGGAGAGTTTATGTTGCTGGAAGTTTTTAAGGCCTAGACCTAGGAGGTTCACTCAGCTAAAACAGCATCTATTTTAACACCCATTTCTAGCTATTCCAATTAGCAAAGGGCCCTTAAAAACACATTCACTTCTAACAGCATAAAAATGGACATTTTTCAAATAGTATTATTTTTTATTATTTGAGAAAGAAAAAAAGATTCAGGGTTTTTCACCCAATCATTTATGTATGGTAGGTACAGTATGTATGTCTGAAATATGGATTTGACAAGAAAACCCTAATATGCATAATAACAATACTTGATATGGCAGTTCTAAATGTTCCTGGGAGTTCTGGCAAATATAATGCAAGATGAGCTTCCTGCCCAAAGTCGAACTTCAACAATATGCCAATACAGAAAAGGAAATTTGTCTGTAGGACACCTCTCTCAAATCCTGCCTTAGAATAAAATTATGGGAGAAATAAAGTCACATCTATTGTAGAATTGCAGTGAATACTACCCAGATACAAATTTCAGCAACAGGGGAAAGGAAGTATTTGTTGAAGAATAATTTATGTGAATAGTCATCCTGAGGACAAAGGGGGAAAGTGTAATATAGGATTCAAATGTATTTAAAATAGGACTGGATCAATGATTTTAAAACAGCTCACCAATTAGTTCTAAAAATGCAGCAGACTTTATCTTTGGGAGGTATGCCATGCTGTAAATGGAAACATCCCTCAGATACTGGTATACAGAGAAACCATCATTCATAAAATCTATTCTGCTTCTGTTTAACATCTCACCCAAATTTTCATTGAAATACTTACTTAAATATATGTTTGTACTTATGTTGCTTGCATGCCACTCATTCCCCCAGAATCTAGGCAGCTGGCAATGTAAACATATAAAATACCGAGAGAACTCAAATACAAACAAGCAAACATAATTTAAAAATAAAGAAATAAATGGCAATACCAATGTGCCTGCAGCCCCACCTTCCAGTCCAAGAGCTCCTGTCTCCTAAGTAAGATGGAACAGGTAAATCTTCCAAGCTTTCCTGAAGCCTCAGAGGGATGAGATTGGTGAAACGTCTACTTGGAGGATGTTCCAAAGAGTGGGGGTGGCGGTGAGAATGCCCAACTCCAGAACACCATCAGCTGACTATCCTGGAGGACAGGGCCTGGAGGGAGCTGACCCTATTTGATCTGATCAGATTGGCAGATGAATACAGGAAAAGGAAAAGGTACAGTAGTTCCTCAGGTAACCGAATCCAGAACCATTTAAGTCCTGGCATTTAATAGCAGCAGCTGCAGCAATTTGGCTCCAAGGATTTTGAATCCCAGCGCTCAGAACGAGAAGTGAGAGGTGGGCAGGAGCTCCTCCCTTCCTCAAGTGCAGTCTGCACTGTGTCCCATCATACCTCTCTTAGCCCATCACAGCTGAGTTCCTGTTCCCCAAAATGCCTTTCTCTACCTCCCAGATCATGCCTTCCTCCTACCCAGGAACTGATGGAGTCCTGAAGGTTAATAAAAGAACTCCAAGCAGCTAACAACAATCTTGCAGAGTAGAAGCATGAACCAGCAGGGAACCTGCACTTTAAGCTTAATTGAGTTCAGAAATAAATTCAGTCTTCACACATTAGTTAGATGAAGAAAAATAGAGATAGCTTACATTTATTCAGTAGATCTGGATACGAGTAGATTCATGGTAGATCTGCGTGCAAACGAGATGGAATGGATGAGAGCTGCATGGTGCAGCCCTTCTGCTTGCAGGTGTGCCTAAAGCGTAATGGAGAATGAGAATCCCCAACCCAAGAAGGAGGAAGAGGAAATCAGGTGACTCGGGTAACATCCCACAAGCACAGTAGAGATGCGTTTACTAGAGAGACCCGCTATTATGCTTATCAGACAATGCTGAATTGACCCTTGATAATCCCAACAGGAACAACCCAAGCCTTTTAACCCAAGCTCTTTCAACAGAGGAAAGTTTTGGAATGTTCTTTTCTGTTTTATCGAAACACAAACGATGCATTTCAAAAGATGCATTTATAAATGAATTTTACTTCCAACAGTTCCTTCTTAAGTGTGGTTTGGCTGAGTACTGCACCACAAAATTGCTGGCAGTCCAGAAGGTACAGAACAGGGCATTCACAAAATTAATATTCCTAATGTATCCTTATGCTGGTGTCCGAGAAGTTAGGTGAATATCTATTTTCTTTAAAAAGTATTTTTTACATAATAGAGGGTTTATTTTTTTAAAAAAACAGAGTAATGAAACTTGTTCATAGTTTTATATTTGGTGGGGGGTGAGGAATGCTGCTAATATATTTTAAGAGCATCTTTAGAAATGCTCATATAGTTAGATGAACTTTGGAATCAACAGCAAAATAAGCTACAATCAGACTCCTGTTGTTATGAACCATTTGTGTTCAGAGGTGGTTTGGGAATAAATGAACCCCTCCCTCCTATTTTTATCTGTAACAAAATGAACCACACGATTCTATTGAGATAGTTATTTTCCCACTGCATGAACTGTTATCTTTGTTTCTGAGAGGAGCCTCACTTATTTAAAGCTCTTTATTTTATTAAAGCTGCATATAATTCTTAACAATATGGTAGTGCTCTGCCACTGAGCATAATCTGTAATTATAATAGCAACATTATGCTTTTTTTTAAAAAAAGTATTTCCATTATAGGATTGGTTTTTGGTGAGCTACCCTTATCTTTTCATTCCGCCTTGCATTTATCTTAAGATTTGCTAACACAGTGAGAAGTTTCAAACATTTAAAAAGGCAGCTCTGTAGACCGGCAGTGAGTTTGAGATGCAGGAAAAGAGGAATACATCATTACAAGGAGATAGTAGAGCCCTCATTCTAAATGTGGAAGTGGCAACCAACAAAGGCATCTCTCAATGCAGCCTCTTTTAAGTAGCCATCAGACACACACTCAACTAATCAGTGGCAATTTGGGGGGATGAATCAATTCAGAGGCACCCAACTCATTCCACTGAACTGTACTGGAGTTTTCACTTACAGTGATGTCCATTAGCGCTCCAGAAGACATTAGCAAGACTGGGAAAATCAAGGCCACTGACTCGTTTGGATTCATTCTGCAATTCTCCTAGTCCTCCAGCAGGAGAGGTCTTTATGGAAGAAATCTTGGCTCAGCAAAATGAACGGGAGACAAGTTAAGCTAGTTTGGTCTAGCGGTTAAGGTGCTGGGCTAGAAACCAGGAGAATGTGAGTTCTAGTCCCGCCTTAGGCGTGAAAGCCGGCTGGGTGACCCTGAGCCAATCACATTCTCTCAGCCCTAGAAAGGAGCCAATGGGAAACCAGGAGACTGAGAGTTCTAGTCCCGCCTCAGGCACGAAAGCCGGCTGGGTGACCTTGGGCCAGTCACTCTCTCTCAGCCCAACTTGCCTCACAGGGTTGCTGTTGTGGGGAAAATAGGAGGAGGAAGGAGTATTAGGTACGTTCGCCGCCTTGAGTTAGTTATAAAAATAATAAAGGCGGGATAAAAACAAAAACAAACAAACAAACAAACAAACAAATAAGCAAGCAATGTCCATTGGCCATCAGACACTGGGAACGTGGGCAGAAGACCATTAAGCCTAGAGTATTAAAAAAAATGCAACTGAAATTTACTGTATAAGGATAACCTCCCACTATACCAAGGGATTCTACTAAAAAATGGCATCTCTGTCTCTTTCTCTCGATCATATTACTGGAGCATGTGATAATGTTGCAAACATGGACTTAGTGATCCTCCATATTACAGACAAGCATAATTAACCTGACTGGGGAATGCCATTTATATTGGCAACCACATGCCACACGTAACGATTCCACAAGGCACTTCAGAAGAGTACTTCCACTTGGCAAAGAATGAAGGCAGGGACCTGCTTTGAAGCAACAAACTGAGGCAAGTCAGCTTCAAGGGGCTTTGTGGCCATTCCAAGTACTTTGCAGATTTGATAACCTCTCTGCAGCTTCTGGGTCTGCTACAGAAAATGTTGCTACTTTGCTGTCATATATGGCAAATGCTGGTGTGTGAGTGAGGGGTGTGGTGGATTCCTTCTCTTGTAAGTAAGAAGCCAAGGAGATTCATCACCTCCTTAAACTCTCTGCCTATCAGAGCTCTTCTGAGGTGGCAAGGCTAACATTGCTTCGGACTTCATTCTCTCAGTTCTCGATGTCTTTAATGTGGCCAGCTTGATTCTTTTATGCTATGAGCTTAAGGCTGACCAATTGAGGACACACTCTTGGGTGGAAACTCACTGGCATGTGTGTATGTATGTATGTATGTATGGGAGGTGACAAGGCTATGAAGGCCTCATGCTCAGGGCTAGCCTCTTTCTCTGTGGCTGCCTATCATGAGAGGCAAGAAACTGAATATGTGGGCAAGGAATTTGAATTATCTGACTTTGAATCCTCATATAAATGTATATGTGGAAAACAAGAAGATTTTTTATATCAGTGTATGTGCAGAGGTCAAAAAGGCACATTTGGCTGACCAGTGAATAACCTACCTTGTGCCAGGCTAAGAGGATGTCCATTAAGGAAAGTGGGTTGAAGTAGATGGAGATAAGATATAATTAGATCAAGATAGGTTAGCATAGGGTTAGCTAGATAAGAATGAATTAGAATGCCAATTAAAAGGTAGGGTAAAAATAGACAAGAATAGAATAGGTAGTGATATGTATCAGAAAAGTGAATTAAGAGGTTTGCTAAATGGAAAGGTACCGCTTGCCAGATGGAGATCATAGGGGTCATGCTAGCTGATAGAGGATGTATATCTTAATCAAATGGGGATTACCTAAGACTGAGGTTAAGAGTTCATGCCCAGCAGGTGGAGGATGATGTCATAAATGCTGCCCAAAAGTATAAAAGTGCTGACTGTTGTCTGTTCAGTACTTCTTCTCCAACAAAGGAGGGAAGTCCGCTTATCCAAGGTACCTTGAATAAACGTCTCTTGATTCTCCTGCTCTGCGTGGTTATTGGCTTATTGCACCGGGCGAACGAACAGACCGTGATTTATGGCCGACAATCACACTGTGCCAGCCTGCTTCCTCTGCGTTAGGTAACCAAGTAACAGCCCTGGCCCAACTGAGTCATGCCATGAATAAGTGGGCCTTTCTAGGAGAGATCAAGTTTGCAAGATTGCTATGCCAACCCTCCTGACACCCACAAAACCTAGTGATTATGAGACAGCAAAACCTATAGGGGCTAATCAGGGTTTAGGTTATTCTTCTTAGTTTTCTTCCACCCCAAGAAAGCAAATGGAAAAATGAGATTTGTGGTTGTTGTTAAACAGTTGTAAGATATATTTATCCTTAGACTGGGGTCAGCAGTTGCTCCAATTGCAGACAGGTTCAGCACAACTAGGTTTGTCGCTGGACAATTGGCCGGCTGTTGTGCTCCACCTTCTCATCACTGTCTTGAATGAAGTCAAGAGCTGAAAAAGGAAATAAAGTTGGAAGGCGTATTTGCCCTGCCACCACCCAGCTTACAATACATATCTAGAAGAATATGACCCTGCACACAAATCAGTAACACCATGAGCAAATAGCTACAGCTAAGAGTTGAAGAAGTTATGGACAGGTGTTATAGAGTTATATGGGCGCAGATATGTGCTCTGAAGCACCTTTTCAGAATCAAATCCCAATTGGTGCACAACCCTAATTGCTGGTTTTAGTGCCATAATTCTCCAGGAAGCTATTTGAGAGAGCTGTAAAACTTTTTCAGAGAACATTAAATGTTCTCTTCAGCATCTTCCTGGCTCATCACTGGCTTCCATAGCCAAGGAGTATAAATTGATCTCTGAAATAGTTAAGTTCCAGTCCATTAAGTGCCACCTAGAGTATAACCCAGATTCTGTGTGGAAATCTGCGGGAGTTCATGATTCACAAGTGCTTGTCTCAATTTGCATAGCTAATAAGGCCCGGAGACTCATTCTGTCCCTTTTTAAGTCAAGGGACTAAAACAGTTTGCAAGAATTGGATTGTCTAATAGGACAAGTGTGTAGGCAGGACAGTTAAGGACCAACATTGTATTGCCGAGGAGGACATACAGTACATGAGAAAAAATAAGGAAAAGGGAGATCTTTGAACAGGAGCCAGTGAAATCTAACAGTATACTGATGTTCAGTGGGAACCAGACTACTAAATTCCAACTTCCTTTTGTGAAAGAATGACATTATTCTCTTGCACCTAAGATATAAAACTGGTTGAACAGCATCCATAACCAGCTTCGATTTAGACTTCATTTATATCAAGACATGGTCAGGTTCATTCATTCATTCATTCTGTACAAACAGAATAGGGACTATTAATTCCAACTTATTTATTGCATGTCTAGCGCTGGCAAGACCAGCAAGCGAGGTTCAGGAATAAACTATTGGAGGGCTATCTGTCTAAGTCTTGATAATTTTTTCTTTGTGCTCTCAACTTGCATGAGCAGATAATAGTACCTGAAAGGACAGAAGTTATGGCTGATGGCTGATGTTTACTTTGATTCAGCTGAAGCTGTATAGTCCTCAGTTGACACAATCATCATCTTAGACTCAAACAAAGAGATGTGGGGAAAGTTTAATATGAATTTTAATGCAAACATCTCTCATTTCATACTCTTGACCTAATATGAAAAATGAATATTAAGGAAGCCTTCAGTATTTGTATTCCCTTAAATTTTGCAGTGCAATACCATGATTAAAAATCGGTGGAAATATATTTATATTCAGGAAAAGGGTGCACAGATATGTAAAACATTTTGTGTGCTATTTTCATGAATACATTAGGCAACTTTTTTTCAACACCTGCTAGCAAAAGTCATATAATGTAGACAAAGGATCACAAAAATGAGCACGACATTTTGTACAAACATTTTTAAAAAAGGAAAGTGAATTCAAAATTGAAAAAGAGAGAAATGAAAATTGAGAGCTAGATAGAAAGATTCATGTCTTGGAGTTAAACATTGGCTTCCTGATCACACAGAACACCGACATGCAAAAAATAGTCACTTCTGCATTGCCACTCCAGCGATCTTCAGTTCAATCATGTTTTCCAATTGAACTAAAATATATTAACAGTAATTTGCAAATACAGTACCCACCCCAAGCCACAATGTGATTGAATGGAGAGAGCTTTGTTGAAATATCAGAGTATTTTTACAATGATATGTGTTTCTGCAGGCTCAACATCTGGATAAGATTAATATTTTCCTGGATGCCAGATGGCTGCCTGTATAATCATTTTAGCAAGAGGAAAATGCTGGCGTTGCCATCTCTTACCTACTGTCAGGTAAATGCCTCGGATCCACACAATTCCAGAATGATCTAAGAGGGTTTGTTCCAAAATTACCACCTATATCATCTGAGCCTATATCTTCTGCTAAGGCTGCTGGAAACAAGAATTTAAGACAATACTGTGTGTGTGTGTGTGTGTGTGTGAGCGTGTGTGTGTGTGTGTGTGAGAGAGAGAGAGAGAGAGAGAGAGAGAGAGAGATCCTGAAATATATTTGCAGCTGCTTCCTTATGCCTTCGATTTTGTTCCTATTCAGTCTTCCTACTATATATTTAGTTTCTGAATTCTCTTTTCTTCCCCCCATCTCTGGTTTATTTTTTTCCCCCTTGAATGAATTTCTGGCATATGTGTGTCTTACTAAAATAACATGCCTGGTAACTTTCTGCTTGTTGTCTCTATTTATTTAAAATGAGAGTATTGTAAGGATAATTAATTTACAGTACCCGTTGAACAGGATCAAGTTCTGAAGGGACCCAGATGTTGCAGGTGGAGTAAAATGCTACCCTTCCCTTCCAAATAACATGAAACTTTTTATTTAAGTGAGAAGATTCCCTTCCAGCTCTCCTTGCCTGGAGGAACCTTATGAGGGAATATTTTGGCTTTGGCCAACCTGAAGGAGCCGTCCAGATGTTGGTCCCTCTGTCAGCCCCCGGCTCATTCCTTCTCCTCATCTCAGACACTTTTGCACGTGTAACAACCAACATATTTACGGAAAGGACAAAAGGTCTTAATGGCTCAGAATGAAGCTAAAGATTAAACATGAATGTGAGCATTCAGAGAAGATGCAAACAAGCACAAGAAGCAACCCACATGGGTGCCAAGGGGCAGAGTAGACGTTTGTGGGGGGTAAGGAAAAGAAAGGGAAAGTTAAGGCCGTCTCTTCCAGGCAAACTCCCTTTTATGTTTACATTTCCCTTCTTGCCATTTGGTGGGCATTTCACTAGCTACCCATAAATCTTGCCTCAAAAAATATCTTTATTCAAAATAAGGCAAGGGAATATAAATTATGCTCCCCGGATTGAACAGTTCACCGCATACATGTCAATCAACTGTGATGATATTCATTTAGCTGCCTGTAATTAATCTTTAGCAAAATGGAATTCTGTAGTAAATCTTAATTATGACCAGATGTGTTTCAATGCAGACTTTCAACCCTTCAATTGCCCAATATGGCCCTCACTTGCTTTTTGAATATAAATCATTAATTAACTCAGTAAATAATCACAGGCATGCTTTAAACATAATGAGGGATCTATTAACTCTGCTCAAAATTCTAAGGGCAGGAGACATTTGTGGGAAAGCAAATTGTTCATAGCACAGGAAGAAGCATCAGTGGGTGTCCCATTGATGCAGCTGCTTTCCAGTGGTTTCAACAGTTGTGTGTCAGTGCATTGCAACTGGCGTTCCATTTCCAGTCCATAGAAGGATGGACGTGTCTGGCCAGAAGGTAATGGTCAGGAATGCTTTGTGTGAAGGTTTTTTTTTCCTTCTTTTTTAAATCTTTATGGATGCCAGCACTGAAGGAGGTCTTATTGTCAGATAGAGGTTCATGTAAATGCATTTCTAGATTCCAATTAGATCTGGCCAAGGAGGGATTAGTAGGATGTCCAGGGAAGCCATGATCTGTAGGCCAGGCAGACAGCTGTATACTGTATATCAGTCAGGTCTGATTCTGAGGAAATTTTCCCTCACTTACCGCAGGACTTTAAGACGCTCTAGAAAAGTTGGGGAAACCGCTTAACAGTACATAAATATATCATATATTTTATTTGCACCAACAGCTGATTATATCTCATTATTCTTCATGTTGTTCTAAATGGCCACATTATTTCTTACATTATTGCCACACAATTTCTCTTCAAGGGGTATCTCAAATGCTGTTATCCTTGGCTACAAGCGGTTTTGCACTCATGCTTGCCTCTTCTCATTTACCAAATATTCTCCTCCTCCGCCTCCTCCTCCTCCTCCTCCTCCTCCTTGTATCTCATTGGCTTTTCTCTCTAATAGAGTGACCTCACCTTCCAATGCTATTTAGTGTGAGCTAAAATTTCAGATTGCTGCTAAACTCTCTAAATCTTCCCTGACAGCCACATAAAGCTCCCGACTGATTGTTCTCTATACCCAATAATTTCCCCACAGGAAGGTCAGGGAACCTGTGGCCTTCCATGTGTTGCAAAACCACAACTTCCAGTCTTTTCACTGACCATGTTATCTGGGGTTGCTAGGAGCTGTATCTCAGCAGCACTTGGAGACCATGGCGCTTAATCCTCAAATGAGATATGTAAGTAGTTCTTTAGATCTGTTTCAGCAAATCTGTTGTCTCTTTAATTTCATCTGAAGATTATGTGGAGGCAAAGCTGCATCTGAACAAAGCTACGATTCTGGATATTGTGAACTATAATTGTTGTGAACCGCCCAGAGTTCCCCATGGGGGGAGATGGGCAGTCATATAAATCGAATAAATAAACAAAATAAATAAATATGTCCATCAAGTATTTATTAAAAATGTCATAATATGAAAGTGATGAAGGTCAAAACTAAAATAAAGAAAGGTGACATTGAAAGTAAGTCTGTTGACCTCAAGGGACAGCAAGTTAAGGGGAAGATCAGATTTAGAAAAACAAGGGAGGGGACTGGTTTGTGTATTGCAGGCTATCTCAACTGTACAAGAAAGATTTTGCAAAGAAAAGTTGCAAAATCAGACCAATGAAGATAAAAAGAGAGAAGACTGACATCAAAAAGAAAATCCTTATAGGTGTGCAATCCACAGAGGTTCACAATCCTTTGCAATGCTTTGCCAAAGGTTTCCTTTAGGGTTAGTTTAGCTCCAGAGTGTACCTCTTTATAGAAATGTATAGATCATAATCCAATATCGGTCTATTCCAACAAATTCCTTGAAATGACTGCTCTTCCCTGGCTTTTCCTGTGGCAATTACCTGAGAAGCAAGTAGCTCTGATACTTTTAGTCCAGAATTGTGGGGAGGATAAATCAGCATCTTGTCAGTACTGTCAGGCCATGCTATTCAGAATCACTTCTTTAAAAAAGTGGTGGCATCATTCACTTTTCCTTGCTATAAAGAAGACCCATTAGAACTTGTTCAGCATCTGAATTTTCCTCTGGAGGCAGACCATATATATTTTCAAAGGGGGTTAACATATTACAATGAAAATCTGGCATGTCCATTTAACACTAACATGCTATTAATTTTATCTGCAGTGCCTAGAGAAGTCTGAATGTTCGTTGGATGAGTACATTAAAATGCTGTTGCTTTTTTAGATGAGACTTTTTTTTTTTTTGGCCACATAAGCATATTACGAAGTCACATTGTGAGGTTAATTCTTTTATTTCTGGCAGGATATGTAAAGTAGGGGAAATTAGAATATTGCTGATGGGAAATAGAGAATATCTGTGACAGAAGGTGTAAGGAAATCAGTGAATAATAAGAACATTGAAACTTGGCTAATGATGGAAAGACAGAAAGAAGTGAGACATATACAGAAGAATGTATAGGTGTTCTATTTTTATCAATGAATACAGATAAGGAGGGAAAACGTTTTTGTGATGCATCAGACTCTGTGTGATGGACATAAGAGATGGAGCTGAATGCAGGCATAATGTTCCTTGGCTCTGAAATGTTGTCTCTGCAGATACAAATCCACAACTACTGATGCAGTAGTTCTGATGCAGGTGCTAAAAGGGAGCACCTGCAAATTATGCAATTGGAAATGACCAATTTAGAATATAAAGATTCTAAATTGGCCGTTTCCAATTTAGATAACAGATGATATTGGAATATAATATTGCAATTGAAAGCTACACAAAATCATCCCACAGAGGTCATCTCACAATGAAACCACATGGTTTGGCAAATATTATCCCTTTTAAAATATGCTGATGAAATGTTATCCCTCTGCAGTATTGAAAGTAGGACAGGTGGAAAGAGAGAAGCAAAGCTTTACCTCCTCATTATTCTCATCACACTGTTCTCAGTGGGAAGACAGGGGAGGCTTCCATTTGAACCCATCCACGCTTCTACCTTAGCAACTCTCTCCCCACTGAGATAGGATTCAGCATCTTCCTTCACCCTGAGACTTGGTCCTTGAAACACTAACTCTTTACCTGAGTAATGTCTACCACATCAACTTTCAAATAGCCTCTCTTCAAAATGAAAAGGGACCTGGATTACTGTATTTTTGTTTTGAATCTGAGAACTTCATTTTTAAAGTTTGCACTGAAGCTGATTGTTCTGTTGAGAGATGTCAGGCGACACCGTTTCTCTGATGTGTGCTAAATTTCAACCTCAGCTCCTTATTAGAGAAATCAGATTTGCTTGGAGAGTAAAAAGGGGCTGTGTTTCAGAATGTGTAAATGGGTTAATCTGCTCTAAAAACCGTGCTTTGCCAGCTGTTCTTTTAAACATTAATGAGGCAGTCACTTTCTTTAATCTGGGAGAAACTGAGCAGTTGGCTTTTGACCCCAAAACTGCATGGCTATTTTTAGGGGGGGGGGGGGGGGGAAGTGCTGCAAACTCCAAAATTGCATGTCATCCTCAGTTCATGGAGTTTTTAAAAAGAAATGTAGCTTAGCTTCTTCCTGGATATCACTATTAGGCAGGAATGGATTTTCAGGGCAAAGTGGGAGAGTTTGGTTTTTATAGGAAGCTTAAGTAAATATTTATTCCTGCAATAAATGCCTGATCAATCAATGTCCATGAGTTACTTAGCAAAGTTTAGAAAGTTCTTATCCTTGTGAAATTCAAAGAGCTCATTAAAAGAAAGAGAGATCAATCTATAGGTCTTCACCATGATCGCCCAGCACCACATGCTCACACGTGCCTGTTACTTTTTCAGTAAGAAAGTAGGATATGAGAGCCTTTCTTGGAAGATATTAAACAGCCCAGAAAATTGGAGTTTTATTCCTTTACTCCAATCTACTCCAAACCAATCCAAATAGAGGGTAAATTGTTCTGGTATATTCAGGCAACATGACCATGAGCTGACTCTGTGCCTCGACCTCAAATTGAGCACACATAAAATATCAATTCTTACATTATTGAACCCTACAAAGAGAGAAGAAAAGGAAGGTGGGGATTGCTGTCCTTTCATGATGACAGAGTCTCTTTCACTGGATACACTGCTAGCTAAGTATTTTAGTATATATTTAGGAGTATGGCCCATAGCTTATTGGTAGAAAATATTATGTGCTCATTGGATGGCATTTGCGGTTGGAAAGATCATGGTAGAAGATGATGCAACTGACCTCTCCTTGTCTTGACAATGAATCTGATTTGGAACAAGTCTCCAAAGAATCCAAGAATTTCATTTTCTTAATATAAAACTTTTTTCCTTCCATCTTCCTCAGCTGTTTTGCCTGAAAGGCAGTCCCCAAATCCATTTTGGATTTGTTTATGAGGGGTTTTTTTTGGGGGGGGGGGGTGAATGTCAGTCTGGATCTCCTAAAATGAAGTAGGGGAGAAGAATGGATGCGGTGTTGTAAAAATCACTGTTCTTTTCTTTACACAATGAACAAATGTATCCTGAACCTGGGAGAAGATACCATCTATCTGTTTCATTACAATTTAAAGAGAGTTGAATTTTACTCACTGTCAGTGTTGTTCTCTTGCTGCAGACATCTTCTTCAAATTGGATTTTTCTCACGTTTAAAAGTATTGGTGGGCTTCTATCCTCACTTGTTCCTCCCCTTAGCAGGTTGCTTGAAGTATAATTATCAGCAATGGCAGCTCTGCAGATGCTTTAAAATGTGTTTGAACTTTTTGCCTAAAATGAGAATGGAATAGTTAGAAAAACTCTCAGAGAAAAAGCATTTGCCTATTAATTTAGGTGTCTCAATCCTCTTCTCCCTAGGATCAGAAACACCTTGGAAAGGCCATTCTTTTTCTAACACATCATTCATGAAGGTGAGAAATCTTGCACTGACTCAATACCATGATTAACAAACTCCAGAGTAATCAGCTGTCATCCAGCTTTGTTCTTAATAAATATCATAGCACTTACATTTCACAATGAATTTTTATCCATGGGTAAAATATTCAATCTGTGGAGTTCACTCATTCACTCTATTGATTTATTTAATTTTGTTTATTTTTATCCTGCTCTTCTACCTAAAAATGTGGCTACGAACTATAGGAAAATGCAGGTGGCTAATTTAGGACAGAATCCCCCAGTTACTTTCATTCCAACTGCTCTCATGAAGGATGCTCACAAAGACCCTCCTTCACTAGTTCAGAATTCAGGAAAGAAATACACAAACACACACTGCAAATAATGATTCCCCATCAATTCTTTTCCCAGTTTTTTTTTTATTAAATTTTATTAAGTTTTACAATACATATTAAAAGTTAGAATAGAAAAAAGAAATAGAAACAGAAATACAAAATAAGAAAAAGATAAAGAAAAAGTGAAGTCAAGAAATAATAAGCAAAGAAAATATAGAAAATAGATGTCCTCCAATCTATCTTTGAACTTAAAGTACAATAATTAATTTTAAATGTTAGTCTTTCATACAATACACAGGAACTTTTCTTTGTCATATGCCTTTTGATTTCTTTAATCCAATCTTCTAATCTTCATATAGGTTTCACCTTTCTTACTGTCTCCCAATAATCCATCTTTGGCTTCCACTCCTTGAAGTAGTAGTTAAATGTTGAATGTTCATTACTACATATTTATATCTTCAATAAAGTCCAATTAGTATAACAAATAAAAGCCTTATTTACTTCTAATAAACTACAATATATTCTATTCATATTATGACTCATAACCTAACATATTATGTAACTTAATACATAATTTAGCAATTCTTATAATGTTCATACATATATATTTCTATAATTTAATTCTAATATATATATATATATCTCCATAAAAAAGGAATTCTTATATCTCAATTATCCATCTATAATTTCCATTCCTTGTAGTAGTGTCCATTTAAACTAAGTGCATAATCTATCATATCACTTAACCTAATACCTAAAATATCAATTCTTATAATATTCATACAATACATATTGATATATATCATCCTGTAATAACCATCATTCTAATTCCATCTCATCTCATCATATCATTATCTTCTCATAAATATATCTCTAAGGAAAACAATATTCTATAATATCAACTTATGTTTGTATTTAGCATCTTACATTTAGAATATCACTTTTTATATATCCATACAATTTCTCATAACAATTCAAGTCCATATTTTCATTAGCCTTTATATCCATACAGTTTCTCATATCTTCTGTTTAGGTTATGCCAAAATCACAACACACTATGGCAAATTCGCAATATACAGCCTGCTCTTTTCTATATCTCATATAGAATATCAGAGCAACCTTCTCTCCCTTTCCACGTATTTCACAACATCCATCCAACTGTACACCCATGTTTTCACTCTGTCTCCACTGCCACAACATATCTATACCAAGATTGTAGTGTATAGCCTTCAGAATGTTTTTCTGAACTAATATATTCAAAATTCCCTCCTCCTGTTTCTCCTCTACTTCAAAAGCATTTTTCTTTTCTGTTTCTGTTTCCGTTTTCTGCTCTTTCTCTATGTTTTGCAGAGTTACGAACAGTAATTCCAATGATCTTTGAATATTTGAAAGAGCCTCAGTAATCTCTCTTCTGAACTCCTGAGGTACTAATTGGAAAGCCATTTTTCCTGTGTCCTTCAAATTAAAATAACAACCCTTCTAGTCAAAACAATAGTCATGTAATCTATCCATGGAATACTACCAGCAGGATCTATTAAGCAAAACGTTTTTTTTTTAAAGTTAAAAGAAAAAAGAGAGTTCCAATAATCCAAAATACAGGAGAGAATAATATTTTAAACAGTTTATAGAAGGAGAAATAAAAAATATATTCCAAGTGAAACAGAATCCAACCAGGGAGAATGTAGAAAAAGAAGGAAAGAAAAAAAAAACGTTACCCTGTGTTTTTATTCTTCAAACTGTGAGCTTTCGTTCTTCAAGCTGCAAGCTGCTTAATCCAAACAAAGAGTTTCTCAAAAAATGAATAGTCATTTAGTTTATCAAGCGAAGAATTACAAACAGAGTCTCTTAAATCCCTCTAATACAAAAGAAAAGTAAAAAAAAATGCAGACGTTTCATTATGTTGCAAATATAGAGTCCATCAAGCTTCCACCAGAATCAGTCAAAGCAAAGAAAGCACAAAACCAGCCAACATTTTAAAACAAAGTCCAAAAAATAGATCTTAGATATCAAAAAACTTTCTAATCTAAAAAAAGTAATTTCCTAAAGTGATCTAAAAGCGGCTGTACGCTCTTGTGTCTCTTCAAAGAGACTTGTTTTCCCTGTGAGAGCAAGATATCTCTCGGCCATTTCCCTTGCACTTACCCTGTTTTCTCCGCGGTGGAAACTACAGAGAAAAAACAAGGGTAGGCAATTTCAATGGCCCCCCGAGCAATCTTCTGGTCTCCCCTTCTGCAGGGGAAAAAAAACTTCAGTGGTCCACAACTTCTGCAATCCACTGCAAGCAAGGAAAATTCAGCCAGTTCTCAGCACTCTGAGAAATTCGACTGGTCGAGCTGGCAGCCAAGCCTGGAGTGATTTCTTTTCCCAGTTTTGAATATGAACCAAGACTGAAGATTGGGTCAGGATGAAATAACCTGCCCATGTTGGGTTGCTTAAATCTCAAGTTCTTCTATCTCCATTTATCATCTAATTTGCAATCATTGCATTTTTTAATTTAAAAATGACCGCCCATTCATTATCAGTGGCAAAGTAGTATTTCCCATCAAGGATGCAACATCCATTCCAAGACTGGATGGTTTTATATAAGCAAGCAGTTGTAACATGATCCTTTGGGCTCAAAAGAGTTGGACCTAATGAATTTAATTGGTGTTAGTAGGTGAGAATTTTGTTTGGTTCCGATTTTTCTAGAAGCATACAGTATATATTAATCTGTAAATTTCTTCAAAGGGAGGACAGAAAGCAAGCTGATATTAAAAAAAAGAAAGGTTGTAGGAAAGACAAAAACATTTATCCATCTTAAATGAAATCAGACCATTCTCATGGAAGCTAGACATCAAACATTTTGTTACTGACAAACTTGTTCCCTCAAAAAGTTGGAATGTTGTATATTTGCAGACCTATCACACTAGCTCAACTAATTAACGTTAGGCTAGCAGACTCGTTAACACAAACCCAGAACTACAGCAGTGAGCAGAACAGACGTTTTAATAATACAGTGTCTGACACCACACACCAAATAGTTTTTAAACTGATGAACCAGTAGAAAAATCTTTAACTTCTCCAGCATTTTAGAAGTTGGCTAACATGCCAAACTTATAGTTTTACTTCAGTCCTTGAAGGGTTTAAAAAACAAGCCAACTTACCAACAACATCCTTTGCAATACATATTTCAAAATGTCATGAGCCGTCATTAAAAAACCTCAAACAAACCTGAGCATACAGGAATTGCAGTGGAGGAGCAGGTGGTAAAACTGACTAAAAACTTGGCTTGCTTGCTTTTGCTGTTTCACTAGACCAGGGCTTTCCAAAGTTTTTCCCGCGGTGACACACCAACCGGCGTTGGTGTGTCGCCGCGAGAAAACCCGGAAGTGCGGCAGCGCACAAAAACCCGGAAGCACTGCTGCTGCTTTCGGGTTTTGCGCGCTGCAGTTGGTGTGTCCCCGCAGGAAAACCTGGAAGCACTTATGATGATCAACGCTTCCGGGTTGTGTGGCGACACACCAGACTGTGTGTGGCGACACACTTTTGTGTCGCGACACACAGTTTGGAAAGCTCTGCACTAGACAGCTGATTCCATGTTGGAAGGTATGGATTGTTTTACTGTTAGTTTAGCCTCATGGTTCCAAGGCACCCATTTCGTAGCTCATTTTTTCCTAAGGTCATTTGTTTCCATTGCAATTTTTCCATAGTGTTGAGACTCATAGACTTTATTTATGCTTTGGGTCCATAAATGGCAACTAAACTGGTTCTTCTTCCAAGAAAAGCCCAGTCATTCTAAGCAACATTTCAAAAAATATCAAGAGAAAGAGACAAAGGCACTAATGCTACACAAAAATGGCCCATTTTCTGTTTTCTCTTTAGGCCATCTGAAGCTACTGAAACTAATTTACCAACCAAATTCACCAGCAAAGAAGCAGGTGGGAGATTTAACAAGGACAGGAGATTGCAGTCGTAACAGATTGTATACAGTTCTTAATTTCTCTGAACAATATTTTCCATGTTCCATTTCCAGAATACCATTCATGTGTTCACACAGAGAATTACCTCTTTTACATGGAAGAACTGCAGTCATTGACAAAGCTATGTCCCTCTGTTAAGACTAGTTACCACTACTCTGAATTTTCCTTCTGTGCAGCCTGTGGAGGTTTCCGCCTTCGGGACAGCAATGCCTTGGGGAATTTCCATCTTCTTGTGAGTGCAAATTCATTGTTGTGCATAACTGCCTAGAACAAGAATAAGACTGGAGAAGATTGGATCTCTAGGGCTGGATAAAACAGCAACTAGAATAGCAAAGCCATGAGCTAAAATTTAGGAGGCATACATCTCCATCTTGTTTTAAGACCCAGGTTTAGAGCCAAGATGTCCTGGTCTCCCTGACTGAGGTCAGAGATCATGCAAAGGTCAAAACTGATTTAGATTTCTCCTGTCTCTCATCTAATCCACCAGGATACTCTTTTGCTAATTCTGCTCCTATCCAGGATCTGAATTTCATAGACATTTAAGCTGCTGATACAGACTCTGATAAAAAGCTCTAGGTAGAACCACCACCACCACCCTTGCAATCAGAAAGGTCTAAATAACACTGGCACTGAAAATCAACAAAACAAAAGGACTTATTTTAATTCTCCCCAAAGTTTAAAATCAGTGCTAGAAACTCATCAAACATTGTTAACGTCTTTTCTAACAGGGGATCTTGCCCAGCTGAGGACCTAAACATCAGAAGTGTCAACACTTGGTTGTGTATTATATCTTCCACCATGGGTACAGAATATATACAGAAGATCTACTGTACCATGCCATATATGTGATAGAAATATGGTGGGAATCTCCAGAGCTATTTTATTCACCATGCTCTTTTCTGAAATATTTGGAGTGAAGAGTTGTTTTTTGTTTGTATTTATTTATTTATTTATTTATTCATTCATTCATTCAATTTGTATGACCGCCCATCTCCCCCAACGGGGAACTCTGGGCAGTTTTAATTAGAGATAGCCGAGAATCAATCAATCAATCCATCCATCCATCCATCCATCTATTTATTCTTTCGATTTTTATTACCGCCCCATATCCCCCAAAGGGGACTCTTTTATTTATCAAATTTATCTTTGATAATAAGTCAAAATATCAGCTGTCAATTATGTATTTACTATGTTAGTTCTGTATTGCATGTTTTTATGGATGCATGGTATATATTTTAATTCCAGCTTGGGGAACTTCATAAATTGTCTTCTTCAGTTGGCAGCTGCAACAAAGATCATTTTACATTGTGGCTCCAGAATATCATTCAAAGACCAAATGCAGCCCTGAGACCTCAATCAATCAATCAATCAATCAATAAACATCACCCCATTTTCTTTACATCAGAGACTTTCCAGAAGGAAGGAAGGAAGGAAGGAAGGAAGGAAGGAAGGAAGGAAGGAAGGAAGGAAGGAAGGAAGGAAGGAAGGAAGGAAGGAAGGAAGGAAGGAAGGAAGGAAGTCCCTGCTCTTTCTGTTTAACTCACAATTTATTTACCATCATACCAATAGTTCTATGCAACAGTAATCAGTAGTTTAACTGCCTCTAGTATGGACAGTGTTTAACAATTTGCATGCTAAAAATTATACAATGCTTAATTATTGATTGCAGTGTTACCTAATAATATGCATTTTTACTCAGAGGTAAGCCCCACTGTATTAAATGGGGTTTAGCTCTAAAGACCTAGGGACAGAAATATAATCTTAATATTTTGTTTCCAATTCATCTTCTGATAAATTTGAGCCTGCCAAAATGTGTATTACACATTTCAGTTTTGCATTGAAAATGCCAGGGACAAAATGCACTGTGATTATTTGCAAACATATTTGCTGTTCACTTCCAGTTAGGAAAGGCTCTTTCAACCAGATGCAGTTTATCAAAGTGGCAAATAATGCTGAGAATGTACCATGCTGCTCTCAGCATAATGGAAACAAGATTTTCTTATAATGTATCACAACAACCATAAGAAAACACTGTGCATGAAGGAAAGAGTAATTGTAGGACGTAGTTGCATTTTTCTCTTAGCTACCTATTTTGCTATGGATGAAATCATATCTGAAAATGAATGACCCCCCATTCCTGAATATAAATGAGAAGATGGAAGTTGGGTAATGGTTATGCAAAATCCATTCTTTAAAAATGTAATTGTGGGCATCTTTCAGAGGTACCAAACATAATGTACAGTTCCTAGAAACAGACTGGTTATGCCACAGTTCTGTATGTTTAGCTCAGTAGGCTGAAAAGGTGCAAATTTAAGTGTTCTGCATTTAGGATTTAAATGGTGACTATTAGGCACTATTTTATATTTAATGTACTGAGCTTATGGCTTTATTTAAATACCTGAAAGTAGGCTTCATGGACATTAGAGCTTCTGATCCCTCCCCATAGGATTCTGTCTGATGGTAGACCAATAATTTGGATGCAATAGCTAATTTTTTTATCGTAGCTATTAAGCTGTATTGAACTCCATTGGAAGCTGTGTTATTGCTGTCATTTGCACAGTTGTGTCCCTGCAAACCCTTTAAACACTTTTTTGTTTAACTTCTGCCATTAAGGAACACCTGACTCAGTTCAGAGGCTATATCCTTTAAAAAACAACATTTGTTTTTACTGTACACATTTATTCAGAGAGTAGCTAAGGGCCACATAACATTATTTTAGACCAGGAGTGATAACCCTATGGGCCAGAGACAGCCTACAACAGCCCAGGAAGCTGTGTCTACTCCAGGTCTCGAAAACCTCTTTACTTTTCCTTTGTACACAGGACAAGGAATGAGACAACAGTTTTTGTACTTTCATGGAAAGGTGGAGTTTTTTCTTCATTTAGATGAAAGAGCAATTCGGTTGGCTTAAGGTCCTACCAAATGTGCTGCAGGAATTAATGGGGAAGTAAGAAGGGCCTCTAATGAAGATGGTGACTAGTTCCACGTGCAATTCAAAGTGCTGATTATCACCTATAAAACCAACATGGCCTAGGGCCTCGTTATGTGAGGGATGGTTTCTCCCCATCCCGTGAGATCAGACAGAGTTGGCAGGCTCCGTGTCCCATCCATGAAAGAATGCCATCTGATGGTACTCAGGAAGAAGGCCTTCTAAGATTAATATACAATCGAAACCAGAGACATTTCTTTGGGGACTGATGGATAAACAATTGGAGAAATCATACGGAACTTTGTTTTTATATGTGATAACTGCAGCGAGACTTTTATATGCTCAAAGGTGGAAAGACTCAATATTACCTACAATGGAAGAATGGATGGTGACGTTGATGGAGTTGGCCGAGATGGCGAAATTGACAGCTTTGATTAGAGAAAAGACATTGACTAATTTTATGGCGAATTAGAACCCCCTTTTGGACTTTTTGCGTGAAACAGAAAAGAATGAAATTACGATATACGGATTTGATGATTAATAATATTAGTTGACATTAGAAAAAATGGATGTTATGTTGTAACCTTAGACTAAGAGTTTCATGTAAGTTTTACTTATATCTGTTGTAAAAGGAGTCAAGAGTTATTCCTTTTTCTATTTCTGTTCTTTTTCTTCTTTTTCTGCACTTCTGTTCTCTTTCTCTTTCTTTATTAATTAGATTTATGTCTTTGTTTTAAAATTTAATGAAGTTATTATAAAAAAAATTAAAAAGGAAGAACGCCTTCTTTGTTGTGGCATCTGCCCTCTGGAATGGTATCCCCCAGAAGTTCAAATATCCTGCCCTCCTTTAGACAATCTCTGAAGGTCTGGTTGGTTCTTTGGGCTAAGATGGGTGGGTGACTCCTGGAGGATGTCATTCTGTTAGAAAAATGTGGGGATCTCCCCGTGGGTTAACCTTTGCCTTTGCGGATTGGATTGTTTTCTCTCTGTATTTTTTATTCTTGTATGCCACCCAGAGTCACCTGCAATACGTGCCTTTATAAATATGTTAAATAAACAAACATACATAAATACATACATACATACATACATACATACAATCACATCTTGAAATCCACCTGGGGACAATATTGATTTTCAGGTGACAGGTTCCCAAATCATATAGGGATTTGTTTATTTATTTATCCTATTTCTTTACCGTCCATCTCGTATTGCAATGGCTCTTTATCAATGAGCATGTCGCTTGAGGATGATGAGAGTTGCCATCCAATCATCCCAATTTGAAAAGTGTCTGGGAATTGAGTAATAGCCTTTGAAATCAAATGCTGTCAACTGTTCCTCTTGAATAATAGTCTGGCTGCAGAATTATGTTCCAAATGAAGATTCTTAAAGATGTCTTATAAGACCGCTTTGCACAGATTCTCTTATAACAGATCAGTGTTTTTCAAACTTGGCAACTTTAAGATGTGTGGACTTCATCTCCCAGAATTCCCCAGCCAGCGTGCTGGCTGGGGAATTCTGGGAGATGAAGTCCACACATCTTAAAGTTGCCAAGTTTGAAAAACACTGTAATAGATCAAAAAGAATAGGTAATCTGGTGAATGCACACTTCATAGCAATGACCATCTGGTTCTCTCTTAGTGAAACCAAATCCCAAACTGTGAACCTGATATTTAAGGAAGATTATAATCCCATCCAACACTGGTGGCAAATCTTATCTCTGTCTGACATTATTTATTAGGCAGAAAGAATTAATGCTTGCCTGGCTTATGCTGCACCTTCTTGACTCACACAATCTCTTTAATTAATTTCAGATTTCTCTATTCAATCACCTGGACGAGAAGGTTCAACCTTTGTCCATCTCCATGGGAGCTAGGCTAGGCTGGTATTTTCTATCTGACCAGCAGTGATTCTCCAACTTCTGAGAAATGCAAGAAAACCATTATTTTATGAAAAGCATTCTTTGTGCTCAATACCTCGCCACTTAAAGTGCAGCTGTGAGTGGATTGAGTTCTAAACTTCAGCAGGGAAAATCTTACATCAAATTGTGCCCCTTTCTAAATTCAACACATCCTTTCATCAATATGACACCCACCAAACAGTCAGCTCAGAAGTTCCAGATCGAACTGGCTTTGAACCCTATACTTGCAAACCCAGAAGGTACAAATCAGGGCTTTGCCAGGTTTGTTTGTTTGTTTTAGCACCTTCTGATGTCAAGAAAATGCCTTGACCGAGGAGGGAGATAACTCGAGCCCTCCTTGGGTCCTTGCAAAGGTGTTTTGGTTTTGGAAATCTGCAGAACATACTTGATACATACTTGCCTCCATGTCATTGCATCCCAGTATGTTACTCTACATCTCTTCCAGGCAATGGAAGCCCGCCTGAGTGACAGTCTTGATCGACCCTTTGATTAGATGTCTGACAACATCACAGTGAGTGACAAATGCTTCATTTTTGAGACTGCCACAGCTGCAGCAATTTGACTGCAAATTAGACATGCAGGGGGTGGGGGGAACGTCTGAGTTCACAAAATTATCTGCTTGCTTTTATTTACAAAGCCCCATCATAAACGTGCCTGTGGTTTGAGCTAATGTTGATGTACCACATTGTAAAACTGCAGGAACTGGTGATAAAATTGCTGACACCTAGGGTTCATGATGAAATGCAGTAAAATACCACAAAGCCAATCTACACTTCCAGAAAACAGTAGAGGTAGTCCTCGCTTAACGACCACAATTAAGACTGGAATTTCAGTTGCTAAGCAAAGCAGTCATTAAGCAAACCTGACCTGATTTTACGAATGTTTTTGCGGTGGATGTTAAGTAAAACACCATGGGTGTTAAGTGAACCACTTGGTTGTTAAGCAAATCACACATTTCCCCATTGATTTTGCTTGCCAGAAGCTAGCCAGGAAGGTCAAAAATGGTGATCACGTGACCATGGGGTGATGCAAGGGTCATAAATACGAATCAGTTGCCAAGCGCACAAATCGTGATCACATGACCGCGGGGACACTGTGATGGACATAAGTGTAAGCACCAGTTGTAAGTCATTTTTTTCAGCAGTGTCTTAAGTCTGAACCATCACTAAACAAATGGTCATTAAGTGAGGACTACCTGTAATACTAATGTCAGACAGCAGATCTTCAGCCACTCAAGCCATATCTTCCTAACAGGTTACAGGGCATCAAGGCTAGTCTACCTTCTGAGCAAGTAAACGGAAGAAAGATTTGTTTTTGAGAATTATTATGGGATAAGATAAGAAAGGGAGAGAGAGAGAGAGGGAGAGGGAGGGAGGGAGGGAGGGAGGGAGAGAGGGAGAGAGAGAGGGAGGGAGAGAGATCAAGTTGTTGTTGACCCTTAGTGACCACATAGATTTTCTCCATGACAATCTAATCTTGTCTTCCGGAAGTTCCAACAGTGTATTCATTGCCACTTAGTAACTGAGTCCATCCACCTGGCTACTGGTCATCCTCTTCTTCTCTTTTCTTCCATCTTTCCCAGCATCAGAGCCTTCCCCAGAGAGCTAGGTCTTTGCATATTGTGTCCATTTGTTTGTTTTTTTGGCTGTCCAAGGTATTCTCAGGAGTCTTCTCCAACACCAAAGTTCAAAAGAGTCAATCCTCTTCCTATCCTGCTTCTTCAAAGTCCAACTTTCACTTCAGTGTCACAGGGAATACCATTTATTCTGATCTTTGTGGGTATAGACACATCAGGGCTGCTCTACCAAGTGCTAGTCTGTGGTGTATTTCTTGACTGCTTGTCTATGAAGGTTCTCAGTCATCCAGGTGGAATTGTCTGTAGCTTGAATCATGTCAACTGGATTTCTATTTTCTTAGTGGAAACGTTTCACTCCTTATCCAAGGAGCTTCTTCAGTCTGAGTAAAGTTAGTAAGGGAATCCTTAAATATGTTTCTAGGCTGGCTGTGTGACCTTGCACCTGGGGCTAGGTCATGGTTATTTTTGAGATGTTTGTTTCTAAGTCCCTTTATCATCTAAAGGAGGATCGTTAAGATTACCCTGCTGCTGTTGAGCTTGTGAAATGGTCTTAATCTTCCTAGGCACAGAAGACAAAGCAGGAAGGAAGATAGGGGAAAGGTTATGCCTGAGGCCCCCACCTCTATTCAAGGAAGGATTTTCCAAGTTGGCATGAATGGATTCCTTGACCCCTCTCTCAAACCACCTATCTTCTCTGTCTAAAATGTGAACATTAATGTCCTCAAATGAGTGTCCTTTTTCCTTTAGATGAAGATAAACTGCTGACTCTGGTCCTGTGGTGTTACTTCTCCTGTGTTGGGCCATCCTCCTGTACAAAGGTTGTTTGGTTTCTCCAATGTAGAGTTCAGAGCACTCCTCACTGCACTGGATTGCATACACTACATTGCTTTCCTTGTGTTTTGGAGTTTGATCTTTGGGGTGTACAAGCCTCTGTCTCAGTGTGTTGGTGGGTTTGAAATATACAGGTATGTGGTGTTTGCCAAATATCCGTTTTATCTTTTCAGACACGCCAGCCATGTAAGGAATGACCAGGTTCTTCCGTTTACTCTGAGTCTCAGCCCTATCTGTCGCTGTTTTAGGTCTGGTAGACTTAGATTTAGTGAAGGCCCAATTTGGATATCCACAGGCCTGCAGAGCTGTTCTCAGATGCTGCTTTTCATTCTTTTTGGAATCCATGGAGGTGGGGATGGTTTCTGCTCTGTGTGACAATGTCCTGATGACTCCTAGTTTGTGCTGCAGTGGATGGTGGGAGTCAAACATCAGGTATTGATCTGTGTGTGTGGGTTTCCTGTAGATCCCTATTTCTAGCTTGCCACCGGTCCCAATGAGGACTTCACAGTCTAGGAATGCCAGTCTGTTGTCCTTGGTGTCTTCTCTGGTGAAGCTTCTTGACTGCTTGTTCCTTTATTGTTGATGGTTGATCCTAAAAGGCAGAAGCTTTCCACCACTTCAATATCTTAATTGTCAATTCTCCTTGACTTTTATTACTAGAGCTTGCAGATCCATTGCATTTTTGGCTATCAGGGTAGTGTCATCAGTATAGTGAAAATTATTGATGTTTCTTCCTCCAGTTTTAAAAGCACACTCACCTTCTTCCAATCCAGCTTCCCTTAATATATAGTCAGCATATACAGTAGGTTGAATAAAGAGAGTATGCAGCCTTGTTGCACTCCTTAGCCAACCTGGAGCCAGTCTGTTTCGCCATGTTCTGTCCAGACTGGGGCTTCCTGACCTGTATATAAGTTTCTCATGAGGATAATGAGAGGTTCTGGGATTCCCATTTTTCTCAGCACTTTCCACAGCTTAACCTGATCGACACAAAAGCCTTTCTAAAATCAATGAAGCACATCCTGACTTCTTTTTAGTATTCTTTGGTTTTCTCAATTATCCAGCATGTATCAGCAATAATGCCTCGTGTTTCTTGGCCCAGATACAAATAAAAAAGGATGAATGCACCCTGCAATCCATTGGTTCATTCTAAAAAACAACATGTAGGAAATTACTGGAGAATTTTAGAGACTTTAAGATATAAATCTTAAAATTTATATACTTGCCTTAGATCTAAGCTATCTGCGTCATGTTCCTAGAAACCACCCACCAATCAAAATAGTTCCTTAAAGATCTTCTCAGCAAATATCTTTTAATTTTTAATAGCTACAGCCTGCTAGAGGACAGGGGGATTAATGGATCCTTTCTTACCCACCTGCAATTTCTACAAAGCTTCCTTTGTACACAAAAGTGATGCCTCATCTGTTTGAAGTTGGTAAGAATTATCTGCAAAGTAGGGACAATTGTGCCTGCAAATGCCATCTAATTCTGTACAAAAATAAGGAGAAGCAGTTCTAAAAAATAAATAAATAAATAAAATAGTACACTAGCTATGCCTGTAAGCTTGAAAAACTCAAGATTTGCAAATTCCTAAACAAAAGGATCCATAAACAGATCACGGGTATCCATCTGGGGTAGAAATCACAAAATATACAGTACATCATAATGTCATGATGGAAACTCCACCGCTTTATCTGAGCTAAGGTGATGCACGTAAGTATGTCATGGGTGGAACATGCTTGCATGTTTTGTTCGTTTAATGAAATCTCAGCTTGCTGTGGCTTCTCCTGAAATAGCCCCCACCTGTGTGCAAGACAAACACAAATCTGTGATCAGAAAGAGCAATATGCCAAAGTCAGTAGAGCAACATTTCAATCTCCTAGGAGCCTTTGCCACTTGATTTTATGTGACCATCCTTGAACAAAGAACTTTAGAGACTGCTTTCAGATACAGCAGACGTACTATTGTCAAGACATCCGGCTGGATTTCCTGTGACTTGATTAGTAACAATGGGTGTTGTATTTCGCATTGTGGTAGATGTACTCATCAACTTATCCTCTGCCAGCAATGCCCCTCTGGATTCCACATAGGACAAATGTGGATAACTTTGCACAAAAGAATTAATGGACACAAGTTTGACATCGGGATTCAAAACAAGGACAAAGGAGTATCGGAGCATTTCCACCTCCCAGGTTACTCTATAGCAGGCCTCAAAGTGGCCATTTTGGGGGAAAATGAGAGTTTAACAACACCATTGAGCCAGAGATTGCTGAACTTACATACATCAAAAAGGTTCAGGCTATCTCAAATGGCCTCAACAAGCACAAGGTGTTGTGTTAATCGACAATGTGCTTGTAATCCCTCTCATGTGTAACCTGTACCTGCACAACCTACCTGTTTTCCCCTCCCTCCCCCACCTCATCCAATTTAAATTGTACATCAGTCAAGCCACTCTACGCTTTTAATGAGGTGAGCTGCAGATTGTGAAAGCTTCTGCCTTTGACTAAAACGTATTAGTTGGAAAAAGTGATACTGATACCAGCCTCCTTCTGTTTTTTTGCTAGTGTTATCACCTGGCAATGGTTCTTGTTTACATTTCCTCCCAACTGCATGCCTATGTTTTTGTGTATGTATCTTTCTCAGAATAATACTTCATGCATCTTCTGAAGTGGCCAGAGGGACAGGAGGAAGAGACACTACCAAGAAAATGGTCAGATGAAAGAGGGCTGAGTCCAGGGCATGAATGTAACATGAGTAAACATCTCAGACAAGACCCTCCCTAATTCTTGTGAAGATAAATAGGGGAAGCATATTCAGATTTGCAAGATTCTGTTACTATAACTTTGCAATAAAAGTCATAGTGACCTACATGGCACTGGATTTCTGATCTACCTCGAAGGGCTGACACTATATTATTAATATAATTGAGTCTTAAAGACTTGTTGTTTTTGTTAAAATGGCCACTCCTCCAACAAGTTTCAAAATTTGGGATCCCAGCAATTTGCTGAGCACAATTTGGGGAAAGCCCCCAGGATTCCCTTTCATGCCTTGCCAGCCTCCCATTATCTGTAACCTGAACTTGAAGGATGTCTCTTCCATCAATTCTGTCAGCTCTCAGCCACAAAGGAAACCTCAGAAGGTGCTAAGAGCACTTTGTCTAAAGCCAACAACAATCAGAAGTGAAGCTAAGGTTCAGTGGTTTTTCAACTGCCTTCTTCAGAACCCAGTTGGCCAAAGTCAAGACTGAAATAACAGGTCTTTTAGTGAGAGAGAACTTCATTTGTAGGTCTTCTGCAGAACTCCAATGTGGAATCCTTGGTGTTCTCTGAGCCTTGTTGTTTTCTTGAGGATGTTTCATTGCCAGACTAGGCAACATCTTCAGTGAGGAAAGGGAGTGGGACTTGCTTTCTGTTTATATACCATGGCTTGTCCTGCTTGTGTTGGTGGAGGTGTTGTTCACTCCTTGGGAGTTCCTTGATTGGGCTGCTGTTTGCTGCTTGGTTGATTGACTGAGTTAATAGTTCCTTGATTAAGGTATAATGTACTGTTTGATTGTTAATCTGGTGTTAATCTTGGTGTTAACCTTTGCATATCTGGGTGTTGATTGCTGGTGAGGAAGTGTTCTGGTCTTTTGGCTTTTCTATTGTCTCTTTATTTACATACCATTCAAAAGAGTCCCACTCCCTTTTCACACTGAAGATGTTGCCTAGTCTGGCAATGAAACGTCTGCAAGAAAACAACAAGGCTCAGAGAACACCAAGGACTCCACAGTTCAATCCTGAGCTACAAATATTCTCTTTGATTGGAACCCCAATGTGTTTCTGCCTCTTCCATTTCCTGAGTATAGCCAATGCATAATTGGTTTCCTTCTGGTTTTCAGTCAAGTCAGGTACCCTCTGTCTCATTCTCCAGCAAAAGTAATTGAACTTTTTGTAACTGTTGTTCTACCAGATTTCACTTTCTCCTCTCCTCCAGAAACACAAGGCAGCATTCACAGCACTACCTCCTCCAATTTTCCCCCCACAACATCAGCCTGGTAAAGTAGATAGGGCTGAGAGATCATGACTGACCAGATCTCCCAGTGAGCTTCCATGACAAAGTGTGGGACGTTTATCTGGACCTCTCCAATCCTAGTCCAAAACTGTAATTGCTATGCCTCATTTTATAGCATAAAACCTCCTTGCTCTGCTAAAATAAACAGAATAATTTCATAGTACTGCAACAGTAAGCTTCTTGAACAATTTAACAAAACTATTATTGAATCCATCTCATGTCTTCATCCCTGATATACTGTATATGATATTGATCTTATTCCTACATCTAACTATACCTTGGATAATATAACCATAGCTTGGATAAAAATATAGCTTGGATAAAACTCAGATAACTATATCCAAGATAAAACTTGGATAACTATAACTTGGATAAAACTCCATGAAGACTGTAATAATCCTACAGAATGTGCTTCAATATGCCGCTCATGAAATAACTGTACTTCTTTTACTGTGAACTCCAGTTTAAAAATAATGGAGAATTAGCCTTGTCTGTTGAAAGCAACAAAGACCAATAATGTGCAAACCATGTTGTGGAAGCCTTTTGGGATTCTGAATAAGCCCTTGGGTAGGGAAATGCAAACAGTTTGAAAATAATTTCAAGTTTTAATTTTAAAGCACAAGCAATAAGCACCTCAACCCACTTCAATGAACTCAGCAGAACCAGGAGAAGAAAACCATGCCAATTAAGCAGAGTTCTGCTTAATTTTCATTTCATCTTGTCCTCCAAGCTAGGTGGGCTAAAGAGAAGGAGAAATGCCCTGGATAGAAGCATCCTTCAGGAGAAAGCACCATGGAGAAGATGAGGCTACTTAACACTTTGACTTTCCCCATCTGTTTAGAAATGCGCAAGGAAAACTAGTCTTTCTAATTAGTGGTCATGACTACAGAAGTTTTTCAAATGATTTTCCTGGCCATAATGATAAGCATCTCCATGAGGTGGAGAGATTTCATATGTATAATATATTTTATAAGGTGACCCATTCAACTGATAAACTTCCTGTGTCCCAATAATTGAGGTGGCCAAGCCAAAGTTAACATTCTCCAGCAGAAATTGGTGGGGTAGCTATTTTGACATTTGACTGGATCATGCTCAAGATTTTTCCATTAATGTAATGTGCTTGGATGCCTACTGTTGTTTAGGGCAAGGAACAGTAAAGAACTGGAGAGAGTGGTGGAAAGTGGGGAAGAAACTGGTACTTCCACCACATTGATAAAATAGCACATGCACAGCAAGCTGCCAACTTCAGTATTGTCTATGATGGTGGAAGATGTCACAGATAAGCTACTGTTTGAGGCACAACCATATCCACTCCTTTTTCTTGTGGGATGGTCAAACAGCAAGGCTCTCCCTTTTAAAACTTCAGCTTTCATATTACAGTTTTCCTGATTTTATGACAGTCTCAATTTTCCTGATTTTAAACTACATCAGTGGGCCTATTTGCTAACTTCTGTAATATATTGGAAGTAAACTGATACCAAATATGTACCATTGTTGGCCCAACTAGAGCGTTATTATTTAGCACTCCTGAATCTTGGCGAGTATTTGGTTCTAATTAGAGTAAAACATTGGGTATATTTCCAGTACTTAAGGCAATGAAACATAGCTGGCCATTACTAGGTAAGAAAATAAAAATTGGTTTGATTCTCAAGAGAAATTGATCTGAAGCAACTCCTATTTAAAAATGTCAGACAAAAGGAAAGTAGTGTGGTTTGTGTGTGTCTGTCTGAGAACAGCATCAGCTCTTTGTTGTGTGCTTGTGTATGGCACACTGTAGCATATAGAGTAGAGCCACACCCACGTGTACACATGCACATGCTGTTGAGCTAAGCCAACTATGGTGCATGATGATGAAGCAACTTGGCACCTGGACAATGGCATCAGTGGAGATTCCTTGCAAAAGCACCTCTCTGCTCAGTTCCTTGACCATGCACTGAAATTCATGTGCAGAGTATTCTGCCTACTATGGACCTGCTACAGGAGGAAACAGAATGCATTTGCTGCTTGACCTCCTGCTACGGATGTCTATGCAGCTCTGTCCTTGTGCTCCCCTCCATGTTCCTGGCATTGTGTCTGGCAATCACCAGCTAAAATAATAATTGAAATCTCAGATTGGCAACTTGGGGACATGAGAAAATTCAGAAGGAAGAGGACTAAGAGTATCTTCATCATAACCACTGAGGAGCAGTATTTTTCCTGGAAAATATAGAATGAGCCAAGGACAGTTAAATTTCATAGTATCCATGAGGCTCAAGGAAGGCAGCTGAGTTGCTGAAAAAGACATGCTTTTCCTAGATGGAGGTGAATTTTCCCATAAGAAAATATTGCATCTTACAATCACTCACTTTGGATAGTCTACATGAAAATACCAGGAGCCAGATTTGCCAGTTGAGAAAACTTGGCGCTTTCATTAACTTTCAAACTCCCAAGTCACTCTAATTGTGCTTCAACTCCTGCAAACATCTGGTTCATATTTGACAAGCCCAGAGACTGAATTGAGACATTTATTCCAACTGATCACAATGTGGATTGACTGTTGAGAGAAAAAGGTGGGGATGACAACGTAGACAGAGTCATTGGAGCCCTCACGTTGCAGGTCCCTGTGTGTGAATATGCATGCTGCCAGTTGAGAAAGCAACCCTTCCAACAAGGTAAGGTTTGTTTCTTTTTCTTTTTTCCCAATTAAACAGATATACACAATCACAGTGGCGTGGTGGCTCAGTGGGTAAGACGCCAGGCTTGTCGATCGGAAGATCGCAAGTTCGGAGGTTCGAATCCCTAGCCCTGTGTGCGGAGTGAGCTCCCGCACTAGCTCCAGCTCTTGCCAACCTAGCAATTCAAAAGCATGCAAACGCAAGTAGATGAATAGGTACCACTTCGGTGGGTAGGTAACAGCGTTCCATGCGCGTCATGCAGCCACATGACCGCGGAAGCGTCTTCGGACAACGCTGGCTCTTCGGCTAACAAACGGAGATGAGCATCGGCCCCTAGAGTCGGACACGACTGCACAAAATGTGCGGGGGGAACCTTTTTTACACAATCATACCTGAGCAGAAGTATCTTGGATCAAGGAGATACTGCTTTAGGGTCCATAAGAATACATAATTAGAAGGATTTAATTATGTGCAGGATTCTTGTAGAAGCACAAGGATGTCAAGACTGCTTCTTGTTATTTTAGAAGTTGCTCAAATTAATGTTAGTTCCTTTCAAGGCTCCCCCCCCCCACCTCCGCTTTCCTTCATGTGGTTGCCAATGAAGCGGCATCACCAACTTTGGCTACCTGCATTTTAGCCAATGCCAGCTAAATTCACAGGTCACTCCAACTACAAATGGCTTTGAAGCCAGAATGGAATGAAATCTTCACCTACAGGCCAAGGAAGCAGCTATTAGTATCTACTGAAAAATAGTGTCTGATCCTTCTGTTCCCCATTAACAGGGCTACCATATTTGGGCTACAAAAAATGCAGTCACTGGATGACTGCAAAGAGATAGAAAAAAAACTAAGTTCTAATGGAGAGGAAGAGATGATTAATGTTGGAAGAAAACGGGTATATTTGAGCATTTGTTCCCCCGCACCTCATTAATAGGTTTGTTGCTTTTATGCTGGCTTGGTTAAATAAATTATGTTATGTGTTGTTTCACACTCAATTCCAGCTACTGTATTATACTGATGGATTGTGTAACATTTCTTCATTTCAAAGATACTTGCCAGTATTTATGTCTGGCATTTGTCAAAGAAACGATTAAGTTTCGAGATTTCAAAGAACTATTATACAGTAGAAAATTGGCTTGTACAACAAGGAATTGCAGTCTTGCAGATGGCATCATTACACCCAGTTTTACCTAGAGGAAAAAGTGTTTCAAGGGAGAAGCCATGTCTGGGAGGGGGCATTTCTCACCCTTTCTCCAACAAGCTGGTCGCCTCTCTTACCCAGCTGTTTTTCCCAACTGGAAGTAGGGAAAGTCACTCCAAAATATTGAAGGGGAGCATCAAAGATTTAAGGACTGGCTCACTTCAATCTTTCATCATTCTGGCATTGCTACTTTATTGTACTGATCCATTTCTACCCCACCTTTCCTCCAGGAGCCCAAGCCTGCTGATGTGAGATCTCCCTTCAAAACAGTGAAGTAAACTGGGCTGAGAGACAATGACTGGTCCAAGGTCAGCTCCCAGGGCTGAGGATGGCCTTGAACCTGGTCTCCAACATTTACACCCCTGCAGTGTAATTGGCAGCCTGTGGTGCATTCCGGCACAGATACTGTTTCCCAGGGGGAGAGAGCATTCCAGACTGATAAGAGACTTCACAGCCCAGACTCTGTTGCTGGGAAGGTTAAGAAGTTCAAGGCAGCCCCTCCCTAGAGCCCTTTGGAGTTATTACCCTTAGGTTAGTTAGGTAGCTTTAGATTGGCAAGATTCTGTTCATAGGGTAAGAGCAATACAGAAACTAGGGTTGGAAACCCTTCTCAGCATGGTTCTTCTCCTCGATCGCTGACACAGCCATAGGACCAGAAACCCCACATTTGCTAGTTCTCCTCCAATATAAGCAGTGGGTTTTTAAATCCAAATTTCTGAGAAATTGGATTTCTCAGCTGCTGTGAGCATTCTATCGGTTGCTAAAGAACTTATTCCAACGTCATCTTTAAACTGATACTAATTTCAACTGCTGAGAAAAATCTGGCCATAGAAATCTCTAATATCCCTTAGTTTTGAAGGTGATTATCATTCTGTAGCTATAGGGGTGACCCAAAGAGGAAGACAATATGAGATCTGCAAAGATTTATTGCCAGGAGTCAAATATGTCAATTAACATTGCTAGTAACATTCATCATGGAGTATGAGAATCAGGAAGCTCTTACAAACTTCAAAATGGGCAAACATGATCACCAATGGTCTACAGAAATATAACCTCATTTGAAATAGAAATCCTAAAGGGAAAAAAAATGCTATTAAGCTTGGCTGAAGCATTGAAGGAGTGTTTTGGTACAACAAAGTAACACACACCCCTGTGATGATCTCAACAACAATGTCCCAATAAACACTCCTCCATGCAGTTCAGTGAAATGCAGATAAAGCTTTATTCAGGATACATGTTCATTGAAGCACTCCTAAAGACTTGAATGCGGATTCCCGCCAAACTATTCCCTCTTAACTTCCCCCTTGCGCGCCAATTCACCAACGATGATCTCATGAAGCAAAACGGTCCCATCTCCACTTCGTTGCAGGTGCGTGACCTTGGCCGAGCTGTCTCTAGCTTCCACCAGCAGACATAACACTCAACTGCCATCCCCCCTCCCAACTACTCTGCAAGCACTATGCTATGCTTAATCCTAATGGCAGGATTCATAGACATGAACCCTGACAACCCCCAAAGTTCCTTCGCAAAACAACATGGCTCCCTCAGCTTAAAGAGCAAAGCAAAGCAAAACTTATCCTGCAGTGACCATCTGGGACAAAAAGTTGAAGAAGCTTTCTTCACCAAGCAGCAACACCTTTTAGCTTTTTTCCACATTGCCGTTTCCAGAGAAGAAGGCCAGGAGGAGTTCCATAGCTTAGTGTTCCCCAGCTTCTGAAAGCTTTGGGCATACACAGGCTTGGGGAACACTAAATCTTGGGGAGTAAGGAGTAAGGAGATAGCCTAAAGAAAGTATTCAGCAGTTGTTACAAGAACATCAGCTTATTTCTGAAACAGAAGGAGTGAGTAAGAAATTCAAGGTTGGCCCATATTGATTCTCTTACTTATAAGAGGGATGGAAAGGGAAAGTCTGTCAGACTTTTAAGATTCTGTTACTGTACCAAATAATAATAAAGTATAATTACAGTCTCCAGCAAAGGAGATCGTTACCTTGTCGTGGTGCTGGAGCTTGAGCACCTCAATGAAACCATGAGCTAAACCGTGAAGGGACACCCAAGACGGGAAGGTCGTGGCAGAGAGGTCAGACTAAATACGATCCCTGGGGAAGGTAATGGCAACCCACCCCAGTATTCTTGCCATGAAAACTAAATGGATCAGTACAACCAAAGATATGTCGGTATACCATCGGAAGATGGGACTCCCAGGTCGGAAGATGGTCAAAATGCTACTGGGGAGGAACAGAGGATACGTTCAACTAGCCCCAGATGTGATGACGCAGCTAGCTCAAAGCCGAAAGGACGGCTAGCGGCCGACGGTGCTGGTGGTGAACGACGAATCCGATGTTCTAAAGATCAACACACCATAGGAACCTGGAATGTAAGATCTATGAGCCAGGGCAAATTGGATGTGGTTATTGGTGAGATGTCAAGATTAAATATAGACATTTTAGGTGTCAGTGAACTGAAATGGACTGGGATGGGCCACTTCACATCAGATGACCACCAGATCTACTACTGTGGACAAGAGGACCACAGAAGAAATGGAGTAGCCTTCATAATTAATAATAAAGTGGCTAAAGCAGTGCTTGGATACAATCCAAAAAACGATAGAATGATCTCAATTCGAATTCAGGGTAAGCCATTTAACATCACAGTGATCCAAATATACGCCCCAACCACAGATGCTGAAGAAGCAGAAGTAGATCAGTTCTATGAGGACCTGCAGCACCTACTGGATAATACACCAAAAAGAGATGTTATTTTCATTACAGGAGACTGGAATGCTAAGGTGGGTAGTCAGACAACACCTGGAATTACAGGCAAGCATGGTCTGAGAGAACAAAATGAAGCAGGACATAGGCTGATAGAATTTTGCCAAGACAACTCACTGTGCATAACAAACACTCTCTTCCAACAACCTAAAAGACGACTTTATACATGGACTTCACCAGATGGTCGACACCGAAATCAGATTGACTACATCCTTTGCAGCCAAAGGTGGCGGACATCTATACAGTCGGTAAAAACAAGACCTGGAGCTGACTGTAGTTCAGATCACGAACTTCTTATTGCAAAATTTAGAATCAGACAAAAGAGAATAGGGAAGACCCACAGATCAGTTAGATATGAGCTCACTAATATTCCTAAGGAATATGCAGTGGAGGTGAAGAATAGATTTAAGGGACTAGATTTAGTAGATAGGGTCCCAGAAGAACTATGGACAGAAGTTCGCAACATTGTTCAGGAGGCGGCAACAAAAAACGTCCCAAAGAAAAAGAAAACCAAGAAGGCAAGATGGCTGTCTGCTGAGACACTGGAAGTAGCCCAAGAAAGAAGGAAAGCAAAAGGCAACAGTGATAGGGGGAAATATGCCCAATTAAATGCAAAATTCCAGAGGTTAGCCAGAAGAGATAAGGAATTATTTTTAAACAAGCAATGTGCGGAAGTGGAAGAAGATAATAGAATAGGAAGGACAAGAGACCTCTTCCAGAAAATTAGAAACATCGGAGGTAAATTCCAGGCAAAAATGGGTATGATCAAAAACAAAGATGGTAAGGACCTAACAGAAGCAGAAGAGATCAAGAAAAGGTGGCAAGAATACACGGAAGATCTGTATAGGAAGGATAATAATATCGGGGATAGCTTTGACGGTGTGGTCAGTGAGTTAGAGCCAGACATCCTGAAGAGTGAGGTTGAATGGGCCTTAAGAAGCATTGCTAATAACAAGGCAGCAGGAGACGACGGTATCCCAGCTGAACTGTTTAAAATCTTGCAAGATGATGCTGTCAAGGTGATGCATGCCATATGCCAGCAAATTTGGAAAACACAAGAATGGCCATCAGATTGGAAAAAATCAACTTATATCCCCATACCAAAAAAGGGAAGCACTAAAGAATGTTCAAACTATCGAACAGTGGCACTTATTTCACATGCCAGTAAGGTAATGCTCAAGATCTTGCAAGGTAGACTCCAGCAATTCATGGAGCGAGAATTGCCAGATGTACAAGCTGGGTTTAGAAAAGGCAGAGGAACTAGAGACCAAATTGCCAATATCCGCTGGATAATGGAGAAAGCCAGGGAATTTCAGAAAAACATCTATTTCTGTTTTATTGACTATTCTAAAGCCTTTGACTGTGTGGATCATAACAAATTGTGGCAAGTTCTTGGTGGTATGGGGATACCAAGTCATCTTGTCTGCCTACTGAGGAATCTGTATAACGACCAAGTAGCAACGGTAAGAACAGAGCATGGAACAACGGACTGGTTTAAGATTGGGAAAGGAGTACGGCAGGGCTGTATACTCTCACCCTACCTATTCAACCTGTACGCAGAACACATCATGCGACATGCTGGGCTTGAGGAATCCAAGGCTGGAGTTAAAATCGCTGGAAGAAACATTAACAATCTCAGATATGCAGATGATACCACTTTGATGGCTGAAAGCGAGGAGGAGTTGAGGAGCCTTATGACGAAGGTGAAAGAAGAAAGTGCAAAAGCTGGGTTGCAGTTAAACCTCAAAAAAACCAAGATTATGGCAACGAGCTTGATTGATGACTGGCAAATAGAGGGAGAAAAAGTGGAGGCAGTGACAGACTTTGTATTTCTAGGCGCAAAGATTACTGCAGACGCTGACTGCAGCCAGGAAATCAGAAGACGTCTACTTCTTGGGAGGAGAGCAATGGCAAATCTTGATAAAATAGTTAAGAGCAGAGACCTCACACTGACAACAAAGGTCCGCATAGTTAAAGCAATGGTATTCCCTGTAGTAACCTATGGCTGTGAGAGCTGGACCATAAGGAAGGCTGAGCGAAGGAAGATAGATGCTTTTGAACTGTGGTGTTGGAGGAAAATTCTGAGAGTGCCTTGGACTGCAAGAAGATCAAACCAGTCCGTACTCCAGGAAATCAAGCCAGACTGCTCACTTGAGGGAATGATATTAAAGGCAAAACTGAAGTACTTTGGCCACATAATGAGAAGACAGGATACCCTGGAGAAGAAGCTGATGCTAGGGAAAGTGGAAGGCAAAAGGAAGAGGGGCCGACCAAGGGCAAGATGGATGGATGGTATTCTGGAGGTGACGGACTCAACCATTGGGGAGCTGGGGATGGTGACAGCCGACAGAAAGCTCTGGCGTGGACTGGTCCATGAAGTCACGAAGAGTCGGAAACGACTGAACGAATAAACAACAACAAATAATTACAGTAGTTTCTGTGATGTCTGTATCGATATCTGGCTTACTTCAAATAGCTGACATTTGTTTGCTGCCCACTGGACTTCAGTTGGCATTGTTGATTTGCATCTAACCAAGGAAGGACATAGGCTGATAGAATTTTGCCTAGACAATTCACTGTGCATAACAAACACTCTCTTCCAGCAACCTAAAAGACGACTTTATACATGGACTTCACCAAATGGTCGACACCAAAATCAGATTGACTACATCCTTTGTAGCCAAAGGTGGTGGACATCTGTTACTGCAGACACTGGCTACAGCCAGGAAATCAGAAGACCTTAGGGGAGCTGGGGATGGCGACGGCCGACAGGAAGCTCTGGCGTGGGCTGGTCCACGAAGTCACGAAGAGTCGGAAGCGACTGAACGAATAAAAAAATAAAAAGGAAGTGGACAATTCAGAGTTGTATCATTTGCTGAAAATCATTCTTTGGAGCATCCAGTCAAGGAAGGTGGACTATGCAGAATGAAGTGAAGAAGAGGAAGAGTTGTTTGGCAAACCTGAGTTCAGATGTGGCAAACACTGCCTATGGCTACCTCAGAACACAAGTTGGGTGCTCACCAACCTGCATTCTTGGCAAGAGGATGCTCTGTAGCAGTGTTTCTCAACCTTGGCAACTTCAAGATGTGTGGACTTCAACTCCCAGAATTCCCCAGCCAGCATGCTGTCTGGGGAATTCTGGGAGTTGAAGTCCACACATCCTGAAGTTGCCAAGGTTGAGAAACACAATAGGGTAGGCAGATGTGGCTGTTAGAACTTCTTCCATCTTTAATGCTAGGCCACCACAAGGCTTAACTTGGGATTCCTCAAACAATATCACAAATTCAGGTTGATTTAAATGGAGGGGGAGGCCTGGCCCCCCAGAATTTGCCACATTAGTAGGTTCCTTCTAACACAGTTTCCAGATGCCCTACTTCTCTGTCTTAAAAGAGGCTTAATGTAGAAAAGCTGTAAAATACAAAGGAAAGTTTTCTCTTTGGTTTGCCTTAGGCAAAAATAGAATTGAATCTCAGCACAGAGTGAATGGCATGGTTAGACCCAAATCTGTATTGCTGCTGTTAAGCAGGACAGAAATTTAGGTGAGGAGTGAATAGACCTTAATTGGGAATGTTTCCCTTTCTTTTATATAGGGCCTGACAATCATTCTTCTCTCTCCATGAGTTCTATATTTAGGATAGGTGTGGAATAATGGAACTCAACAAGCTGGTGTTGCTCTTACGAAGGTGAAAGGCTTGCTTAAGAAACAGTAGATAAGGACTTGGCTTGTGGATGCAAAGGATGAGTCATTGCCACCTCTGGTACAAAACAGAGGTTCCTGTAGCCTACCCAAGGAAGTACCACATTTTCTCCTAAAGCCTCAAGGTGGGCTTTAGGAGAAAAAAGTTAACCTCTCCCTCCTCTGTATGATAATTAATATCCTGTCCATTTCCTATAGAACCTTGCTAAGTCTCTGCAGAGCTAGGCAGGACGAAGCTATGATTACTGTAGCCTACGAGAGTAGCTGAGTAAGTTTTAAGATTGGGCTTTGGGACAAGAACATTATTTTTTCTGTGGAGTCCTTGGTGCTCTCTGAGCCTTGTTGTTTTCTTGCAGACGTTTCATTGATGGACTAGGCAACATCTTCAGTGTGAGAAGGGAGTGGCTGAGAGCAAACCCCACTCCCTTCTCACACTGAAGACGTTGCCTAGTCTGGCAATGAAACGTCTTCAAGAAAACAACAAGGCTCAGAGAGCATCAAGGACTCCACAGTTCAACCCTGAGCTACAAATATTATTTTTTTCTCTTTTCTGTATAGAAATGATGAGTGTTTTCATGAAGACAAGGCCTGGAAGATCAAGGACATATTATTCTATGTAACAAAACTACTTTTACTAGAAAAAAAAGCTTTTGGTTTTTTATGATATGCATATTATGGATAATATTTCAAAACTGCCTTTTGGTTTTGTGACTAATGGTTGCAATTATGGAGGTACCAACTTCTAGAAAATCAGAAACCGAGAATCAAGTTATGCACATCTCCGTAGAAAATAAGCCCAAACTGCATTACTAGCCAAATGGAGAAGACTATTTTTTATGAACATGGAGGAATGAAAATCAGCTAGTGTGGTGGAAACTAGGATTACTGATTCATGGAAAATTGGTATAATTATGGTATTGATTCATGCAAAACCGGTACAATTATGGACACAGTTCTGACCTACTGGTCTTACAGGAGGATTCTCTGACAATTGCAAAGAAACTTAATGCCAGTTTTTATTTAAATATGGCTTTTAATTTAAATATGATACCTTGGCCCAAGGAGCAGCTTGCCCAAGAGAAGACCTTCCATAGAACTATGACCTGATGGTCACAGTCAGCAACTGTGATCTTCTCTGTACTTCACAGTGCAGTTAACCCTGCAGGCAAGACTGTTAACTATAGATTTCCCTGATCCTGACACACCTAATTTATTATCACAAATTAGAAAAATAGGGGTGCAGAAGAAAAAATAAATCTTGTTGCTTTTTCTTCCTTTGAGAATGAAATAGTTGGACGTGTCTATATGGATGCATCCAGCACTCCTAATGACATACTCTGGTACACTGTTAGGATGATGATGATGATGACGACAATAACAATAATATAGAATGCCTCTTGGCTATTTGACTGACATTTGTCTGGGTAGAGGAAACCAGGAATATCTTGAATGGAAGTAACCCTCTGCATTTTTTTTACTTTGCACTAGAACACATTAGGCTGCAGACACATAATAAAGCTGTAACATGCAAAGCAAGTTAAGGCCTAATCCAAACCCTGAAGCATTTAATTTAGGAGCCAGATCAAGTGTGTTTGCATACCCAGCTTTAGAGTCTCCAGAATACAGAGAAACATAGGAAGTGTCCTATCTCTACGCAGATGTTGTCCTACCAACCCACAACCCTCTATTTTGACTGCATGCAACACACAGAAAACACAGGCTGAGCTTTGATCCCACATTGGGGCTACCATCTTGCATTTTTTTACCAAACCCTGTGGACACTCCTGGACTTCAGTACCTCAGGTGGAAGTCTTCTTCATCACTTCTTCATCCCTACCAACTGAAGAAGCTGGGACTTGACCTTGGGTCACATTCTACAGAGCTAAGGTCCCTGGTTTCTCCCAGGTCTTGGTTTCTTGACCCAAGTAAGGCAGGCTTAGTGATCTGAGAGCAAGGATAGCATTCACAACACTGAGAATTAATCTTCTGCCCACTTCTCTGAGTGGCTCCATAAAACCCATGTATGGGATCGATCTGCACAGAGTAAGTAGTAAAACTTGGTGAACAAACAACCGTGAAAGGTGGACATCTTTTCTGTGATGTACACCAGGGCAACCAGACCTGGACTGCAAGATTCCAGGTGACCACTAGACGCAGCAAAGAGATACTATGAACCCTTTGCGGCCATTTATTGCTGCACAGATATTTGAAATTCAGATGTTGTAGATCTAAATTAGAGGCTAGAGTTAGTGTTTGAATGGTGTAACAAGTCTTTTCCAAAGATGTAAGGCCTAGATGTAAGAGGCATCAGGCAGCAAAGTATCTTGAACCAACAGCAAGTAGAGTGCCATCTTACAATGGCTGCCAGAAGATTCACCAAAAAGCAAAATTATCATCAGTTGTTCCTTCTGTAGACATGGTATATGTCTGTGAACATGAAGAGGCTGAGGCTTAATGATGACTGAATTAGCTGCTTGTTATTGTCCATTCTGATGAAAATTGAAATCCAAACTATTGGATGGTTGTCTATCCCTGCTATACTGTATACCAATCAAAGAGAATATTTGTAGCTCAGGGTTGAACTGTGGAGTCCATGGTGCTCTCTGAGCCTTGTTGTTTTCTTGCAGATGTTTCATTGCCAGACTAGGCAACATCTTCAGTTTGAGAAGGGAGTGGGGTTTGCTTGTCCACAAGCCAGGGTATACAAACAGAGAGCAAGTTCCACTCCCTTTTCGCACTGAAGATGTTGCCTAGCCTGGCAATGAAACGTCTGCAAGAAAACAACAAGGCTCAGAGAGCACCATGGACTCCTGCTATATACATTTATCTGAACATGAGCTTCACTAAATTCTGTAGGAGTATTGTTGAGTAACAGGTGAAAGAATTTGCTGTGATTTTTTTTAAATGTTCTATATTTGCAGCCATCACAACCTTTTCTTGATGGGGAATTTCATTGGTTGAATACATAATACTGAAACGGCATTGCCGCTTCCCAACACAAGAACCAAGTTGATATTTTCCACGGTTAAGGATCCTTCTCCTTCTCATTGTTATCACAAATAACATTCCACAGAGCACTGCAGATAAATAACCCTAACCCTATCAGAAGGAAAATAAAAGCTGGTTGAACTGTTTTCTTCCTCCTTCCATTTCAAAACGGACTTTGTTGGATCATGATGCTTCATCAGATTCTTTGCAGAGGTGGACTGTAATTATCACATATAATTGTACAGCATTTTATCTCTACCTGGCTTTGCTACCTGTTCAAAAAAAAGCCTTTCAAGCAAGACAGTACTTTCAAGCACCTCCATCATTAATTCATTTGCTCCTCTACGCTTTAAAATAAAACTAATCACAATTAATTTATTTGGCACAATGTAGATATTTGAAACTCTTTCATCATTATGCCTTGGCAATTTCAATTACAACACTGCCTGATACCAGAAGAGCTACGTTGCATTTTCTTGCTTTATTTTTTCAATGCACGATTGTTAGCAGCCAAATCATTTGTACCAGTTACCAGTATTAGAGAGAGTAATGATGATGAGAAAACTTTTAATCAAATTCTGAACAAAGGAATGAGCAGGCTTAGAATCTTCAGGGCCAATGCTTTCTATGTTTAGGGCAGATTTTTCACTGTAGTAACCTCTCAGTAGCCTATATGTGTATGCAGCAGATGTTGCTCTAATCTAAAAGGAAGAACAGGCAAAGAACACGGAATCTATCAATGGAACAGAGGTACAGTATGTCAGAGGAAACTCCCATGGATTTCTCTCAGACTGAAACAAATATCCTTCAAATCAAAGTCTGCTGAAAGATAGATAAGTGGCAATGCTAAAATTCTGCAAGCATCCATAATTCTGCATTCCAAAAATGCACATATATTTTGGAAAGCTACCATGCATAAGAGATAATTATGTTGCCTATGTTAGAAAGTGCTGTGTTTAAAAAAATGTATTAAGGAAAGTCATATATAAAAGTGTGTGTGTTAGAAAGTTGCATATGAGAAACAAATACACGGATGGCTCAGCAGGTTAAACTACTGAGCTGTAGGCTGCAGATCAGAAGGTCTGCAGTTCGAACCCCATGCAACGAGGTGAGCTCTCGTTGTTACTCCCAGCTCCTGTCAACCCAACAGTTTGAAAGCTTTGCAAGTAGATAAATGGGTACCACCTTAAGTGGGCTAATTTGCTGGCGTCCTGTCGGGAAGTCGGCACCACCGGAGGAAAGGATCGGAGGAAGATCGAATGGCAGGCGGTGACGACGGACCCAGATGCAACAGCTATAGGACGTCAGCAGCCGGCTCAAGGCATCCTGGGAATTATACTCCAGAGCCTGGAAGAGTCGGTTTCCTTACCCCCTCCCCTCACGCGCGGTGAAAATGGTGATTTGTGAATTGTATAATTAATGTATATATATGCTTGTAAGCCGCCTAGAGTCCTCCATTAGGGAGGGGATAGGCGGGGTATAAATACCACAATCAATCAATCAATCAATCAATACACATTCTTCAGCATAGAAAAATGGGCAACTGGCATGGACCAGATTTAGAAATATATGTCCCTATCTATAGGGAAATCCATTGATGTACAGTAATGTATATCCGTAGTTCATTGGTGATCACTCGTAGCCGAGTAAGATTGTCTTCCAAAGGTAAAATTTTAACGGTGGATCCGTAAGTGGCTATAAAGGCCAATTCTGGATCCGCACAACCTCCCACAATGAGGGCATAGGTTTCCGGGTGGGAGACGGTCATGATGAGGGTTTGCCTGACGTGCCTTCCTTTTAGCTCTTTTCTCCTTTTTGCCCTGTACTCGTGCTTCTTCAAAGTCCATAGCGCCATTCATAAAGGATGACCTCCAATTGAAACGCTCATAAGTTAGGGCTTCCCAGTTCTCAATGCTGATATTACATTTTTTAAAATTAGCTTTGAGAGTATCTTTGAATCTCTTTTGCTGTCCACCAATATTCCGTTTTCCATTCTTAAGTTGGGAGTAAAGTAGCTGCTTTGGAAGACGATGGTCAGGCATTTGAACATCATGACCGGTCCAGCGAAGTTGATGTTGGATGATCATTGTTTCAGTGCTGCTGGTTTTCGCTTCTTCTAATACGCTAACATTAGTCCGCCTATCTTCCCAAGTTATTTGCAGAATTTTTCGGAGGCAGCGTTGATGGAATCTTTCAAGAAGTTGGAGGTGGCGTTTGTAGAGGGTCCATGTTTCACAGGCATACGGAAGGGTTGGTAGTACAATGGCTTTGTAAACAAGCATTTTGGTCTCCCTGCGAATGTCCTGATCCTCAAACACTCTACGCTTCCGTAGTACAGTATATTCGATATACGGTATATACAGTATACAGTATACGGTATACTGTATACGGATATACAGTATATACAGTATACTGTATACGGATATACAGTATATTCGATATACGGATATATAATATCCGTAGTACAGTATATTCGATAATATTTTTCCAATTAAGTATGGATGGAGTATCATTTATTTAATCCCCATTCTTCTATCCTTTTCTTCCCCATCTAAGACCATTTCTGCCTTCAGAGTTCCTGAACAGAATTAATTCTGAAGGAGTGTAACGTGTCTAAAGGTCATATAAACTCCAGAAGGACTCACACAATAGTCAATTGTGAAAAGGAAATGTTTGCAAATGTGTAATGGAGATTCAGAGGCATGAAACGATAGAAATACAGAGATGGATCTAAAGTGAAAGGTTGTACCAACTCTGATAGCTGTCTAAGTCTCCAGGGACAAATAAAAATAAGAAATGAATTTCAGTTCCTTCGTTGGCAGCTTTCATTTCCTGCACTCTGCTGAACTCAGACAGAGAGAGACTGATTTTTCAAGATACAGAAAGACATCAGTTATGATTATTGGGCAAATTTTTGAAAGAGCTGCTTCATAATGCTCTGCATCGTAGAAGCAGCCACATCTTTTTCCAGCCTTGCACAGCCGAGGGGAGCAGCTTTGGCTAAGTAGCTGCATCAGCCAGGAAACAGGGCAGCTGCTTTAATGCCTCAAAGAGAAATACATCACATGCAAAACACCCCCTGGAGGGATTTGCACAGCCCCTTTACCAAGACCAGGGGTGGGTAACGTCAGTCCCGCAGGCCGTATAAGGCCCGCGGGGCTTCCGCCTAAGGCCCACGGGGCTCCCGCCCGCAACCCCTGCCCCTTCCACGCGATTGGCTCCCACCCGCAAACCCCGCCCCCCAGTGCTTGTGATTGGCTCCCGCCCGCAAACTCCGGCCCCCGGTCCACGGAAATCCCAGAAACCCCGCCCCCCACCCCCCAGTCCCCAGTTATAAATATCTAAATGGCCCTTGGCAGAAAAAAGGTTCCCCACCCCTGACCTAGACAAAGGCTGCCACCTATGGAACGAAAAACAAAAGTAATTTGTAGATCCGCTACTCTACAATTTCTAGTCTGAAGGTCTTGTGTGGGCAGCAAGACAAGCAGCAAAATACTGCCTGTTCAATGCGCCCCAACAATGTTTACGTTTTCTCCAGGAAAAGAATATATGTTTCCATAAATATCCTTAAGCACAATTGTTTAAATCTTAGTTCCAATTTTACTTTATGGCTTAGAACAGAATAGCCAGTGCATGTTTCTGCCCACAATTGCTGTAGATGATAGAGATGACACTATAATGCATTCCTTCTCGCATTTTTTTTTTAATCCGTTCAATCGTGTCTGATTCTTTGAGACGGCCTGGACAAGTCCCTGCAGTTTTCTTGTCAAGGTTTTTCAAAAGTGGTTTGCCATTGCCTGCTTCCCAGGGCTGAGAGAAAGTGACTGGCCCAAGGTCACCCAGCTGGCTTTGTGCCTAAGGTGGGACAAGAAATCACAGTCTCCTGATGCCTAAACCACTAGACCAATCTGGCCCTCTTCTTCTGCTGTACTTTGCAAGAATTCAGAAACAGAAGGGGGGAAGAGGCAGTATGAGCATCAAAAAGTTTAGAAATGTTGGGATAAATCTACATTGGCCACAGATTTGGCTCTGTAATCTAGTTACCAGCCTCTCCTTTAAGACACAGTAGTAGGATACCACTGTACACCAAAAAACCTTACTGGATCTTTGCTCAGCAGCATTCAGTGAGATTTGCAGGGATGGGGACAAAAAAGGAAAATGTTTTGGTAAGTGAGCAGATATGGGCTACACGTTTATTGCTTAAAGTGAACAGAAGGTTTCTGGGCAGTATTGAGTCCAGATCTAGCTTCATGTGCATTATAAAGTCCAGATCTGCCATCCCACTTGCTATGGCAGCCAATCCTATGCTTCCCTCCCATCAGTGGCGGGAAGGAGAAGCAGCCCTTACCATGGCATATTAAGGGGCACCCCATTTGCAGTCATCACCCCCACACCTACAGCTATGGATCTCACATAATGACCTCCAGTGTTGTTTCTCTGGGACAATAGGTGCACGTGCCAACAGAAGTTCTATAAGTGATGAGTGGGTGGGTAAGCATGGAGTTTGAGTGAACTGACACTCAGCCAGGCCCCTGTTTTACTCAGGGTGGACCTGAGTGAAAACTGCAGGCTTCAGCTCTCCAGCTATCCAGGCCCACTCATTGAGAAGGTTGTGTGGCCACCCACATGTCTCGCATCCGGATGATGAGTCCACCAGGACTTTGGACACCACTTTGTCCAAAATGAAAAAAGAGAGTGTACTACAATTCTGAGGGAAAAAATGCAGAGCAGAGGTATGGTCATTTTGGATTCTTCTTCCCCTTCCCCTTCCCCTTCCCCTTCCCCTTCCCCTTCTTTTTATTAGGCAAATGAAGCACATTACTTTTCTGCCCACCAATATTTGGTATTGCTTGTTATACTCTATTATTTCGTCTATACGGATAGGGTTTATCCCAGATATAAGAAACTATCATCACAACAAAACTGCAAATATACTACAATAAATGAGCTAGTTCACTAACAAGACCCAAAACCATGGGAACAAATGGCAGGAAAGGCTGGTTAGGGGCAAGGCTGCATTCCAGCAAAATGGATGCTCAGCAGGGCCATACGCTCAAGGATGATCGCATCACATGCTGTGGTGGTGATTCCCCCCCTGCATATAGCATCCCATGTAGATTCATGAGTTACCTCTCTTCTTTGGCTCTGTGATGACTGGCAGAAGATTTGTTTTCCCCAAATATATTCTTCTTCTTCTTGGCGATCACTTGTGGCCGAGTAAGATTGTCCTCCAGGGGTAAAATCTTAACAGTGGATCCGTAAGTGGCTGTAAAGGCCAATTCTGGATCTGCACAACCTCCCACAATGAGGGCATAGGTTTCCAGGTGGAAGACGGTCACAATTTGCTTGACGTGCCTTCCTCTTTGCCCTGTACTTGTGCTTCTTCAAAGTCCGTAGCGCCTTTAATAAAGACTGAACTCCAATTGAAATGCTCATGAGTTAGGGCTTCCCAGTTCTCAATGCTGATATTAAATGTTTTAAAATTAGCTTTGAGAGTATCTTTGAATCTCTTTTGCTTTTTTTTGTTTGTCTGTGTGTTCCCAAATATATACCTTTTCTTCTCTTTATCCTTTCCACTACTCTCTTTATTTTGCTCAGGACATTTTTAGCAGCTGAGTTTCACCATGACATAAAGGTAATAAATTGGCAACAATATCTACCCACAAGCATTGTCCATATATTGACAAGTGTATGCTGTTTGAATAGGTATGAGTACATGTCTTCTCTGTTTGCCCAGCCATCTATCTTTGTTTCTCTATCAATATGCTTCTACGAGAGTCCCATGCTGTTTGATTCCAACCATCTTGTACTTCCTTCATAAATCTCTCCCACAACAATGAAGTGTCTCTGTATTTATACAGTACCGGTGATGCAGAAATGCATCACAGCACAGGGAATGGGCCCATAACTCCTCTTCTGTTGTTTAATAAAGTACTTGAAATGCGTGGGAAGAATGCATCAATATTGTTAAAGTTAATGACTGACTGGTTCATAACAAAAGAAAGAGAAACAGAAGGACGGCATTTACAGTAAATGAAATTGGTGTGATAAAGGGTGTAGGTGAGCCTTCTGCCTCTACAATCCCTAGCTATCCCAGCCAAAGGGTGGCTGGGGATTATGGAAGGAGAAGTCCAATATATCTCAAAGACATAAGGTTAGGGAAGGCTAGTATACATTCACAAAAATTATAAAAAGACCTGTAGATATCATATTGAAAGACATCAGGAAATGGAGCAACTCTAATCTCCAAAGAGATTATTTATGTTAAAATTCTGGGCAAGACTTTCTAAGGAATGATAGCTCATGCAGAAACAGAAGATGGATCCACTAATCAATATGACCCCCATCTCATGTATGTGGTTGTGTCTTCAGAGAGATGAATTTTGTCCATACTTACTTTCAAGAGAGAGGACAGATTTCCCTGATGCGACTTAATAATCTTCATCATTTTCTTGGCCATTTTCTTGAATACGACTTTCAATTGACACTTTCTGAAATGTCCCCCACATAGATAGTAAACAACTCTCATCAACAACATAAGTAAAAAGTTTCATATGGTTTCTCATGCACCCTTCCTCTAACTAAGATAACCTCTCTCTCTCTCTCTCTCTCTGTGTGTGTGTGTGTGTATGTGTGTGTGTGTATGCATATGCATAAGGTAATTCTACTTTATTGTAAGGCTATCTTGCAATTCTGAAGTACAAATCTCCTGTCCTCCCTATTTACAGCCTGAGTAATTAGGGCAGGCCCTTTCTAAGTTTCTTTCTTTGCCCGTTACTCAGTTGTGGGCTTCTTCCCCTTTTAACTGATTGTTTCCTAGGCAGCATCACTTCCCCCATCTTCTTTTTTTTAACAAGAATTTTATTGAATTTCAGAAAAAAGATAAAAGATACAGAAAAACAAAAAACTACAAAAAAAAAGAACTAAAAAGTGTGAAAACACAGGATAATTTTTTATTTAGATAGATTACAAAGAGAAGTGACTTCCGACTTTAAATCAAACTGGAAGCAACAGTTGTTGGGACTTCTAGTATCATGGACTGCTTTAATGAATTTCACATTTTGAAATTTACAGAGTACTGCTGTCCATGTTTACAAAACCCCCACTAATCCAACATGCCCTGTTGTCCTAATTGAATGATGATGACAGAAGTCAGGATGACCTCATCAGATTTCCTCTAAATATTCATGAACTTATGCAAATTTCAGAGTCCTGAGACTCTGTGTAAGGTTGTGCCATTTTTTTGTTGCAAAGGTACGGCTACAGAGTAGAAAGTGGGGGGAATGCAATTTAAAATATCCTTGTGGGTTTTAGGTACAGTATGTTAATTGTATTTTATATTTTTATAATTATGTAATTGTATTTTATATTTTTATAATTATATACAACTGAGAGAATATTAGTCATGATAATGTAAATGAATAAGACTGTTTTTAAATTTGATAAGGGGCTCATTTACATTGTGATCTAAATGCATTTTAATATTTAATTGGGACTTGTTAAATTAGATTTAAAACTATTTCAAATCAGAGGGTTTATATTTTAAAGCCCAATGTGTTTACCTTGTAGAATTCCAACTTGTACTGGTCAGTGACCGTAATAAATTGAAATTGAATTGAATTGACTTCCAACTTTAAACATCAAGGATATAAAGCCATTTATATCCTTCAAGGATATAAAGCCATTTCCCACAATCTATGGGATCTTACAATCTTACTCTATATAAAACCAAAATCACATTATTTCTACAATTCAACCCCTTAGCACATTATAAAAATAACTAAATATCATTGCTCCCTCCCTTTATATTAAAAGAATATATATATATATATCACCTAATCAACATCCCCCCCTAAATTAACAGTTACTTAATTGTTCCCTTCCTACTACTATTCTATACATTCCTGTCTACTATAATAAAAATAAAAAGCATGTAAATTATCTACCATTATAATTAATAATACAAAAAACATGAATACAAAAAACATGAATAAAAAGAAACCTTAATAATCATCCCAATCATTAACAAAAAGTAAAATCATCCAAAGCCAAAAGACCATCCAGATAAATATTTTAGTCCCTTAACCCACTTCAAGATAGACCAAGACAATTACAGTACATATCCCCATAACAAGCACAGAGCTATTCTCTTAAAGAAATCAAACAGCCCAACTGCTCCCCTCACAAACACAGACTTCTCTTCAAAAAACTTCCCATACATAATATTTCCATAACATTCCAATAGAAAGTCAAATTCACTCATGTCTTGTAGCTCAATTTCTCCATTTAAGTTCTTCCATTCAGCATTGCCAATTTCATTGCCAATTTCATCCAGGATTTCAACAGAAGCCAGAATCTCACTCTTGGGAGTGACATTTCCATCACTATTAGATTCTTCAGGTTCATCCACATCATCCCCAACCAGATGGCACATTTCAGACCACATATTTTCCACAATGCTCCAAATGTGTTGCAGAATAACTTGGCAGGAATCAGAAAGAATCTGCTTAATATCTGCTTTGATGTCTCGGCGAAAGTCAGAGAAAGCCTGGCTAAGATCCTCCATTTAGGAAGCAGTAAATGATGACGCCCCCTGGATACTTAAGCAGCCAAAGTGAAAGTCAATGGAAAATTTCTGAACTGAGTTAAGATAAGATAACAGACAGTCCCCAGACAAAGCAGTGGGAGGAAAGTGAAAGTTCAGAACAGCAGATTCAACATGTAGGAAAAATGCCAAAATCTTCAGAATTAGCACAAAAATAACAGGTAGACAACAACATGCTCTCAACCCTCCATAGTGTTGGATGGAAAGCGAAATCCAAAGCTTTTTTTTTTAAAAAAAATTAAATTAATCACAAAAATAATGATAAGCACCAAGAGAGATCGTTTCTCCTTAATGTAGAAAGCCTCTCTTAGGGTACAAATACTTTAAAAAAAAACTAAATTGGGTGCTTTAAGAATGGGGTGGCTGTACTTAATGTCTCTTTAAGGGCTGCAGCGCGGTGTGGAAATGGTGACGTCCCAGCCTCCCGGCGAAGTCTTACCCGTCGATCGCACATGCTGTCCATGATCTCCTGGCTGCAACTCGCCATCTGGAGGACGAATGGGTTGATTCCAAGCATTTTCCTTAATCTGGAAAAATGCTCTGGGCTTCAGGAGAAACCAGCCTGAGCCCAAAAAAAGTGCCACAAAGCCAGTTCTGCCCGGTGAGCTCTCAGGCACAGCTGCTCAGTCCACCATATTCCCACCAGAAGTCCCTCTTTCCCCCATCTTCCAAGGCCACCCTCACATTCCATCACAGCCTTGGATGTTCCCATCCCTTTCCAAGAACACTTCCAGGCTCCCTGCATGTAGGGGTAAGAAACTGATGAGTACTCTTATTTGCCAACCAAGTGGTATTAGCACCAGGCAGTCTTAACACATTATTCTTCTGATCTGCTCCTCTGGGTGAATCTGGATAGATTACTGAGGCAGGGGGTGCCAAAGCTTACTGTTCCTGATGGTTTAATAGAGTCATAGAAAGCCTCATCCTGGTTACGGGAGGCTATTGAAGCTAAACCACCATCCACTGTATCCATTGTTGCTGGTGATTATAAGAGTTTAAATTTTAAACAGCTAAATAGAACTTCAGTCTATAAAAAATACAAAGCACCTGGTATGTTCCAGTTCCAATTGTTTTTCTCACATCTATCCATTTCAAAGAGCAGCTTAAGGTGAATAATGATAATATCTGTGTCTACCATCATCCCTCTTCCTGCGTATGTTGTTTCATCCCACCTTTCTCTTGATGGTCCATCAAGAGAAAAAAAAATATCAATATCTCAGTCTATTCTCTGTTATACTTCACCTAATAATTCACTTTGGACTGATGGTGACATGGTGGCATTTTCAGGCTAATGATCCAATAGGTTATAACAAAGGAGACATCTGGTGTCAGCCGGTTTCTATTAATAGTTGTAGGGAACAATGCAAGATACCATTGATTTTATAGCCATTCAGTTGCTGAAAGCAGTGTTTTTCACACATTGCTTAAATGATCAATCAATGCCTATGTCCTGCAGTTAATTGGCACTTAGGATAACACTCTGTGTGCAAGATAAAATATTAAAAGGAAAAACAGATTTCCAGCAGAGCAGTGATATGCCTGGGCTCATAAAAAATTTGGAAGATTGACTACAGTTGGGAGCACAGGAAAGAAAAGTCTGAGAGGAGAATAGAAGGACAGCTCCTGAAATGACTAGGTACTCCTGGAAATAGGTACATGGATCTCTTGATTCCATTTCCTCTCCCTGATTCACTGATAAAGTCAGGAGAAAACACTTCTAGAAAGCTGCACTAGGATACATAGCAACAGATGGTACTTGAGGATTTGAAGAATTTTCTCCAACACTATGCCCCCAAATGCCCTTTTCCTAGGAAGTCTGTGACAAAATATTGCTGCTTTGCACTTTCTAAAATGAGACGAGAGAGAGAGAGAGAGAGAGAGAGAGAGAGAGAGAGAGAGAGAGAGAGAGAGAGAGAGAGAGAGAGATTATAACAGTTGCTATAATCATCTTGGCTCTATTTGCCAGCAATGGGTATCTGCATGTCTGTGTTTGCTGGGAAGCATAAGGTTTGCAGCACATACTCCCTTTGGGATCATGTGACCAGGAAGGAAGGGGGCTTGGGGCATTCTGTGTTGCTCCTCTTGGGATGCACCGGTGGAGGGGAATAATTTTCAGGCATTATTTCTCTGCAGCCTGATCTGACCCATCTTCAGCTCAATCTTCATTTGCCAGCTTCTCCCCATACCCCAGATTTGGTCTTCTTCCTCTTTGTTTTTGGACAGTTCTCCTGCTGATGGGCCTATAGAGTCCCAAGCCCGTTTACTCCATTTATTTCCAACATTCCATTGGGTTGGAAAGTGTAAAAAGAGAGGAAGAGTCATTTCTGAGACCAGTTACTACTGTACTTTCATCTCATACCTATTTTCATAGGTAGGTCCTGTTCTGAAAATACCAAAAAGCGAAGAAGGAGAAGGAGAAGGAGAAGGAGAAGGAGAAGGAGAAGGAGAAGGAGGAGGAGGAGGAGGAGGAGGAGGAGGAGGAGGAGGAGGAGGAGGAGGAGGAGGAGGAGGAGGAGAAGAAGAAGAAGAAGAAGAAGAAGAAGAAGAAGAAGAAGAAGAAGAAGAAGAAGAAGAAGAAGAAGAAGAAGAAGAAGAAGAAGAAAGGTGAAGCAAACTTCAGATGGGAAGCTATGATCACATATTCAGACAAACATTCCATGTGCAGTCTGCCCTGTTAGGGTGTGTGTGTGTGTGTGTGTGTGTGTTGTAAAAATAATCTTGTGCTATAAAGGGAGCATTTGAGCACCAAGTTTTCTGTGCAAAGGAGTACAGAGCTAGTAAGGCTATTTGAAATTTGCAAAAGTTAAATTGTAGAAGTACACCCAGAGCATAGGCCTCGAAGAAAGGGAGTATGTAGCACTTTCTGTAAATGAGGTCACAGAAATAATAAGCGATAGCAGGTACTCATGCAAATGGAGGCATTATCTAGAGCAGGAACATCATTTTCAGCAAGAAGGAAGTTCAGTCAGTGTCAATGAATGCAATCTGCTCACAACAGAACTGCAATCTGGAGGGCAGATTTTTGAGTTTGTAAAAAGAATGAAGAACAAATGAATATCTTGTGCATCTAGAATTGTTCAAAAGGACTCTAAGCTGTAAAACTACATAGGCGGGCAATGTTATGGCATGACAAAGGATGTATTGATAACATTTGACCATAACAAGTAAGTAAAACTTTTAAAACACAGAATTCCAGTGGTGTACCAATGGCTATAGGAATGAACTGAGAAGAATGAGATTACAGGTAAAAGCTACTCAAGACAGAAATGTTGCATTTGTATGTGTGTGAAGGAACAATGGTGGTCTTCCAGGATGCTGTGGCACATAACTATGAAGGCATGAGTGACAATTATATTCAAAAAGGAGATCGCTAAGAGATGTGCTAGCAAGAACCAATAAACACATTAGATACTTTTGTTTTCTTGGGCTCAGTAATAGATAAAGATGGATTGTGTTTTGGAATATTAATCCTAGGGAAAAAGCTTAGAGCTGAGAATAAAGGATAAGGACATTTCAATGACAACAAAGATCAGGATACTTAAAACAATATATTTTCAGTGGTAATATATGGCTGTGAAAATTGAACACTGAGAAAATACAAGAGAAATAAGATAAACACCTTCAAATTATGGATGTGGAGATGGTTAAAAGTAACTTGGATTGCAGAAAGAGACAATTAATCAATCTGAGAGAAAATAAAAGCTGACTGCTCCTTTGAGGTAACAGCAGCAAGCAAATCTTACATCCTTTGGTCACATGATGCGAGTGAATGAAGGATTAGAAATTGTTATGCCAGGCAAGTCTGAAAGAAGCAGAAAGGAAAGGCAATGGATAAGATGGATGGATGGGATAAAAGAGATCTCTGGAATGTCCTTGGAAGAGCTGCAGAGAGTCACCAGGGACAGGCCGAGAGGAAGCACAATTTCTTCAAACAGCCATCACGAGTTGAACTCAGAGGCCTGTAGCTAAATTGCCTGACAATTTAATTATTTCCATTTGGTTTTCTCTCATTTTGCCCAGTGCGCCATCATTTTCATACAGATAAAACTAGGTTCATCTCAGCAACCATTTCTACTTCCTCTGATGTACCAGAGGATATGGGGTCATTAGGCCATCAAAAACATTGTGCTGAGAAGCGGAGCTATTCATCATTCTGATGTATGAGTAATTTTGATTAACTGCATCACTTCATTATTATTCTCCACCATCGCCAAGACTGATAAAAGGAAGTACAGCCATTCAGATATGCCTTACAGCCATATATGTGAACACCAGTATAGGAAAGCACTGGACGTGAACCATTATATACGTTGTGATCACTTTGATGGTTAATAATGGTGTTTTCAAACATTTTCATCCCAATCAGCCCTATAGAAATCCTGCAGCAATGCAAAGGAAATTGTAGTTTTAATAGTGTGGCTGCAATAAACTTTTTAATTTCTCTCACTTCTGTTATTAAGTTACCCAACTGCAGTCAATCCGACGCATATGTCAAAAAACAAAGAACGTTCGTTTTGCCTCTGATCTGTTACAAGTAAAAGATGCTTCATATCTCCTTAAAATATCCTTAAATTTATAGGCTGCTTTTAAATAACTTAGACAAGTTGGTCTTGAATTCCTAGATCAACTGGTCTAAAACTCCTCTGAAAGGCAGGGAGCAAAATCAGAAAGCAATAATTGTTTTTTATATTAGAAAAACAAACAAAGCAAAAATATCAAGCATGTAAAAATATTTGGTCATTGTGCGTGAACATTCAAGAAAGTAATGGTTGGGCCCTATGATCATATGAAACATCTCAGCTGCTTTGGTGTTTATTCGAAGAACACCAAAGCAGCAAGTGGACTAGAAGCCAGAAAACTGAAGAAACCACTAGGGAGCTACTTGTAAACTGGGGGGTGGGGTGGACAAACTATGGCCCCCAAATGGCCGTTTGCAACTTCGGGCACCCCAGAATCATATCACCAAAATTGGAGGCAAAAATTGTCAATTTTCAACAATGTAGTTTTTTGTTTCTGTCCCCCCCCCCAAAAAAAAAAAATTAAGGTAGCAAGAATGCAGGAATCTCTGAGAGGCAAACTACTCCCAATGTCACCCTTAAACTCCCCAGAACGACCCCCCCCCAATGACCTCAAATACACCCCTGTATTTTTAAGAAAGCTGCTGCAGATTCTCCTTGTATTGGTAAATCATTCTTTTGCATAGGCTTCTTAACATTGCTTAGAAAGACCTTCTTGCTTTTGCAGCCTGAGGATGGAATTGCAAAACTGAAAAGATATGCTTGGTGGACACACAATAATTGTTGGGAGGGTGCATAAAAGTAGAGTCAGTGAGGGTAGAATGAAATATCCTAGAAGAGAATATGGCTGGCTGAGCTGGAAAATTTCAAAAGAGCAACAACGAGACATGAGGAACTCTGACTGTCTGCTGCCATCTGTGGTCATCTGATAACCCTATTCAAAATGCAACACCTTGCTACAAATCTTAGGATACTGGACAGTTGTATTATGTAGACAATGACATTGTAAAGAAGAAGCTAATCTGTTAAGACAATTCACTCCGGTTTTATTGTGAACCGCCCAGAGTTCCCCCTTTGGGGGAAGATGGGTGGTAATATAAATTAAATAAGTAAATAAATAAATAAATAAAATCCACAGTGATATATTGATCAAACCCAGGAAAAAATAGCACAGATCAAGGTACCTTTTTTTGTTTTTTTAAATTATTGCAAGTTATTTTCAGACACGACTAAACGACTGAACAATTCAGTGCCAAGGGACCATCTTGATCCTATACAGTAAATAACTATACTTGGGTTACAGCATTCATATGGTGGCACGATATAAAATTTAAGACACCCACCCCAACCTTCGAAAGAAATTAGGAAGTCGTAAAAGAAATCCTTCACATTACAACTTCAGCAGTAGGTAAATAACTACCTTGTGAGAGTTCTTCAGTTAGTTACAGCAGAATCAGGGCAGTGATTTATTGCAATACAAAGTTAAAGGTTATTAAGCTTCGGGTTCTCTTTCCAAGTATTTTTTCTGGATCAGCTCTAGGAAAGAATATCAGTATTACCGACAAGTCCAACTTCTTCTATGTTTCCTGTTGCAGTCAGAAGAAAACCAACTAGCCAGTAGCAATGAGAACAGATTGAATCATAGATGTTTGCACTAGTGAACACCAATATTTTCATCTTCATTGATTTGCATTTTTCACCTCTTTTAGACTATGACCGTCTGAAAATGAAGGCAGGTCGAATCTTGTGAGCCTCGCTTCATTTCTAGCATATGCAGTTAAGCTCTCAATGAGAAATCAGCGTGTTTACCTCCTTATTTATTTTTACCTCCAGAGTCCACTGGAGGTGGGTGGCCAATAAATTAAAATAAATAATAAATGATCATAATATGTATGCCTGTTCTGAAAATTTTGTTGTTGTTGTTGTTCAGTCGTTTAGTCGTGTCTGAAAATAACCTGCAATAATTTAAAAAAACAAAAAAAGGTACCTTGATCTGTGCTATTTTTTCCTGGGTTTGATCAATATATCATTGTGGATTGTATTTATTTACTTATTTACTTATTTAATTTATATTACCACCCATCTTCCCCCAAAGGGGGAACTCTGGGCGGTTCACAATAAAACCGGAGTTAAAATACAAAACAAATCACAATAAAAGTGAAATAAATATATATCATCATTATAATTATTAAAAGATATAAATAAAATAAAATGGAATCCAGATGGCTACAGTTCTTCCTCAAATCCAGAGCACAAGGCCGTTCTTAGTCCACTCTAGGGTGCTAGCCATCCCCAAGAATGACTATTTCCCCTCCCGTCCCAGGCTTGGTGACAAAACCAGGTTTTCAGTTTTTTCCTGAAGTCCAGGAGAGACGGGCCCTGTCTCACCCCTGGGGGAAGGATGTTCCAGAGGGCAGGAGCTACTGCAGAGAAGGCCCGCTTCCGAGACCCCATTAGGTGGAATTCTTTTAAAGATGGAGTCCGTAACATGCCCTCTCTGCATGACCGGGTGGGACGGGTCGATTCAATAGATATAGATATATAATTGAATAGATTCAATTTTGTATGTTAAATGTCAGCAACTGGACTGAAATATATTGTTTCCTTCTGTATTTGTTTCTCCTCGGTTATAAGATGGCATTCAGAGATATAGGACCTGAACACCAAAGACAGCACATGGATATCCATGTGGGAGAGTGGTGCAAGTGATATCATGTGCTTCATCATGTCATCATCCACATGGTGCAGATTTGGAACTTGCTTCACACATGCATGGATTTCTGTCATTTGGGTTATGACATCATCATGCATGCAATGTCATTTTAACATCCTTGTGGCTTCTACCTGACTCCTATGGCTGCACCACTCACAAAATCCTTTAACTATGTGTACAGACAGTCAGACTGCTGATCAAATTTACTGTTGTCCTTTGCCATTTCTCAACAGCTTGAGGTCTGAATAATAGCTTGTTTTAGGCTGAATATAGAGAAAGCTGGGCATGTGATAACTGGGGGGACTCACTTGTTAGATTGCAACAGGGCTGCTTCTGCATTGGGTTCAAGAAGAGTGTCCCCACTCTACCCTCACCCCCCACAAGCAGAAGAGCAATCTGAAGTGAGCTATGGAGAAGTGAAGTAACTGTGGCTGCCTATCTCTGATTGTTCCACCACTAAGAGAGTGTTCCATCCTTCTCTTAGGATGACATGATGTTATCTAATGGATAGATTGGATTCCAAAGCAGGATTTAACTATGGTGAATTCTGCATGCCCATTTCTTTCAGAGAGATCTTTAATATTTGTCCTTTTGGTTCTGCAGGAATTCCATTTCAAATAACACAGTTTTAACCTCTCATTTTGCAAGAATCCATCTGCCATGTTCATCTACAGCAGTATGTAGGGGTCGACTTTAAAATCCGGGCTGTTCTGGATGTTCAACAGGGTCTTGTGATCATCACAGCCCCAGCACAAAATCTGTTGAACGACCTCTGCAGCTAAGCATCCAGCCACCATGTAGTCTGGGTCAGTTTCACACAGCCCAACTCATAGCCAATTTTTGTAAATATTAAAATACCACCTCAAACTGTTGCTCTGCTATCTTTTCTTCTTATTCAGGCTTGAGCTCCAGGTCAGTTTCAGAAATGAAAATAACATACTCTTCACACTGCTCTTTTCAGAGCTAAGCTAAGCTTCCTCTTTTCTCGGGCTATTAAAAGAGCTTTAATCTTTTATCTGATTGGGTTTTATGTTATTTTAATCTGTCTTTTAAAAATGCCTGTGTCCTTAAATGATGTGGATTATTGGATGTGGATTGTATACAGCATGTTTTCCTCAAAAATCATATTTCATGGGCAAAGCATGTATTGAAATTTAGTAAAATAACCTTTGGTTCCTGTGAGAATATTGTGTTTCTGGTCAGTAAGCATTTGTAGGGTGTGCTGAGGACTCTGAAAACCAAGGGGGTAAATTTTCCACAATTGGAGTCACTCTCACTCAACCCTAGGAAGAAGAAACTAGCAAACCACTTCCAAATATGTTGCCAAGAAAATGGACTTGTGCATGTAGTTGCCAGGAGTCAAGACTCAATAATAGGCAGATCAATAATAAATGTATTATGTATACTACTTTGAGTTCCTGAATGAAAGGTAGTGCATAAATCAAATAAATAAATAGATGTTGCCATCCATTTTTTTAATGTCACAGGAAGAAAAGCTTATTAACTGCAGAAAAAGTGCATTGACTATAGTTGATTAATTTTAATTACATTTAAACAAAGCTAAGTCAAATGTAGTTTTGATCCTGGCTCTGCTCAGTGGCAGCTCCTGTAAAGTCCAGGGATGGTCTTTGACCTGAAAAGATGTTCCTTGTGGTGGATGTGTCAAAAAACAAAAAGTTTCTGGGACAAAATACATGAAATTATAAGTAAAATAATACAAGAAGATTTTAAAAAAGAACCGGAACTTTATCTACTGGGATTTATTGGATCAGATCTACACAAGAAACATGGAAAATTACTATTATACTTAATTACTGCTGCAAGAATTATATATGCTAAACACTGGAAAGAAGACTACATACCCATCATGGAAGAATGGATTATAAAAGTGATGGACTTAGCACAGATGGCAAAATTGACTGATCAACTAAATGATAAAAATATGGATGAGTTTAACTCTTGTTGGAGACCTTTTTACAAATTTATAGAAGAAACGCAAAAAATTCAATTGGAACTCTAATGTAATTAAGTAAGTCGCTAAGTTGGTTTATAAATATGTAAATAATTTTTGAAGAGAAAGTAGGAAGTCACACTTGTTTTTATGTTATGTTACGTTACGTTACGTTACGTTACGTTATATTATGTAAAGTTATTTTAATATTAAAATAAAAATTTATATTTAAAAAAAAAAGATGTTCCTCCCTCCTATACTAAGGTGAGGTGTGTTAGACATACATTCCCAGATACAATGACATAGACTTGAACAGCTCAAATGTTTTTTCTGTCAAACACAATGGATGAAAGGAACTTCATGGGCAGAATAATGTGGACAAAATCTTTGTAGACCATAACTGGTGGGGGCTTCTCATTTTCTAATCGTCAAGTGGCCTTGTCTATAGATTGGGGAAAATGAGTGCCTTTGTTTGTTTGTTTTTCCCAAATTTTATTAGAGTTTTAAATATACATAGTTAAAAGGGTGAAAATGAAAAAGAAATAGAAATACAAATCAAAGAAAGAAGTAAAAGTGTATAGAAAAGTAAAGAAAAAAAGAAAAAAGATAAGACATAGATATAGTCAACTTCCGATTTATCTCTGGTCTTAGTAATTCAAAAAAAAAGTTTTCTTACATGCTAGTTCTATATATAACATACAAAAACATTTCCTGTCTAATATATCAATCCATATATATTTTAGTCTTCAAAACCCCAAATAAGCTTTGCTCCACCTGCATGTTGCAAATAATCCATTAATGGTTTCCATTCTTTAAGATAGTAACAGTTTGAGTTTTCTTTTAATAAACATGTCAATTTGTCATTTTCTGCCATATCCATCAATTTTAACATCCAATCTTGTATGTCTATGAAGGTTCTCAGTCATCCAGGTGGAATTGTCTGTAGCTTGAATCATGTCAACTGGATTTCTATTTTCTTAGTGGAAACGTTTCGCTCCTTATCCAAGGAGCTTCTTCAGTCTGAGCAAAGTTGGTAAGGGAATCCTAAAATGTCTATGAAGGTTCTCAGTCATCCAGGTGGAATTGTCTGTAGCTTGAATCATGTCAACTGGATTTCTATTTTCTTAGTGGAAACATTTCGCTCCTTATCCAAGGAGCTTCTTCAGTCTGAGCAAAGTTGGTAAGGGAATCCTAAAATTTTAGGATTCCCTTACCAACTTTGCTCAGACTGAAGAAGCTCCTTGGATAAGGAGCAAAACGTTTCCACTAAGAAAATAGAAATCCAGTTGACATGATTCAAGCTACATCCAATCTTGTATCGTAGGTAAAATCTAGTTTTTCCAATTTTGCACATATACAAGTCGTGCTGCAGTAACCATATATTGCATAATTCTTACAAATTGTTTTCCCATTTGTTCTTCCCATATTCCTAATAAAAATAATTCCTGTTTAAATGGGACTCGAATTTGTAAAATATTTTGCATTAGTGAATGTATCTGAGTCCTAAACTTCTTTGCAATTTCACAAGTCCACCACATATGATAAAAAGACCCCTTTTTTTTTTACATTTCCAACACAAGTTGGAAACATTTCCATACATTTTTGCAAGTTTTTGTGGAGTCATATACCATCTATACATCATCTTATAAAAGTTTTCCTTCAGATTATAACACAAAGTAAATTTTAACCCTTTGTTCCACATATCTTCCCATTGCTGCATTTGTATATTATGTCCAATATTTTTTGCCCATTTTATCATACAATCTTTGACTTGTTCCTCTACCATTTCTCCTTTTAACAATAATTTATACATTTTTGCAATTAAATGGTCATCTGTCTCAAATAATTGTTTCTCGAATTCTGATTTAGTTAGTTCAAATTCAATTTTTTTTATCTAATTTAAATTTTTCTACAGGTTGCATATATGAAAGCCATTGGAATGTATATCCTTCTAGGGCAAGTTCTTCTTTTGTTTTAATTATATATTGTCCTTGTTCTTTCTTTAGAAAGTCTTTGTAAGTCAGCCATTTATCTTTATTTCTTACTTCTGTTCTGTGAAATGCGTCTTGCGTGGAAATCCATAAAGGTCTTTTGTAACATAAAGTTTGTTTATATTTATTCCAAATTCTTAACAATGATCTTCTAATATAATGGTTTTTAAAGTCCACATTAACTTTTACTTTATCATACCACATATATCCATGCCATCCATATCTTAATTCATGACCCTCCAAATTCAATAATTTTTCATCTTTCAAAGTTATCCATTCTTTAATCCATACCAAGCAACAGGCAGCATAATATAGCTTCAAATCCGGTAAACCTAGTCCACCTCTTTCTTTTGAGTCTTGCAAGACTTTATATTTTATTCTTGGTTTCTTTCTTCGCCAAATAAATTTGGAAATATCCCATTCCCATTGTTTGAAAGGTTCTTCTGATGCTAATACAGGTAGTGTTTGAAAAAGATATAAAATTTGTGGCAAAATATTCATTTTAATTACTGAAATTCTACCTAACAATGATAATTGTAGTTTTTTCCATTGGTCCAACTCTTTTTTAATATCTGTCCAAAGTGGAATATAATTATTCTTAAACAACTTAACATTTTTAGATGTCAAATATACTCCCAAATATTTTACTTTTTCTTCCATTGAATATCCCGTTATTTCTTTCAATTTTTTTTTGTTGATGGTAATCCATGTTTTTAGTCAAGACTTTAGTTTTCTGTAAATTCACTTTGAACCCTGCTAACGACCCAAAGTCTTTTAGTTTCTGAATCAATAATTCAATTCCATCTAGTGGATTTTCCAAAGTAATGACTAAGTCGTCAGCAAAGGCTCTTAGTTTATACACTTCTTTTTTAACTCTAATACCATGAATACCATCATCTTGTCTAATGTCTCTAAGTAACACCTCTAATACCAATATAAACAAAAGTGGAGATAATGGACAACCTTGTCTTGTACCTTTTTGAATTTCACATGGTTTACTAAATTCTCCATTAACAATTATTTTTGCGAATTGGGGAGTATATATTGATTTAATCCACTTAATAAAGTTTCCTCCAAAATTCATATTTTCCAATACCTTAAACATGAATGCCCAATTTAAATTGTCAAAGGCTTTTTCAGCATCTATAAATATCAAAGCCGCTTGCTTTTCATAATGTTGTTCCAAATATTCAAATACATCTAATATATTTCGAACGTTGTCTCGGATTTGTCTCTTAGGTAAAAAACCAGCTTGATCTTGATGAATAAAGTCCTTAAGAATATTTGTCATTCTTTCTGCCAATATGGTTGTAAATATCTTATAATCATTATTCAATAAAGATATTGGTCTATAATTCTTTTTGTTGTTGTTGTTCAGTCGTTTAGTCGTGTCCGACTCTTCGTGACCTCATGGACCATAGCACGCCAGGCCTTCCTGTCCTCCACTGTCTCTCGGAGTTTACTCAAATTCATGTTCATTACATCGGTGATGCTATCTAACCATCTCATCCTCTGCCGTCCCCTTCTCCTTTTGCCTTCAGTCTTTCCCAGCATCAGGGTCTTTTCCAGTGAGTCCTCTCTTCGCATTAGGTGGCCAAAGTATTTGAGCTTCAGCTTCAGCATCTGTCCTTCCAATGAGCAGTCAGGGTTGATTTCCTCTGCCTCTTCGAAACCCAGCTTGCACTTCTGGTAGTTCTTGATTCACATACTGCTGAAGCCTAGCTTGTAGGATTTTGAGCATAACCTTGCTAGCATGTGAAATGAGCGCAATTGTACGGTAGTTTGAACATTCTTTGACATTGCCTTTCTTTGGAATTGGAACGTAAACTGACCTTTTCCAATCCTGTGGCCACTGTTGAGTTTTCCAAATTTGTTGGCATATTGAGTGCAGCACTTTAACAGCATCATCTTTTAGGATTTTAAATAGCTCAGCTGGGATACTGTCTTCTCCGCTAGCTTTGTTGTTAGTAATGCTTCCTAAGGCCCACTTGACTTCACTCTCTAGGATGTCCGGCTCAAGGTCAGTGACCACACCATCGTATTTATCAGGGATATTAAGATCTTTCTTGTATAGTTCTTCTGTGTATTCTTGCCACCTCTTCTTAATCTCTTCTGCTTCTGTTAGGTCCCTGCCTTTTTTGTCCTTTATCATGCCCATCTTTGCACAAAACGTTCCCTTGATATCTCCGATTTTCTTGAAGAGATCTCTAGTCTTCCCCATTCTATTGTTTTCCTCGATTTCTTTGCATTGTTCATTTAAGAAGGCCTTCTTATCTCTCCTTGCTATTCTCTGGAATTCTGCATTCAGTTGTTTATATCTTTCCCTTTCTCCCTTGCCTTTTGCTTCCCTTCTTTCCTCAGCTATTTGTAAAGCCTCATCAGTCAGCCACTTTGCTTTCTTGCATTTCTTTTTCTTTGGGATGGTTTTAGTTGCTGCCTCCTGTACAATGTTACGAACCTCCATCCATAGTTCTTCAGGCACTCTGTCTACCAGATCTAATCCTTTAAATCTATTCCTTACCTCCACTGTAAGGGATATGATTTAGGTCATACCTGATTGGTCTAGTGGTTTTCTCTACATTCTTCAATTTTAGCCTAAATTTTGTGATAAGAAGCTCATTATCTGAGCCACAGTCAGTTCTAGGTCTTGTTTTTGCTGATTGTATAGAGCAGGGCTTTCCAAAGTGCCGCCGCTGGCGACACACCCGGCGGTGGGGGCGGCGACACACGCGGGCACGGTGGCGGCGCGGGGGGGCGTGCGGCGGCGCGGGGGGCGTGCGGCAGCATGGGGGCGTGCGGCGGCGCGGGGGGGCGTGCGGCGGCACGGGGGGTGTGCGGCGGCACGGGGGGCGTGCGGCGGCGCGGGGGGCATGCGGCGGCACGGGGGCGTGCGGCGGCACGCGCGTGCATGGCGGCCACCGTGCACGCACGCGCCGCCGCTTCCGGGTGGTGTGGCGACACACCATGCTGTGTGTGGTGACACACTTTTGTGTCGCCACACACAGTTTGGAAAGCTCTGGTATAGAGCTTCTCCATCTTTGGCTGCAAAGTATATAATCAATCTGATTTCGGTATTGACCATCTGGTGATGTCCATGTGTAGAGTCGTCTCTTGTGTTGTTGGAAAAGAGTGTTTGCTATGACCAGCGTGTTCTCTTGACAAAACTCTATTAGCCTTTGCCCTGCTTCATTTTGTACTCCGAGGCCGAAGTTGCCTGTTATTCCGGTTATTTTTTGACTTCCTACTTTAGCATTCCAGTCCCCTATGATGAAAAGGACATCTTTTTTTGGTGTTAGTTCTAGAAGGTGTTGTAGGTCTTCATAGAACCGGTCAACTTCAGCTTCTTCGGCATCAGTGGTTGGGGCATAGACTTGGATCACTGTGATGTTGAATGGTTTGCCTTGGATTCGAACTGAAAGCATTCTGTCGTTTTTGAGGTTGTACCCCATTACTGCCTTTCCCACTCTTTTATTGACTATGAGAGCTACTCCATTTCTTCTAAGGGATTCTTGCCCACAGTAGTATATATAATGGTCTCCTGAATTAAATTCGCCCATTCCTGTCCATTTTTGTTTGCTGATTCCCAAGATGTCGATGTTCCATCTTGTCATCTCATGTTTGACCACACCCAGCTTATCTTGATTCATAGATCTTACATTCCAGGTTTCTATGCAATATTGTTCTTTACAGCATTGGACTTTCCTTCCACTTCCAGACTCATCCACAACTGAGCGTCCTTTCGGCTTTGGCCCAGCCGTTTCACTCTTTCTGGAGCTACTCGGAATTGCCCTCCGCTTTTCCCCAGTAGCATTTTGGACACCTTCCAACCTGAGGGGCTCATCTTCCGGCGTCATATCTTTTAGCCTTTTGATACTGTCCATGGGTTTTTTGGCAAGGATACTGGAGTGGTTTGCCATTCCCTCCTCCAGTTTTGGACCATGTTTTGTCCAAACTCTCTGTCATGACCTGTTCTTCTTGACCTGACTTCATTGAGTTACGCAAGCCCCTTCGCCACGACAAGGCAGTGATCCATGAAGGGGCTATAATTCTTAGTTAAGGTCAAATCTTGTTGTTCTTAAGGAATCAATGTTATATGCGCTTCTTTCCAAGTCTCTGGCATGTTTCCTGTTTCCAAAATCGAATTGATAGTATTCTGTAAGGGTAAACATAGTTCATCCTCGAAGCATTTATAATAAGCTGCTGACAATCCATCAGGTCCAGGTGCTTTCCCACTGCTGATTTTCTTGAAGGCCTTTACCATTTCTTCTGTTGTTATCGGGTTATTTAGTATTACTCTTTGTTGGTCATTAAGAACAGTTAGCTTTTGTTTACACAAATATTCATCAATATCAACTAGATTGACATCTTGTTTTTTGTATAGTTTTGAATAGTAATCATGAAAGGCTTCTTGTATATCTATATTATTCACCAAAGTTTTTCCTTCATGTTGTATATTAACGATTGAATTCTTTTGTCTTTGTTTCCTCAATTTATAAGCTAACCGTCTCCCTGGTTTATTTCCATGTTCAAAATATTTTTGCCTTGTAAATTTCATTTGGGTTTCTATTTCTTGTGTCAATATCATTGATATTTGTTTTTGTAGAAATTTAATTTGAGTAAGCAGAGTATCATCCATTGGTTTATCTCTTAAACATAACTCTTTGCTTTTAATTTCATCTAAAATCAATTGTATTCTCCCTTGTTTCTTTCTCCTCATTTGAGCATTGTATTGGATAAAGTAACCCCTCATATATGCTTTACTGGCATCCCATACAGTTTGTATATTCGTGCCTTTGTTTAAATTCAATTGAAAATATTCTCTTAACCTTTTTTTACATACATCAACTATATCATTTCTCCGAAAGATTGACTCATTCAATCTCCATCTAAACACATTCTAAAGGTCAACATTACAGGATTGTGATCTGAGAGGGTCTTAGGTAATATTTCAACTTTACCAATGTCCATCATTAAACTTTTAGAAATCAAAATCATATCTATTCTAGAGAAGGATTTAAATCTCTCTGAGTAGTATTTATATTCTCTTGAAGTCCCGTTCATCAATCTCCAAATATCTTGTAAATCCAACATTTCTTTCAAATCAAAAAATGTTTGTGGTAATTTTCCCTGTGCACGTTTCACTTCTTTTTGTGAGTGTCTATCCATCATTGGGTGGATAACCCCATTCCAGTTAGCCATAAAACACCAATTTTCATAGGGTAAATCCAAAAGTTTATCCATTAAATTTTTATAGAATACTCCTTTGTCCATATTTGGTGCGTAAAGTCCAACAATTAATGTTTTAGTTCCTTGTATGTTAATTTCAACTGCAATATCTTCCTTCATCATCAACTAGTATCTTTTTTGGATTTAACTTTGGTTGTATATACAAAACTACTCCCTTAGTTTTTTTAAGTCCAGCTGAAATAAATTCTTCTCCAAGTTGTTTACAAATCAAATACTTAATGTCTTTTTTACAAATGTGAGTCTCTTGTAGACAAGTTATATCCAATCTCAGTTTTTTCAAAGAATGGAACATTTTTCACCTCTTTTGTGGAGAATTGGTACCATTTATGTTCCATGTCAAATATTTGTAATCCATAAGTGTTTTGATGTTTAAAAGCCTTTTTTCCAGTCCAGTCCTGCAGCTCCCAACGCAGATAAATCTTCACTCGTCTCTTTATTTTTTGGTACAGCTCCCAACACAGATAAATCTTTGCTCATCTCTTTATCCTTTGATGTCTCCACTTTTCCTTCCAAATCTCCAGATGCATCTTTCAAATCTGTCTCATATTTCTCTAAAAATGCTTTTGCTTTTAAAATGGAAGTTATCCTAAACCTTTGCCCTTTGAATATGAAAGATACCCCTTCTAATCTCTCCCATCTAAATGAAATATTATTTTGCCTTAATTTTTCTATAAAGAAGGAGTATTATTTTCTTTTTCTCAGTATCCTCAACAGTATTTCTTTTAGTACAATTATTTCTTTTCCTTCTATATTTAGTCCAGTGTTATAATGTTTCTTCAAAATTTGCTCTTTTATAACTTTTCTCACAAAATGTATCAATATATCTCTATGTACTTTCTTATCTCTAGCATAGTGTGAATTGACTCTGAAAATTTTATCTATTTCCAAGTCTAGATCTTGTTCTTTCATCTCCAAAAATTTAGCTAATATAGAAACAATCCTTTCTCTTACATTTTCATTTAATTGTTCTGGAACTGCTCTCAATCTCAAATATATTCTTTCTCTCTCATTTCTGCTAATGCAGTAATATCTAAATTATATTCAAGTTCCTAAGTAACATCTTCTGATTTAGTCTCTAATGTTTGTATCTGGCCTTGTATATCCCTAAATTCCCCTGACAAAGTATTCACAACTTCCTTTACTGTCTGAACCTCTTTTTTGAATTCTTGTGTAATCTCTTGGGTTATCTCTTTCTTCATTTCTTCCATCTTCTTATCATTTTTTTTATCTAATGATGCAATTTGTTCTTCCATCTATTTATTTTGTGCCATTGAATCTTCCATTTTTTTGTTAAGTGATGCCATTGCTTCCAGGAGTTTTTTCATTTCTGATTGAGGAGGCTCCATTGATGCTCCAGGTGTTAAAGGATCTGTGGATGTCCTTCCAGTTTCTTTTTCCTTATCCTTATCCTTCTTCCTCAGTGCCATGGTTGTCATAATGTAGATAATTTCCCTGTAAGAGAAAAAAAAAATAGAGGAGAGGGGGAAGACAAAAAACAAACAGAAAAAGGGGCTACTATTTTTTTTTAAAAAAAATAAGGGAGTAAAAGCTTCAAAAAATAAAAATAATCCTTTAAATGTAGTTATCAAAATAACTAAAATCTAGTCCATTAAAATTGTATATCCAAGCGTAAGAGCAAAAGAGTAAAAGATAAAAAAGAACAGAGAGGCTTCTATTGTAGTCAAAATAATAACAAAAAAGATAAACAATCCCAGAGTTTCTCACGCCAGCTTATATCCACACAGTCCAGCCATGAATAAGTCATCTAATTTTATTTATTTATTTATTTATTTATTTATTTATTTATTTATTATTTGGATTTATCCCCACTGATCTCTACCATGGTTTAATTTATGTACAAAAGGAATCCAAAGCATTCATAAAAATTCTACAAAATTACTTATATAATCCAAAGAATATTCAAACACTTATAATAAAAAGCAAAAAGAATTCTTTCATAATAAACATCCCAAACAGGTAAAAGAAAGGATGTCAAATCATTAATTCATTTATCCATAAAAACTTTAAATCCAGGCAAATTAGTCCCAAAAGAAAAATACTTATAATTGCAGTAAGAATGAAAGCAAACCAAAAATAGGAATATTAAGAATAAAAAGAGAAAATCACTCAGTCCATTTCAGGCAGAGTCAATTAGCTTTCCAGTCCCACTGTTCAAACACTCCTTTGACAAGAAAAAAAATAAAACAGCAGCATTTATAAATCACTGTCCAGAGATAAATCTTAGATATTAATAGGCAGGTAATATTTTAAAAAGTAAAAATATGTGTCTAAAAGGTCAGGTGCCGTGCTACTTAACTTATTCAGTTTCACGGTTTCCACAGAGCTGCCGTTGTCAGTTCCAGCCGTCTTTCGCCACTTCAATCTCCCTCTCCCCGCAGTGGATTTACGGGGGTCGGGAGAGAGCGGCATCCGACGACCCTTTCATGAGTAATCTTCTGCTCGCCCTCTCTTCGAGGGTGATTTTTCAGCGATTATTTTTGCGTTAAATCGCCGCAAACGGATGAACCACGGAGCTTTCGGCTCAGCGCACCGGTCACCTCGACACCCGGAAGTTGAATCCCGAAAATGAGCGCCTTTGTGACCATCCCTCATTACCCCAGTTATCGGCGGCTTCTGACAACTGTACTTCAGCAACATCTGTATGGAATGATTTCCTCTCCTGCTAGGAATGAGAAACCATCAAATGTTTTGGAATGGGATGAGGAACATTGTTTTTTATTGCGAGCACCACATATGACCTGTCTGCAACTGCCTCATCCAACTGCTTGTATTTCCTTCTTCATTAAGAATTTAGTTTTATATCTGTACCATTTTGCGGTCTGTTTTTTTTTTAATTGTTTGATAGATTTATTACTGTTTTACTCGTGTCATGTTAATTGTATCTATAAATCCTTTCTGGAACCTAGTGTTGGCTAATGAAAGGGACATTCTTAAGGTAAGTAAATATCTGTGATCTTCCGCTATCAGTAAAGTGTGACATAATTATGGCCTTGCACTATCCATTAAATCAAAAATAATTGCATATTTGGCTGCCTGCTCTGGGATTATAATTGCTATAGCTATTCTGTCTTCTGTTTTTCTCTTGCAAATCCATCACTGGTAAAGGATGAAGTCTGAGCCCATTCTATGTACTGGAATCAAGATTTTCTTGGTGCCTGTCCTTTTAGGTATACACCTGGGCTATAATCAATTATCCTATCTGCAGAAACCTTATTTAGCTGATTAGCTCTGTGATTTCCGTTACACTTTAATACTGCATGATTCTCTCTATTCAGTCCTTCCAGTATAATCTTTGCTTTGTGAACTACAGACTTTTTTATTTTTCATGAGTATCCCTGGGAATTAGTGAGAGTCATTTGTATTCTAAACAGGCTAGGAAATGCATTTGCCTTATCTTTTTACACATGTCTTGGTACCACTGTTGATAGCATTACATTTGTATCCAAATCTTCTCCCAGCATGTTTCACGTTACTAATAACATGGGACACCATGCATTTATCATCTTCAGAGGCAATATTATTATCAGTTCCAGATCACATACTGTGCATCGGTAAGTGAAACCCATGGACTTGAGAACATTGCATGCCTGGGGGTTGTGTCATAGCTTGAATTCCAGGATTTTATTACACACCATGTTCTCAAATCATTTCTTCCACAAGTGATGTACCATGTTTAATAACCATGTCTGAAAAACAACCACAAAGAAATCTGAGAGAAATGGAAGAAGGCAAACAGCTTCATTTGGTCTTGCTAATCAGTACATAAGTTAGGCACGTAGGTTGGTTTTCAAACTGGGATAAATGATGCTTGTTTATCTCACTTTCTGCCTTGGTTCCTGCATCCTGAACTCTTTCGTGCCAAGTATTTTCATATATCTGAGAAACAGTTCAGGGTCTGGCTCTCATGAGAAGAGTCTTCAAAAAATGTGGGATTGGATATGTAACAAGATACACCAAAGTATTTCTGATCCCCAGATTCCTCTATTTCTCGGAGTTTCTAACTTGCCTAGTGGAAAGAGAACAATCTTGGAATCCAATTTCTCAACACAGTTTCCTTAAGCTTTCTGTAATCTTCTTATTTGTCTAGAGTGTTTTGCGTATTTCTCAACTCTGTTATGGGCAGCTGTTTTCTGGTCATCCTTCTTTTCAGCTTCTTAATTTTAAGCTCTCCTGCAATCAGGAACAAACAGGATCATCTGTCCGCCCCCCAAATCAGGGCATCTGTTGTCATATCTTGAAGCTATTTTTCTAGAGTGATTGTGAACTCATGACAGATCTATGTAAAAACATTTGTGTCTACAAACAGTTCTGGATATGACTGAGCTATTGGCTTATATGTATACTTTTTATGGACAAAAATAGTACAAAGTAGATTATTATCTTGTTTAAATAAGCTGAAAAGTAATAAGCTAGTACTTTTTTCTAATCCGTTCAATTATGTTTTAATTTAATAGTCAGAAACCAAAAAGAAATTTTGATCATAGAAAGATAATGGTGAATATCCATCCATTCATCCATGCATCCATCTTTAAAATATATTTATTTACTTACTTATTTACTTATGAAAAATATCTGATCACCTACATCCATTCAATTGTGTCCGATTCTTGGAGGCTGCCTGGAGAAATCCCAGAAGTTTTCTTGGTAAGGTTTTTCAGAAGTGGTTTGCCATTGTCACCTCCTACCTAGGGATGAGAGACAGGGACTGGCCCAAGGTCACCCAGCTGGCTTTGTGCCTAAGGTGGGACTAGAACTCTCAGTCTCCTGGTTTGTCATTGGCTCCTCCCTAGGGCTGAGACAGAGGGACTGGCCCAGGGTCACCCAGCTGGCTTTCATGCCTAAGGCGGGACTAGAACTCACAGTCTTCCGGTTTCTAGCCTGATGCCTTAACCACTAGATCAAACTGGCTCTAAGCTAATACTTAATATAACACTAATCACCACTGCACAATTTTTCACAACTCCAGAATTTTAACTGGCTACTCACCATTTATGTCTGTGCATTTTATTATTACTTATTTAATAGTTGTTTATTTTGATTTTAAGAATGAATTAATTCTTCTAAGCACTTTGTTTCACACATGCAATGACTTTCTAGTAATTATCTATTTCATTGAATTATGTTGCTGGTTTCCTTTTTATGGGTACTACTGGGGAAGGAAACTGTTTAATGATGAGAAAGCATCCATTTTACTTCCTCATATTTCCCTCCCATGTTTCAAGGCTCCATCATTTTAGCCAATGAAATTGATACGTATGTGTGAGTATCATGTCTTTGGTGTAAACCGCATAGCTAGAAATTTGACAGCAGTAGTATCACAAATCAAGACATAACTGTAAATACCTTTTATTAAAATATAGGTAAATAAATTTAAATATATATATTTATACTAAATATATTTATTTAAATAGGAATTTAATCAGCTTGAGGTTAATTAATATTGTAACACTTTTATAAACTAACAAAGGCATACCTATTTACCCTGAAGATCTCTCATCAATGCCTCTGTACAATAAGAAAATTATGTGAACATAATTAACTGAATCAAACTGAGTACTATAAAAGACAGGGCATCAACTTTTCCATTCTGAAATATGGACTTATCTTATTTATTAAATCAGCTTATTATGCCTACCCCCCCCCCCCCCATATTCTGCCCATAAGGCACTCTGGAACATGCAATAATGGAAATAAATTAATATTCCTACATCCTTTCGTGCCAATCACTTGCCTGATTTTCTAATTGGGAGACTCATTAATGGGGATACACGTCTCCCCCACATTTCCTCAAAGCTCCAAGTATAAAGGGACTGAAAATTTACTGCTTAAAAATGAAAGCTAAACTGAAGGATCCTAGTGAGTTCAACCAATTAGTGAATAATTTGTTCCCTGAAGTATCTATTTCTGTGGTCAAAGCCTATGGCCAAATATAACTCTTGCATTTGATCATTTTCATGAGAAGGATGCTCCCCAAATGAATGACACTGGGATATCACAATTAAAGTTTATTTAAGTTAATGTAATTCAGTGGGTCATATAGCCCAATTTTTTTCTTATTTAAAATTTCCCCCAAAAATTTACACCCACTCAGCACATATCCTGAGCACAAATCCAAATGAGCTCTACAACATTCAAAGGTTACAATTTAAGCTTGTAAATATCTGTAGCTTGAATCATGTCAACTGGATTTCTATTTTCTCAGTGGAAACGTTTCGCTCCTTATCCAAGGAGCTTCTTCAGTCTGAGCAAAGTTAGTAAGGGAATCTTCAATATGTTCAAACATATTTAGGATTCCCTTACTAACTTTGCTCAGACTGAAGAAGCTCCTTGGATAAGGAGCGAAACGTTTCCACTGAGAAAATAGAAATCCAGTTGACATGATTCAAGCTACAGACAATTCCACCTGGATGACTGAGAACCTTCATAGACTTAAGCTTGTAAAGATTTGCTGGTAGTCAGTTCCGAACTTAGTTTCTTTTTACATGGTTCGAGCTTCTCTGGACTTTGAAAAGCCACTGTTTGCATCTAACTAATGCAGAAATAGTAACTTCATCAGTACTGCCTTTCTGTCAGCAATAGATTTCTAGTTATAACTGTAGCTAAGTACAGAAAAAGAAATCCTAATCATTCTGTCTCCAAAGGTCCAGCCACATCAGCTTGTGGTATCTGGGGAGACTATTATCAGTAATGACAGCCTTCCAGATGAACTCAAAAAGAATTCTTTTTCACTAATTGTGATCTAAACTTCTTGTAAATTCAGTAGAGTAAGAGAAAGTCCCTGCCAGGGAATGTTTTTCTGCTGTTTTCTATGAATCACCTGTGATATTATTATAACTACAGGAATCACAAATGGTGTCTGTCATGGAGAGTAAATCCTGCTTGCTCTCTGGAACAACATCCCTCCTGAGATTCATATCATCCCCACCCTGGCCGCGTTGAGCCCTCCAGACCTGGCTGTTCCCCCAGGTTTTTGGTCAGAGGGGGTGACCAACTCCTGTGTCGTGTTGCGGTTTTTGGTTGTCATTATCTCTAAAATCTTCTTTTTTAGGCTTTGTCCCCTTGTATTTTCTATTTTTGGTTATTGTTGTAAGCCACCCAGAGTCATGAATGAATGGGGCAGTCTATGCATCGTATAAACAAATATACATCCTTACTCAGGGAGGAGCTATGATGGTGATGAGGTAGCATCTACTGTCAAGGTTAAAAGGTAAAGGTTCCCCCCGCACAGTTGTGCAGTCATGTCTGACTCTAGGGGCCGGTGCTCATCTCCGTTTGTTAGCCGAAGAGCCAGCGTTGTCCGAAGACGCTTCCACGGTCATGTGGCCGCATGACGCGCGCAGAACGCTGTTACCTACCCACCGAAGTGGTACCTATTCATCTACTTGCATTTGCATGCTTTCAAATTGCTAGGTTGGCAAGAGCTGGAGCTAGTGCGGGAGCTCACTCCGCACACAGGGCTAGGGATTCGAACCTCCAAACTTGCGATCTTCCGATCGACAAGCCTGGCGTCTTACCTGCAGAGCCACCATTCCCCTTATCTACTGTCAAGAGCTCCCTCTAAAAGCCAATTTCTATCTTTCTACCCTTTTTCTTATTCAGCTTTGTTACCCTTTTCCTACTTTTATCTCATTCTTATCTCTACTTTTACTCCTGCTCTGTTATGCACTATTTAATTTTAATTTTATTCTTTATTTTTATTCTACTCCGCCCCTGTTGGGAAGCCCAGGGTGATCTCTCAAGCAGCAGGATGGATAGGCTGCATGGTTTTTATTTTTAATTGCAACTTTTTTAACCATTGTGTGGAGCAATGTCCTCTGTCTCTGTCACCACTACCTATCTGCTGTTGTCACGGGGGCATAACAGCAAGCAAAAGGTCTTCCAAAGTTAAGTAAGAGAAAAACCAAGAATATATCTAAAAACAATGCAGAAAGAGCTATGAGATACAGAAGGATACTAAAAACCTTAAGCAATCCACTGTAAAAGATTACCGGCAGCATTCCGACTCCTCAAGTGAGTTACATTCTCATACCTCTTATAATAAATATGCAATGCTTGACTGGGAGAGTGAAGTTCTAGCATCTATCGAGGAGACAGTACACTTAGATAGTGGGGAGGCACAGAAATCTGAAACCCCTTGCCCTGACTCAGATATGGAGTTACTGCAGTGCAGCCTTCCTCAACCTTTTGACCCTGGAGTAACCCTTGAAATATTTCTCAGGCCTTGGGGAACCCCTGCACATTCAGGCTCAAATAGAGGCCAGAAATCACAAAATTATTATATTCGTTTCATGGGTAGGCCTGTCTATATACATTAACAGTGTTCGTAAACTGAAAATAAAGAATGAAACTCACCTCTTTAATGTGAAGTTGCCCGAATTTGAAATAATCTTTAAAATAAATTGTGATCTCCCAGGGGACCCCTAGTGACCTCTCGTGGAACCCGAGGGTGCCACGGAACCCTGGTTGAGAAACCCTGCTGTAGTAGCTAAAGATTTTTTACTAACTGAGCATATAGTGATCTCCATTTATGACTGGTTAACGGAAGCTAGCAGTAAGTTAGATGAGCTAAAACACCTCCCCATTTAATCATGGGGAGGAACAGCTAAGGAGGAAGCACAGATGTGACTCAGCAATGCAGCCTATACTTGCTCAACGTTGGAAAAAAGAATAAACAACATTCCTTTGAAGGAGGCCAAAATATCTATTAAGCCAGGGGGCGGGGTTTGCAGGCAGGAGCCAATTGCATGGGTGGGGGGCGGGGTTTGCGAGCAGGGGCCAATCGGGCCTCGTGCTCCTTGGCCAACCTCTCCGCCCTTCTTTGCCACGTGCTGATAGGTGGAGGTGTTTCCCCTTCAGGATCCCCACCAATCAGCTGCTCCAGCTCCAGCTCTGTCTTTGAGCCTTCTCAGCTTCTTCCTGCTACTTCATGAACTGTGTACACATACATCCTCTTCCATTCACTTTTTTAAGTAGTTAAAATGTCAAACTGGCAATGAGACAAGTATTAATCTGACAAGATTTTGCTGAATAATGTTTAGAAAACTCTGTCCGACAGCCTATGACTAGCATCCTGCCCTCTTCAAAAGGTCATGAAGGCTAAAATTGATTCTCTTCCTCTTTATTAGAAAACACTTGCTCTTCTATTTTTAACCTTCAGTTGGCAACATTTTTAAAAAGCAAAACACTATCACTATTGTATATTCTGCATTTCACAGATGTAGAATTAATTTAAACTACTGTTTCTTTGTTTCTTTCTCTCTTTCCTTGTTCAACATCAATTTCTTTCTACCAGTTCGTCTTTTATAAGGAATGCAGCCTGCAGAGCATATAATAAGTTTTAAAGTACATATTTAAATGTGTACCTTTTCTTGCTTATATTCACAGTAGCAGATTTAACACAATTTCCACTTCGTTGCCACTTGTCTCTTGATCATGAATTCTGTGAAACCAGTATCTGCTTACTGATCTGTGATGGTTGCCTAGAAGGCCTTGGGATATAGAAACCTCTTAAACCTCCTATTGGCTGAAGTTCTGGGTTGCTGCAAAGTAAGGAGGAATATTATGAACAAGATACATGAGGTGAAGAAGTTGAGAGACAAGGGATTCCATACTCAAGAAGGCCTCTTGACCTTTATCACTAGACCTTGTAGATCCTTTGCTTTTTCGGGTTAGTGTCATCAGCCTAGTGCAGGTTATTGATGTTTCTTCCTCCAGTTTTAAAACCACACTCGTCTTCTTCCAACCCAGCTTCCCTTAATGCATATTCAACATATAGGTTGAATAAATAAGGGGAAAGTATCCTGCTTCATCGCACTCCTTTGCTAACCTGGAGCCAGTCAGTTTCATGATGTTCTGTCCATACTGTGGCTTCCTGACCTGTATATAGGTTTCTCATGAGGACAAGGAGATGTTTTGGGATTCCCATTTTTCTGAGCATTTTCCACAGCTTGGTGTGATCAACAGAATGAAAGGACTTTCGATAATCAATGAAGCGTTAAATTTTTAAATGTCAGAGTGCGCACCGTGGAGCGGCCTGCTCCCTTTTCCAAGACACCAGTGATCCATGTTCTATGCAGTAAATAGACACTCAAGCAGAGATTAGATAAAATAGCCTATTTACTTTATATACATACGTAGTACAGAATACATCCACAGCAGTAGCAAATGATACAGTGATGAGAAGTTACAGCAAACGAGAAGAAAGAACACCAGACTTCTCTGTATATATACATAAACTGACCAATCACATTATAGATCACGCTCATCATCTGCCACACCCAACTAAACTATTAGCACCTGTAGTATGAGTCATACACTGTCACATCATCCCTACAACAATGGCTGCTAATTGGGTGACTTGCAGAATAATTCCCCTCTCACCTAGATATCAAGCCTCTCCAGTAAAATTTATCTAACTGTAAATTCCTGGGTATATACAAACCCCAACAATAAATAAGTTCTAATTTCCTCAGATCTATATTCTAATTGGGGGTGATTTTTTTTTTGTACCTTAAAGAAGTGTATAGCTGGTAATGTTATCAGCTACTATGATACTCCATATATTCTTTTACTGATGGTAGAATAGGAATATCTCATACTAATATAGCTGTAGGAGTTAACTGTAGTTGACACTTGTTATTTTCCTAATCCTATGAACAATTTTCTTCCAAAATTCCTAAGCCAAGGTACAAGATCATCATTTATATACACAAAAGCCCTGTACCTTTTGTATCTACAAAACAATTTTGCAACAACTAGGAACTTTTTATAAATCCTAGAAGGTGGATAGTAGAAGAGAAACATGTTTCAATAAACAGATTGGTGAATGTATCCAATTTGGTTTTGAAGAGTATATACATATGCATTTCCATTGCTAATCTTACACTGCACTATGAAACTTTCTCTCCTGTTTCTGTTTAATTCATTTCATTACCATATTCTGTACATTTCCGCTAACTAGCTTTTCAAGACTATAGATGTTTTCCTTAACATAAACGTTTTATTTAACATATGCATGCCATACATACTTTTTAACATAACTTTCCAAATAAACTGTTTTCTATGCAACTTCCCCAGATTTATGCAATTTTTCAGCTCAAAAACACTTCAGTATGAATGGTAGCAAACTGTTTGTCTCCAGCATGTCACAACAAATTCTATTTTGACAGATCAGTTGTAGCAGGATTACTCTCTTCCAAAGCCACAACTTATTTCCTACTAATTGTGGAACGGCGAAAATTACCCATTTTTGCTTTGCCCTCTACTTTATCACCAGGAAACTAGATTCAGGGATTGAGGGTCAACCTTTATTGGATGGAGTACATTCCACCAAAACAGCTGAATTCTTTGATGATTCTAGCAAGCAATGTATTTTCACCACTACAGATAGCCTATCAGCTGAAACTCTTGGATTTGACAAGGTTACACTTGATTATTGAAACAGTGAAAAAGTATCTGGAAGTTGTAATTAGTCCAAAACTTCTACAGTGCTTCCAATTACATGAACAGGGATAGTATGATGTCCATTCTGAAAGATCTGCACTGGGAGGAAGAAATGCAGCATAAAGCATTTTTTTTCACACTGAAGATGTTGTCTAGTCTGGCAATGAAACGTCTGCAAGAAAACGACAAGGCTCAGAGAGCACCAAGGACTCCACAGAGCAGGAAATGCCCCTGTCATCTCCATCCCTTTTGGAAGCTTGTCCCACCTGTCTATGTGTCTTATAATACTCACACAGAGAGTGTGGTGAGCCTGGCAGAGAAGTCTGTGTCATTGTTAACAAAGACATATATGTTTGGTACCCCCAGTACTTGGAATCCCCAAAATTATCAAGATTTGTGGATTGAAGAGCATGGGGTTTAACAAATCCATCCATCCATCCATCCATCCATCCATCCATCCATCTATCTATCTATCTATCTATCTATCTATCTATCTATCATCTATCTATCTATCTATCTATCTATCTATCTATCTATCTATCATCATCTCTCTCTCATATCTATCTATCTATCTATCATCTATCTATCTATCTATCTATCTATCTATCTATCATCTATCATCTATCATCTATCTATCTTCTATCTCTATCTATCTATCTATCTATCTATCTATCTATCTATCTATCTATCATCTCTATCTATCATCTCTATCTATCATCTATCTATCTATCTATCTATCTATCTATCTATCTATCTATCTATCTATCTATCTATCATCTATCATCTATCTCAATTCCAGGTTCTCTTGCCTCTTGTCTCTAGTAGACAAGGACCAGAAGACAGCGGTGGTGATAGATGTAGCAGTGCCAAGTGACAGCAACATCAGGAAGAAGGAGTATGAAAAGCTGGAGAAGTACCAGGGCCTGAAAGAGGAACTAGAGAGGATGTGGAAAGTGAAGGCCAAAGGGTCCCAGTGCTGGTAGGAGCACTTGGGGCTGTGACTCCTAAGCTGGGAAAGTGGCTCCAGCAGATCCCAGGAGCAACATCAGAGCTCTCTGTCCAGAAGAGTGCAATGCTAGGAACAGCTAAGATACTGCGCAGAACCCTCAAACTCCCAGGCCTCTGGTAGAGGACCCGAGGCTGAGGAAGACACATACCACCCATATGAGAAGGTGAGAAGGGATTTTTTTATATCACTAACAAAGAAATTTACATCTGATTTGCCCCAATGGGTTGTTGATACCTATTGATTGGCAACACCTAATTAGACTTTTGTCAACAAAGGGGCAAAAAAGGGAATTTTTATGCTATATGGTCCAAGGTTTTGGAGTCATGAGTACTATGCTTATCCAGGCATTTTTTCTTTCTTACTATGCTCATCAGTCTACAGCTTGCACTCAGCTCTTGAGGGAGACTATTCCAGAAGGTGAGGCTCATTTTAAGAGGTTATTCATGTGGATGTGTGTGCAGCCCCAGCTGTTTTATGTTTTCAAGTTGTTGTTTTCTTGGTTGCTGTTGATGCTGCTGCTTTTATTATTATTTTTATTGTTATTTTTAACTTGCTGCTCAGAGTCACTGAATAAAAAAATTAAAATTAAAAAGGGAAGGAATAGGAAAGCATGTTGACCATCCACCAGATGTATTGGAAGCCTCTGAGCCTTCATTCTTGGATGCATGCAGCTCACTTTAAAAAATCTGGATAATAGGATCATTCCTGAATCCAGAAAAGAAAGCATTTTACCTAAATCAGTGTTCTCAAGCCCTCAGCACTACAACAGAAAAGGAATAATAAGCTGTACAAAACAAAGAAGTTACAGCATTTATCACCTCCCTCTCTCTTAATATTCAAGAAAGCCCGAGGCTACTGCTAAAAATTCCATCAAAAACAGTTGCTTTACAAAATATAGATATTTGCCATTCATATCTTTGCTATCTGATCTCCAGAGGCTACCCAGGCTGCCTAAAATTAGCCTAACCTCTTGGCTATTTAGTTTTTGTCTGTCAAATTTCATTGTTGCCTATGGAGGGTAAAAATAACTTTTGAAACAGATTCCTGGGCTGTGAGTTCTCTTTCCTTGTCAACCTTCCTCCTCCTTTCCTTTCATCTCCCATGGCTTTCTTGATCGTTGAGCTCAAGGGGCATCTTTCATCTTCCTCCAGTTGCACAGCTGCCTTTGTTCAAGTAGCATGAGGCATTGGGAGGTAATGGCGAAAAGGGAAGAGAGAGATTTCTGCAGAAGGTCAGTAAGTTGATTATTTATTTATTTATTTATTTATTTATTTATTTATTGGATTTATATTACCGCCCATCTTCTCCGCAAGGAGAACTCTGGGCAGTTCACAACCAAGCCAACATTAAAATACAAAACCGGTCCTAATACAAATACACAAAATATAAAATATCATTAAAATTCATAGACAATATAAATGGAATAATATGAAATAAAATCAAGATGGCTACAGTTCTTCTCAAATTCTGAGCGTAAGGGCCACTCTCCATCCGTGCTAGGGCGCTAGCCATCCCCAAGAATGACTATTTCCCCTCCTGTCCCAGGCTTGGTGACAAAACCAGGTTTTCAGTTTTTTCCTGAAGTCCAGGAGTGAGGGGACCTGTCTCACCTCTGGGGGAAGGATGTTCCAGAGGGCGGGAGCAACTGCAGAGAAGGCACGCTTCCGAGGCCCTGCTAGGTGGAATTCTTTTACAGAAGGGATCCGTAACATGCCCTCTCTGCATGACCAGGTGGGATGGGTCGATGTAATAGGGATGAGACGGTCCCTCAGGTAACTTGGCCCCATGAGTTCCTCCTTCTGCCTCCTCTACTTATGAAGGTAATCTGGGCCCCCTCTACATGTGAGGCCTGGGTCAACTGCTATTCCTGTAAAGAGGCCCTGATACTGCCTGAGAAATTGAGTCTTTCTAACATCAAAAGTGGATTTGACTTGGTGGAGACCCAAACAAACGTTTCTGAAATAGTGTTCCTATCAGGGAAAACTTCCTTTTTCAACCTCTCACTAATTGTCAGCAATCGATGGGCCACAAAGTTTAGCCCAGTTCAAGTTGTACTAGTTCCAACTTTTCGTCTGCAGTGAAAAACAGAACCTATCTCCATGAGCCAACTCCTCAGTTTCATCAAAAAAACACCTCAACTTATGTGTTTAGGTTTTTAATCCTAAACATGATGGGGAACAAAATGAATTCTGTAATTCATTCAATCATCCTGAAAGCCAGTGAGACTTCAACAGCCTTCTGTATTAACTAGCTTTGAACTAGGAAGAATAGCGCACCTTGAATTTTTCATAAACCTCCACTGTATATCTTGTGGAAAGTATGCTTTATGAACATTATGACTTTAAAGAAGTTAACTTCTCAAAGAAGCTATCTATAACCAAAATAAATTGTTCGGGCACATTGCATCCTGGTTGATTCTGTTTGTACATGAAGTTTCTCTAATTTGCTGTAATTTGGACCAATTTTATATTGAAAGAGGGACTGAAAAGAAAATATCGAAGGATTGAAAGAAACGTACAATGAAAGATAGCTAAATGCTTCACAATTACCATCTTATTACAATGAATATTGATTTTTTTTAATATAAATTTCACAGAAATTTGTCAAGGGCAAGATTGATCCTTTTATTTGTGGGAATATTACATCAGCCCCATCAATGCATTTTACCATTCTTTCTGACATATCTCACGCAGTGGCAAATGAGCACAATTTTTAGAACTTCTGTCTAGCCACCAATGAACAAAGAAATACCTTAAACTCTTTTTCAGGAGGAGTGTTTTTCTAAAGGGGTTAAGTTGTGAATATCATTGTTACAATAATAACTGGCTAGAGGAATTAACTGGAATAAAATAACAATACCAGGAGTAGCTTTTTGTCATATTTTTAATGGAGATCTGTCTTTTCTCTCCCTTCAGATATCATTGAACATGCTCTACCAAAATGTTCTTTAAGTACACTCTCAAAGGATAAAGAACAGCATTTTCAATTCACTCCAGATATATCACATTCATTTGTGTGTGTTATCAACTTCACCAACACCTCCAATTCACTTCGGCAAATTCCATTGCAGTTGCCACTTCTTCTTCCCAGCAAGCATCACATTTCCTTGTGTTCTAATTTACTAGAAAACCTTCTATCTCCAAATCAAAGGAATAGACAAGGCCCTGGAAATCAGCATTGGTGGACCTAAATGTCAGCAGCTGCAAGATAATCTTAAAGATCTTCAGATCTTTTCTCACAGCTATTACCGTAGAATAAAAGGAAGAGATTGACAGTTTGTAATAGGAATTTGACAGATGTGTACCTTTAGCACGCTCACATTAACCAGACTTCTGAACAGCAGAAGAATTAAGCCAGTGTTTCTCAACCTCAGCAACTTGAAGATGTGTGGACTCCAACTCCCAGAATTCCCCAGCCAGCATGGCTGGCTGGGGAATTCTGAGAGTTGAAGTCCACACATGTCCAGGTTGCTGAGGTTGAGAAACACTGAGTGAAGCTCTGATTCAGGTTCATTTATCAAACACCTCATCTCTATCATTGATTAATATACCTACGTATTTTGCCTGAGTAGTTACAGTAGTTGGAATTCTCCTTTGGCAACTTTGGAAAAAGATTGGTGACCATCTATTCTTCGGCACAATAAAATATTGGTAAAAACTTGCCAGGGTTTTTACTGCCCCAAGCTTCACGAAATCCTTTTGAAGAATGTTTCTACTCTTGCAGGTGTTCCTTAAAACAACAACACATTTCCATAGATCTTTTGTCAGAATAAGAGGAATATCCAGACTTGCCTAGAATATGGCTGAAAAGATCCATCAAACAGAACTAAACAATGGCCACCATCAACCTGTTCAGACATACAATTTACAGTCTAATGAGTCCACAAAATGGGAAGAATGAGGCTTATCTACCTTCCCATGTCAGCCTCAGCTCCCTCCACACATTGAGAGTAAACTTTGTCAGTGTTTCCACCTTAAGTATTCCTCGATATCCCATCTAGTTTAGAAAGCTGAGCTGGGTTGTAGTAAAAGGTGGTGTTTAGGTCAGTCCATTTTTAATCACCACTTGATTCTGAGCATTAAGTGATACATATTGGTAGGAGACAATGTATGTCTTATTTGGCCGTTTGCTTTTCAAAATGTGCCTCACAGCCTATTCTTTTATTTCTTCCTTCATTTAACAAATGTTAGCATACTTATTAATATTCCTCAGCAGTCAGGTCTGTGTGGCAGAGTATTAATATAACATATTTTTTAAAATGAAGTTCCTGTTCTACTTGAGTTACTCAGTAAATATTTGGTAATCTATCTTGATACATTCCTGTCTGTCAAGGGCTGTTGCTTAATGTTTCTGTTTGAAAAGCAGAAATAGCAACATGGAAAGCAACTTTCCTGTGATTTTAAATCCCTTCTTTCTTAATTAGTTATGAGGCCATAGTTTCCTGTATTTTCAAGTCCCCTGGTGACATGAGCAATTACAAGATGCAGGTGGCTTTTGCTTTGGTGTAAATGCATAATGATGCTGAAAATGGGATGAAAATATGCCAGGGCTAAACTGATCCAAAGCAAGAACAACACACTTTGTGGCTTGAATCATGTCAACTGGATTTCTATTTTCTCAGTAGAAACGTTTCATTCCTTATCCAAGGAGCTTCTTCATCGACAAGAACAACACACACACACACACACACACACACACACACACACACACAGAGTATATGTCTATGAAGGTTCTCAGTCATCCAGGTGGAATTGTCTGTAGCTTGAATCATATCAACTGGATTTCTATTTTCTCAGTGGAAACGTTTCGCTTATCCAAGGAGCTTCTTCAGTCTGAGCAAAGTTAGTAAGGGAATCCTTAAATATGTTTCTATGTGGCTGTGTGACCTTGCACCTGGGGCTAGGTCATGGTTATTTTGAGATGTTATTTCTAAGTCTCTTTATCATCTAAAGGAGGAACGTTAAGATTACCATGCTGCTGTTGAGCTTTAAGACCATTTCGCAAGCTCAACAGCAGCATGGTAATCTTAACGATCCTCCTTTAGATGATAAAGAGACTTAGAAATAACATCTCAAAGGTGCAAGGTGCAAGGTCACACAGCCACCTAGAAACATATTTAAGGATTCCCTTACTAACTTTGCTCAGACTGAAGAAGCTCCTTGGATAAGGAGCGAAACGTTTCCACTGAGAAAATAGAAATCCAGTTGACATGATTCAAGCTACAGACACACAGTATATATTCTCATTGATGATTTAATTCAAAGCGTGTCAAAAAATTCTCACCCTGATTATTGATGCAGATGTCCCTGACCCTGCATAATTAATTTGTCCCAGGATTACAGAGCCAAGAAGGAAAGGGTCTCCAGAGATTCTGCATTGTCCTAGCCCTTCTTCCAGCCAGATAGAACTTCTAATAAACTGGACAATGGAGAAGATAATAAGCAGATGGAACAATCACTTGGGATATCTCTACATTATGTTACTCACTAAGATGAGATTCAGACTCTACTTTGATGTCTTTCCCCCATTTTGAGCCTATGTTCTAGAACCACGCACAATTGAGGTTCCAGAACATGTGGGACCTTACACATCTACACTGACCTGTAGCAAACCTCTAAGCGCACTGTGTGTAGTCAAGATGTGGCTCATTAGCAGGAATGGTGGAAACAGCATAGATGCATGACCAATAAATCTGTAGAGCCCATTGGTATACAAGTAACTCTTCTTCATTCTGATTGACAATATCTTGAGGACTGGCAACAGAAAATATTAGGGAAGAAATATTCCTTCTATAATACATAATATTTGCACCAGTCATATAAGAGTTAGTTGTAATGATTGAATTACATCCTTTTTGGCTCACTCCTTATTCCCCTTCTGGCTTTTGGGAACAACTTAATTCCCATTCAGTCATTTTTAAAATGGTTGGTTGAGAAAAAGCTTTCTGAATACTACAAATATATGCAGAGAATACTTCAATAGTGTTTGATGCAAACATTAGGATGTCTTAATTGTTCCTAGTATTGCAGTGCACTTCTGCAGTGATAACAGTGTCAGATTCTTTCTGTGCCAGTAAAGCTGCACATCCCACCTATAAATGAATGTCCATAAGAATGATGCATCAGCAAACATTTGGTGACTAGCTACACTCCATCTCTGTGGAACTAGTAACATTTTTCAACTACATGGTCAAATGTTGGGTCTGTGACAGGAAGGACCATCTATAAGATTAAAGAAAAGTGGTGCATAAAGAAGCATGGTTGCCCAAGGAAAAGCACAAATGTGAGGACAAGAAATCACAGATTTATCATAGTCAACCTTTCCAATAAAGAAAATAACTGTTTGTTGTAACCAAGTATAACTAAGAAGGAAAAGATGGATGGGTAGCTTTCATACCCACTCTTATCTTTAGTTCAAGGACAAATAAGGAAAATGTCCACGTAAAGCACATTTCAAGATACAGTTGCCATATTCTCTAAAAGGTCTAAAGTGACATCAGAGACAAATTAGAGGGTTCAGTAGTTGAAATATTTGTCAGAAAAGAAATTGAGAAAAAGAAGAGTTCAAATTGGATTTCTTGGAAGGATGTGTATTCGTTTCACTCCTTTACAATAAGATTCCCCACTGATGATACCATAAAATGATACTCACATAAACTTGCCCAGAAAATCCAAATGCCCTGAACAAGAAAAAGACACTTAAGATAAGGACCTGGTTAATACAACCCTCTTACATACACCTAGATCATTCCCATTTAAGAGCAAAATTTATCTATCATCTATCTATCTATCTATCTATCTATCTATCTATCTATCTATCTATATCTATATCTATATCTATATCTATATCTATATCTATATCTATATCTATATCTATATCTATATCTATATCTATATCTATATCTATATCTATATCCATCCATCCATCCATCCCACCTTTCTTATTTTTATAAATAACTCAAGGTGGAGAACATACCTAACACTCTTTCCTTCTCCTATTTTCCCCACAACAACACTGTGAGGTGAGTTGGGCTGAGAGAGAGTGATTAGCCCAAAATAACCCAGCCGGCTTTCGTGCCTAAGGCGGGACTAGAACTCTCAGTCTCCTGGTTTGCCACTGGCTCCTTCCTAGGGCTGAGAGACAGGGACTGGCCCAAGGTCACCCAGTCGGCTTTCATGCCTAAGGCAAGACTAGAACTCTCAGTCTCCTGGTTTGCCATTGGCTCCTTCCTAGGCCTGAGAGGGAGGGACTGGCCCAAGGTCACCCAGCCGGCTTTCGTGCCTAAGGCGGGACTAGAACTCACAGACTCCTGGTTTCTAGCCCGTTGCCTTAACCACTGGACCAAACCGGCTCTCTCAAAATGCCCTGTGGACCATCTTAATTTACAGTTGTTGGATTTTCTTCATTTGTGTAAGAGTAAAATTGAAATCAGCTACTCATAAAAACCAAATCCAGCAAGTATTCACAGAATTTCATCACAGATACATGCCAACATTTGACATCTGAATGTAATTTCGCATTCATCAAATCTGACTGATTAAATGGACTCCTGTTTCTGCACAGTGATAAAATTTAAGCCAATGGTACTCACTTCTGAGCCTTTATCATAAAATAGGGGCTTAATCACAATAAGTGAGATACATGAGACATTGATGACAGATAGGGTGGGCAAATTAGAGGAAGTTCAGTTGGGCTAGGGGAAAAAACCATTCCCTTTAAATGGACCACTGCTATGTCTGAAAGTTTCATCCAGTTTTATTTTTAGAATTAGAGCCAAACAGGAAGGGCTTTTTGAAATTAAAGTAGAGGTTAGACATTGCCCAAAATATTCCGAGACAAACTGAGCTGTATATTGAATTTAAGACGATAACTGTTTTTCTGTGTATATTCCTAATTAAATGTATATAAAGAGGAATTCAGTTATCATTGCTGAATAAGGCGTGATGATCTGTTCACATCCCCAAACAAAACATAGCATGGCTTACTATAGCAGAGAAACTTGAGTGCAAAAGGAATGATAAAAAGCACAAAGCCCAGTAGATGCCAAAACAGGAAATGACCAATTTATGGCGGGAAGAATGACATTAAAATTGTCAGGTTGGTCCAGTCTCAACCAGCACCCTTGCAGTAAATTGCCTCTTTGGGAAAGTAACTGTTGGCAGAAACCTTAATGTTCTTTAGTCACATCTGCTGACTCAGGCAAAATGAGAATGATAGTAGGATGCAATTCATTTATAATGATCAAGACAGCGAAATTCACTCATGAAGTAATGTGCGCCATTGAGCTGAAGTCTCAAGGGCTTTCTTGGGGGGGGTGTCCAGTGAAAATGGATGCCCCCCCCCCAAAAAAAGATTAAGTGTATAAAACTCAAGGATATACCAAGAAAGACCAAAGGTTGAGATGGATTACATACTACAATGAAAGGTCATTGCAGAGAGCTACAAATACAGCGGCAAAAACTGACATGTCATCTTGAGAGAGGGACAGTGTCTGGAACAACATAAACAATTTCACGTTGCTTCGTTCCTGGTGGGACAAGTCTTTGAATACTCAATTAACTGATGATTCTAGTCACTGTAGTCTGGAAGACACCATGTTGGGAAAGGCTGAGATAGAGACGCCTTCGGTCTCCTCTTGTAGGAGGAAATAGACGTGCAAACTTTCAGGTGAGCCGAGATGCACTCTTTTTCAAAATAGCTTGAAGAGTTTGGTTTTTTAGGGGTTTTTTTTAGGAATTTGACTTTAATTTAACATTATGAAAATGGGTAATTAATATATAAAATGGCATTCATCCACTGTCTTTCTTGCTTTTCCCCTCACCTCCTTTCAATAATTAATTAGGTTTTCATAATACATTAATATCATCCAACCCAAGAATACTTAAGCAGTTTGGATGCGATTCAAAGAAGTTTGTGGAACATATCCCCCCCCCCCAAAATAATAAAACCAAAATCATGGTCTGCATGGCCAAAGTCACACATCGTATTTAACTCACCACGATGTGCAGATTTTTCTCCAGAAAGAAATCATACTGTATCTACAAACTACAATGGCATGAATATTCTTGTTAAATTAAGCCCAAAACAAACACTTTTTGTTATGAATTACTGCCATACTGGTCAATCTGTGTGTCTGCCTAGGGTATGTGTATGTTTATATATAGCTACTTCCCTTTCTTTTTAAAGACACTGTAAAGCAATGGAGAACTAATGATGTGTGGTTGTGATTAATAATATTTATTTCTTGATTAGAGATTAGAGAGAGAGAGAGAGAGAGAGAGAGAGAGAGAGAGAGAGAGAGAGAGAGAGAGAGAGAGAGAGAGATATGGCCTTCTGTGAAGTCACCGGGAATCAATAGCAGGGATTTGCTATGTATTTGAGAAAGAGACATGATTATATTTTGTCTTCATTCTTTCCCTTTGGACCCTTCAGGTGATGAGGGAATCACAAACTCTCCTTAGCACAGTAGCATTAACTATTAGAGAAACTGTAGTCAAGTTGCTTACTAGATGGTAACAATGAGAGACGTGAAGGCAGCTGTTGAGCTTGTGGGGCAGCAATCCAGCTAATTTTGAAAGCCCCTCATTTTTCACAACCTGCTTCATCTGCTCTGCTGCTATAAAGTGGAGAGTCATTGCAATAATTCCCTTACGGTATATGAACAAAAGACAATATATGAAGCAGTGTATGAACATAGTGAACGCAAAAATGTTTGCCAGAATAGGATTGGAATGAGAGGCTGAGTGAATGTCATGGTGAATCCTTGTTTTAGCTAGATTTCCTGTTCTTTTTCTTCCTTCACCCTGTAATTTCTTTGATTTACTATTTCTTACTATGCTGAAAAGGATTAGTATGATGGATATGTATGTATGTTATGTAACAGTTTCAATAACACAACTTTTATAAGAACGCATAAGGAAATATAATTTCCACTGTGGAAATCTTCCAAGACAATTTATTCACATAGAATCAGAGGGTCAGAAGGCACCTTGGATGTCTTCTGGTCTAACCCACTACTCTGAGCAGGAATCCTGCTTGTTCTTCAGAAGATAACACAGAAATATATTTGTTTGTTTGTTTGTTTTATTTAACTTATATGACCGCCCATCTCCCCCAACGGGGAACTCTGGGCGGTTTACAATAAAATATGTTTGGGGGGATGGGGGTATTTATTATTTTGATTTATACCTTGATTCTCTGCCTCTAGACCACTCAAAGGATTCAATCCTCTAAAATAAAACTTAAAGAACTAAAACCAATGCATTTCTCACATAATCCTAATTTCTACATCTTCATGAAAAAATGAGATCTCACAGAAGGGTCCCAAAATGGAAACTGTTCATAGGTATTTTTAAAAAGAAAACAGAAAGGAATTTAATACCGATATAGTTTTACTAGAAAAAAATTAAAAAATGGTGAGAATACTAAACTTCCCCTTAGAATAATTGGCCAAGTCAAGTTTCCCAGATGACCAGCTCCAGTTCTTTTAACAGCAGACTTGCGGCAGCCTTAATATTTTCTGATGTGGAAATCAGAGCACATTTATCTGTTACATTATGGTGCTATTAATGTCCCAGGTTCTGGAATAACAACAACCCCTTTCTTATCTAATCCTGAGTGGGTCATGTGAACAGGACCATAGCAACATGACTTTTAGTGACAGTATAGTCTATAAAACAAGCAAGAGAAGTTTTTCACAATGTGGAGACAAACCTATTTAAACCTTCTAATATCTGCAAATCAGGTTGTGTCATCCAGCTGAATCTAGGAATTCTCTCACCTCAAGGAAAATGCTCTTCCCTCCCCTTCCCTTCCTAGAAACTTTGACCAAAAGAAAGAGGCATGCAATAACCATCTTAAAAGTATTTTGTTTATTCATTATAAACAGAACATTTAGTTCTACCTCTTTTTCCAGTTCAGTGACACATCAGCCAATGTCCTCTCTTTTGTCTATACCTTCGCAGAATCCATTGTATCCTTCAACTCCATGACATAACATGCTGATTTTTCAGAACTCAGTCTTTGTAGAAGAAGGCCATCTAGTTCCATCAAAACTAATTTAATCCCATCAAGGTCATTAACAGAAACATTTTAGAAAGCTTTTCTTTCCAACTGTGCTTTCTCTTTTCATTGTCTATCTTTAGATTTCACTCTCAATGTGAACATAAAAAGTTGCCCAGCTGGATCAAATTAAAGGCCTATTTGGTTAGTGTTCTTCCCATCAGCAGCGACTAGCCAGATACTGTCTGTACAAACAACACTTATAAATGAAGAGACTAATTCCCTGAAGGTTTCCCCCAGGATCTGGAAATTGGACACGTCTTCTTATATCCAAACACTGAATTCATTCTCCAGATCTGGAGGACTTGTTCCTAGCAGCCTCAAATTGAAGATTCACCAGGCCTCACTACCATGTGTTTTTAAGCAAGCTCTAAAGACCCATTTGTTTATGCAAGCTTTACTCTGAATGTATCTGACAGGTTTAGATGGCAGTTGGGTTTTAGAGGTTGTGAAGGCCATTTTAGGTTTTTATATTTCAGTTTTAATGTTTCTTTTATTCGTCCTCTTGTGCAGCGCACTTTGGGAGAGTTTGGAGCCTAATGACATCCTAAAAATGTTTTAAATATTAATATTAGTATCGTCATTTTTTTCTTAATGCATAGTTCCTATATCAACTTTTTTTTTGGTAGCATTTTCTATGCTGACTGCAAGGATTCATTCCTGGAAAATTGCATTTACTTGCTGCCCACTCAGTCAAGTAAAGAGACATGATCAATTCTTAATTTCCTCAGAAGTTTTTGGAATGTTATGACCCTGAATGTAGCTTGAATCATGTCAACTGGATTTCTATTTTCTCAGTGGAAACGTTTCGTTCCTTATCCAAGGAGCTTCTTCAGTCTGAGCAAAGTTGGTAAGGGAATCCTAAATATGTTTCTAGGTAGCTGTGTGACCTTACACCTGGGGCTAGGTCATGGTTATATTGAGATGTTATTTTTAAGTCCTTTTATCATCTAAAGGAGGATCGTTAAGATCACCATGCTGCTGTTGAGCTTGTGAAATGGTCTTAATCTTCCTAGGCACAGAAGACAAAGCAGGGAGGAAGATGGGGGAGAGGTTGTGCCTGAGGCCCCCACCTCTATTCAAGGAAGGATTTTCCAAGTTGGCATAAATGGATTCCTTGACCCCTCCCTCAAACCACCTATCTTCTCTGTCTAAAATGTGAACATTAATGTCCTCAAATGAGTGTCCTTTTTCCTTTAGATGAAGATAATCTGCTGACTCTGGTCCTGTGGTGTTACTTCTCCTGTGTTGGGCCATCCTCCAGGGAGAAGTTACACCACAGGACCAGAGTCAGCAGTTTATCTTCATCTAAAGGAAAAAGGACACTCATTTGAGGACATTAATGTTCACATTTTAGACAGAGAAGATAGGTGGTTTGAGCGAGGGGTCAAGGAATCCATTTATGGCAACTTGGAAAATCCTTCCTTGAATAGAGGTGGGGGCCTCAGGCACAACCTCTCCCCCATCTTCCTCCCTGCTTTGTCTTCTGTGCCTAGGAAGATTAAGACCATTTCACAAGCTCAACAGCAGCATGGTGATCTTAACGATCCTCCTTTAGATGATAAAAGGACTTAAAAATAACATCTCAATATAACCATGACCTAGCTCCAGGTGTAAGGTCACACAGCTACCTAGAAACATATTTAGGATTCCCTTACCAACTTTGCTCAGACTGAAGAAGCTCCTTGGATAAGGAGCGAAACGTTTCCACTGAGAAAATAGAAATCCAGTTGACATGATTCAAGCTACAGACAATTCCACCTCGATGACTGAGAACCTTCATAGACATATGACCCTGAATAATTCACTAGCCTCTGTGTAGAAATCTGGTTGAGCTTCTGACTACCAAACTAATATGCTAAGCCTCTCAACCTTTAAATTATTATTTTAAAGGGTAACTTTAAAATATTTAGTGATATTCAGATGCCATGATGTGTCTATGTCTACAAAGATCAGAATAATGTAAACAATTGTATTCTATTTGACACTCTATGGAAGCAAAAGTTGGACTAGATAGAGTACTGGATATAAAAAAGTATTGGATATAAAAGTTTTTTTAGATTAGTTTTTTTTTTGGATACAAAATACTATTGACATTTTGAAATTTGTTGTTGGAGAAGATTCCTGAGAATACAAATCAACCCAGAGTTCCCACTCGAGGCACCAATGACCAGGCTCAAATTATCCACTTTGGACACATGATGCAAAGACCCAGCTCTCTGGAGAAGGCTCTGATGCTGGGGAAAGGTAGAAGGAAGGAGAAGGAGAGGATGACCAGCAGCAAGGGGGATGGACTCTGTGAGTGTTCATCAGACTAACTCACCAGAAAAGGGGAAATATCAGTAGCAGATCTGTATTTGCTATTGTTAGTTTAGGCACAATTAGAAGAAGTTATGCACAGGGGGAAAGCTTTGGGTCATGGAATTGGTAAGTTTTGTTCTGTACTAAATATTGTTGTTGTTTATTCGTTCAGTCGCTTCCGACTCTTCGTGACTTCATGGACCAGCCCACGCCAGAGCTTCCTGTCGGCCGTCACCATCCCCAGCTCCCCCATGGTTGAGTCTGTCACCTCCAGAATATCATCCATCCATCTTGCCCTTGGTCGGCCCCTCTTCCTTTTGCCTTCCACACTAAATATTAGCCCATACCAAACAAAATATAACCACGAATGCTACTGAAAATACATTTTTAATTCCTTGCTTGGGAAGGTACATTTCTGTCAGAATCTCCTTTCATTTCTATCTACATTTTCACAGTGAATTACCATCCATCAATTAATATACGTATCAATAATCCAATTAAGACTAGTCTGAATAAACTGTCTGTCTGCAGTCGAAATCTGCAGACTGTTTGAAGTAGCATTAGGGAGCCAGGATGCATATTCCTTTTTTCTAATTAAGGTACTGTAGCACTTGGCCGCCACAGAACCAATTTACATGTAACAAATCAAACAATTAAAAAAGGTCACATAACCAAAAGTTATGCATTTTGCGTCTGGAGATTAGGCTGGTTGGCACATAACAAAGAATCAGGCTGTGTAAACAAGGCTGAACTTTCCTGCAAATGCACTCAGCTTGATGCATGGTGGATCTGAGCTAATCTGGCCTCTGTTTGCATTTCAAAATTGCCCACCATCCATTTTTAAAGGTATAATAAAATTCGTATTAAAATTAGAAAGCAAGATTTCAGACCTGACCATAAATAGAAAACATTTTCATCTCTTTCCATTTAAGTTTAGGTTTAAAAATAACCCACCCAATCCGGTCTGGCAGGTTGGGCATGCTCCGGGTCCATCAGCCGAGGAATGCCGGCTGGCGGGGACCAGGAGATGTGCCTTTTCTGCCACAGAGCCTGCCCTCTGGAGCATCCTCCCTCCTGAGATTAGGATGGCCCAACCCTGCTAGCCTTTTGGAAGGCCTTGAAGACCTGGCTATGTGCCGGGGCCTGGGGCCCCAAGTGTGTGAAGGGCCCCATTTTCTAGATGTGCTGACACCGACGTATTTTTATATCTCTTGGCTGGTCTTTGTATTTTTTTTTAATAAATATAAATTTTTATTTTAATATTAAAATAACTTTACATAATATTACGTAACGTAACGTAACGTAACGTAACGTAAAGTAACGTAACGTAACGTAACGTAACGTAACGTAACGTAACGTAACATAACATAACAAGTGTGACTTCCTACTTTCTCTTCAAAAAATTATTTACATATTTAGAAACCAACTTTGCGACTTACTTAATTACATTAAAGTTCCAATTGAACTTTTTGCGTTTCTTCTATAAATTTGTAAAAAGGTCTCTAACAAGAGTTAAACTCATCCATATTTTTATCATTTAGTTTTATCAGTCAATTTTGCCATCTGTGCTAAGTCCATCACTTTTATAATCCATTCTTCCATGCTGGGTATGTAGTCTTCTTTCCAGTGTTTAGCATATATAATTCTTGCAGCAGTAATTAAGCATAATAGTAATTTTCCATGTTTCTTGTGTAGATCTGATCCAATAAATCCCAGTAGATAAAGTTCCGGTTCTTTTTTAAAATCTTCTTGTATTATTTTACTTATAATTTCATGTATTTTGTCCCAGAAACTTTTTGTTTTTTGACACATCCACCACAAGTGAAAAAAAGTACCAACTTCCCTTTTACATTTCCAACATCTATTTGACATGGTGTTATTCATTTTTGACAATGTATTTGGAGTGATGTATCATCTATACATCATTTAAAAAAAATTCTTTCATGTTATCATTTAGAGTAAATTTTAAATCTTTTATCCACATTTAAATCTTTTATCCATATGTATTTAATTTCTTTTGTACTGTTTAACTGTTTTTATGACTGTTACCCACCCAGAGTCACTGGTTTGAGATGGGCGGCTATATTCAATGAATGAATGAATGAATGAATGAATGAATGAATGAATGAAATCATACACAGACAACAATGGGGCAAGGTTGCGGCCACTGAAATGTACTTGGCTTGGAGGAAATGAGACAAGTCTGCTGATACACCATTGGTCAATTTAGAAGTACACACCTATATACACACAGCATTACTTAGATGAGTGCACTGTTCAAATGAGTTGTGTTGTCTTGGCAACAGAACACAAAATTCTCTCCAAATCTTCATTTAATCTGGTTTCCTGAAGGAAACAAATGAGGCTACAGAAACTGCTCACTTTCACTCTAGCTAGGCTGACCATACGTCCTGTTTTGAATGGGACAGTCCCGTTTTTTTAACATTTCTGGACCTTCCCGTCGTTTTAATATAAAAGTCAATTTTGTCTCGTTTTTTAAAAATCCTGTCAGGAACTAGCCTGTCCCTGCCGCCATCTGGAACCGAGAGCCGGAAGTAGCTGGAGCGGCACGAAAGAGCCAATGCAGCTGATTGGATGGAACCCGCATGAGGAATCGCCTCTGCCTATCAGCCTGTGGCAAAGGAGGTGGGAGAGGCGGGCTGAGCAGCACAATAGGTGGAGGCGATTCCTCTTCCAGGTTCCCTCAAAATCCCACCTCCTTTGCTGCGCGCTGATAGGCGGAGGTGATTCTTCTTCCGGGTTCCCTCCAATCAGCTGCTCTGGCTCTTTCAGGCCGCTCCAGCTACTTCCAGCTTTCAGTTCCTCTTCTCCCGTTTTTGTCTCAAGGAAATATGATCATCCTAACTATAGCACCCAATTTACACCTGAGTTCACTTGGGCAGGGACTTCTTAATTCCCTTGATAACAATTGTTTGATGAATAGGCTAACAGTTTTCCTGATAATGAAGGAATGTGAAGATATTCCAAACTAGTGATGTTATGTAAACTTTAATCTACTTCCACAAACTCTAATAGCCCAATAGCAAGTGTGAAGTCAACTGACTTTTCACCTTGTGCTATGGAAGCTTCCCATTTCTTGTCAACTACAGCTACCTTAGGTGGATAAATCTTTGTCACCACTAGGCACAGGAAATCCCTCTTTGTTCCTGCTCTCCCCTGAATTGAAGACCCTTCAACTTTTCATTCTGCTTCCTACAGGAAGAGTATGTCCTTCCTTCTCCTTGTTTCCACCACCTTGAGAACAGAAACCTCAAAGAAACAAGCTATCCATTAAAGCATATAACTTCACAAATAAAAGTTATTTGTCCTTTTAGACCTTAAGCATCCATCTCCAGATAGTCTTAATAAACTTACATATGTATGCTTCATTTATTATGGGCCCCAATGACTGCAGAATTCCAGCTAGCATTACCGCATGTTCTCTGCAACACAATAAAAATCAATAAATAATGTCCTAGACTGAAAGCAGCAAGTCCAAAGTCATGGAGGGTCTGCATCATCTAAACACCTTTTGTAGTACCAATCGAAGAGAATATTTGTAGCTCAGGGTTCAACTGTGGAGTCCTTGGTGCTCTCTGAGTCTTGTTGTTTTCTTGCAGACGTTTCATTGCCAGGCTAGGCAACATCTTCAGTGTGAAACGGGAGTGGGACTTGCTCTCTGTTTATATACCACGGCTTGTCCTGCTTGTGTTGGTGGGGGTGTTCTTCTCTCCTTAGGAGTTCATTGATTGGGCTGTTGTTTGCTGCTTGGTTGATTGACTGAGTTAATAGTTCCTTGATTAAGGTATAATGTACTGTTTGATTGTTAATCTGGTGTTAATCTTGGTGTTAATCTTTGCATATCTGTGTGTTGATTGCTGGCGAGGAAGTGTGTATAAACAGAGAGCAAGTCCCACTCCCTTTTCGCACTGAAGATGTTGCCTAGTCTGGCAATGAAACGTCTGCAAGAAAACAACAAGGACTCCACTTTTTGTAATCTTTGAAAATCTATGGCAGTGGTTCTTAAAGAGTGGTTATTAGCCCCAAGGGGATAATTTGGGGATATCCTGGGGGAAAGGAGCAGTTTGTAATTGCTTGTTTGTGAGCCGAGGCTCCAGTCTGGGGCTGCCACTGCTGAGATGCTTGTGTAAAACAACAGAATCTATTGGTTTTTTACATTACTTGAGACTGGGCAAAGGGGTAATTGGGTCAAACAGTTTAAGAGCCATTGATCTGTGCTATGGTTTTGTGCTATTTTAAGGCGGGAAACCCACAAGAAGTGTAGAACCAGAAGAGATGCATTGTTAGTCCTAACACACACAACATAGATGAAACACGAGGCATAAAATATAGAACATAATGAGAATAAATAAATAAAAAACCTGCAAATAAAACAGCAACACTGGGACATTCTCACCACTTTAGATTCAGTGAAAAAAAGGGGGCTACTGGCACAGACAAGATACTGGTTGGCAAACCCTTAAACCAAACCAATCCCAGATTTTTCTGGGATTAAACCTGAGCTTCAGAGGGGAATCATGTGATGCCACAAAAATGTGCAGCTGCTTCACGGCATGGCACTACATGGACATCTCTGTGTGCTCCAAAGCACCTTCTCCTCCTTCAGTTCCACAGTGCTGCACATTTCTAAAATAATGTGTAAATAACATAAAGGTAATCCTAAAAATACAGTTTATCCAAATGTCTGAAAGGTTACTGATAGAGTTTTACAAGGCATCAAAGTTAAAAAAAAATGACTACTTGGTAACTGTTGAAGTAAAGAGGCTATTTGGTAGGGAATTGAATTGCCAAGCAACCAGTTTATACTCCTTCCTTCCTGTTCTGTTTGATAACAAGCCTCCTTAACAGAATCCAATAGAGGCCTTTTTTGACCCCTCAATAAGATCCATTCATAGCTTGAGGAGATGTCGGTCAGCATTGGCCCTCTCAGCTGTTTCCCACAGTCTGGTTCTTTCAATGGAATTGAAGACTGATGTGAATCCAATGAACATAAATGAAGAGGCTGTTGACGGTCATTAGTATAATTCTGAATCATGGCCTTCAGTCTGGTGCAAAGGTCCATAGTCCTATATCACTTTCAAAACATCACCCTGCTCTCAGCTCCACACACTTCTCCATCTTATTTAAAAGATGAGAAAGGTCTAGTTTGAAGGAGACATCTGAAAACTAATCAGCCAGTCCTTCAAGACAGTATTTTTATTCTTCTAATTTGATGGAACAATACTCCCATTGGTTGTTGTGGGTTTTCCGTGCTGTGTGGCCGTGTTCTGGCAGTTCTGGTTCCTAATGTTTCGCCAGTCGCTGTGGCTGGCATCTTCAGAGGACAGGAGCACAGCTAGAAGATTCTGTCTGTGCTCAAGTGGAGGGTGTGTGTGTTCCTGCTGGTGTTTATAGCTGCTGAGAGGGTGTGTGTCTTCTGTGGGTCATTTACAAGAGATTAGGAGAGGGTTTATTGTGGTGATTAGGGGTGTGGTGCTGTCGTATGTGGGATTAGCACATCTATTGTGTGAGTCCTTTGTATATTTCTGTGGTTGAGCAGAGTTCATTGACCTTTTGCAAGCTGTATTTTTCAGGACTGGCAGCCAGGTTTTGCTGATCTTTAAGCTTTCTTCTTTTTTATTGAAAACTGTGTTGGTGTTTATGTATTTCAATGGATTCCGGCCGTGAAAGCCTTTGACAATACTCCCATTATTAATTTTTGAAAAGACCTGAAATATAAGCCTTGTATTATTTTTAACATTGTTTTAAATAGAGTAATATATTCACCCCTATCTAAGGGGAAAACAAAAACAAGAAACAAAACCAGAAATCCTTGAACCCATCCATCAACCCTAATCAGTGTCCATCAAACCATCAGTGTCCTGACCACTTGTCTCCATCACACCTCTTAGTAAGGAAGGTCAACTGCAGATTTTGCCATGGAAAGGTTGCTCACACACAGCCTAAGGAAAATTGAGCTGCTGAATTTGTGGTGCCTAAAACATTTGTAGACCTTGGCAAGTGGCAGCATCAGTTCAAACTTTTCTGAGCTTGAAAACTCTGCAGGTCTGTGCCTGATTAGTATGCGAAGACAGACCTCCAGAGAATGCCAGGGCTGATAAGATTGATAAGTAAATAAATTCCAGAATAACACAATGGGAAACCACTTCCATATTACTGCCAAGGAAACTACAGAGATATATCCAGGAAGTCATAAAGAATCAAGATGCCAAAGGAGGCTTTGGAAACCAGAAACAACAGTCAAGAAGAAGCAAGTGGATAGAGGAGCAGAAGAGACAATATAAGGATATGAAAAATCCATTGATCTGGGAATGGAACACTTTGTTTTCTTCAAGACCTCCTCTTGAACCAGGCCATTGCAAGAGTAGTTGAGCAATTGCTTGAAGTAAATCCTCCAAAGCAAAGTAGCCCAAGGTACTCTAGATACAGGGTTTCAGATGAACATAGAGTTAGGAATTGGAACAATCCAGAATTCTCCAGATCATCCCATTTCAGAACAGAAGAATTTGTCCCATCTAATAGTTTACCAAAACTAACTAACTAATAGGAGCAAAGCTTGTATGGGGTTTTGATGACTAGATTATACAGAAGTAAAACATATTAGACAAGAAATGTATATGAATATTATATTTAAAGCTAGCATGTAAGAAAGAATTTTTTTATTCCTATGACCATAGATAGATCGGAAGTCGATTAATTTCTATGTCTTTTCTTTATCTTTCTTTTACTTTTCTACACTTTTTCTTTTTCTTTTTCTTTGATTTGTATTTCTTTTCCTGTTCTATTTCTAACTTTTAACTTTGTATATTTTAAAACTCTAATAAAATTTGTATATATATAAAAAAACCCTAACTAACTAACCACTAACTAACTGGGAGTGGCACTGTGTTGACTTCTGTATTTCTACTTTGATCAAGAACCCCAAATGTGTTCAAGAACACCCAGGAATGGACACTTTTATCTAAAAATGTCCCATATAACTACACGCAGACACAAGCATAGCCCATATGAGAATTCATACTGGCTTTTAACTAGCATTTTGAGATTTAAAACCCCAATAATCCTCCATGATACATTGTCGTGTTCTGTTTGAATGTAAGTCAAAGTGGATGTCATTCCAACATTCTTCCTTCTTGCAAACAAGCTTTGTACCTGGATAATCTCACCATGGAAGTTCTGTGAAAGTCAAACCCACATTGTTGAGGATAAAAGTCATCAGCCCTTGCTGGTTCTTAATGAGTAAAATCAAAAAGCACAGAATAATGCAACTTCATCAAGATTAATGTTGATAGCTTTATATATTGCATTTGACCCCTGTGTGTCAGGAACTAATGTTCCATAACTTGAAGTTTTGGAATAGTAGACTAATTGAAGTTTCAGCTCAAGGTATTTCACTCTGTTTAAATGCAGCCTCTTATATTATTGGAATTCTGATCACAGGAGCAGCTACAGTGGAAGCAAGGATAAAAAATACTTCTGAGAGGAAATGTTATAAAGGCATCAGAGGTACACAGCAGATGACTGGCACTGAACAACCACATCCTTCTTATTCTTATAAGTTTAGACTTTTCTATCCTGTTTTATAAAGAATATGCCTCATTCCCGGAATAGTCCTTTAGTGCCAGTGGCTGTTGATCAGTGGCTGCATTAAAGTGTCCGCAGCAGAGATGTGAAGCTCTCCATGGCTGGTCTGGAACTTGTTTTCTGTAGGTACAAAGAGGCAGATTTGATCACTTTAAAAAAAAAAACCAGTCTGAGGTTTAGTCCATAAAACAAACCTTTGCAGTGCCCAAAAAAACATTTGATCATCCTGCCTCACTCTTTTCTGCTAAATGAACATCCTGCCTTTTGGCTTAAGAAGCCATTTTCAGAGATGTCAGCCCAGCAAATTTTTACATTATGTTTTTGTGAGAAGCTGTAATTAGTTTGAAAAGTTGCCCTGACATGTGATATGATTCACATGGCAAAACCAGTAATGCAAAAAGAGATGAGGGGAAAGCTAATTATCAGATTTGTATACTGATTTGAGCAGCTAAGAATTCTTAACATACGAATGGACCGTTCTTTCTTCAATTCTCCCCTGGAAGTCAAGTATCACCTCCCAGGACGGAGCTATCAAAAGAGCATTACAAGTGTTCTTCCTGACTTTGGTGTATTTTATTGCTTTCATGAAGTTTTCAGCAACATCTCCCTGTTTGTAATAGCGTGGTCTTACTGAAATCAATGTCTCTCTTCCCACTCAAGTATATGTAAGTCCAGACAACGTGCATTCCTAATTGTGTTTACTTGGAACAAGGTTGTCTTGTAAGAGCCATTATACATCCTTGACTTACCACATTTTCTTTCATTAACTTGTCATAACGAAGCCGTTTGAAAGGCTTCTGTGTTGTAATTCAGCCCATTCTCCGTTTTAGTTCAGCTGCTTGCTCGGAGCAAAGAATCTCTGCCATACTAGCTCCTTGTGGATCAGGAGAGGCGGCAGAGGAAGTAGTGTGAAGGCTTAGGTAGCAAGGACCCAAACACACAAATCGCAGTCCACAGGTCGTTGTGCACCAGTGCCTTTAAATGACAGAGCTGGTCAAAGCAACACGATGCCACAGACACCCAGCCATTTTGCAAAGAAGGAACACAACATCACCATAGGAATAGGGATGAAACACAAGAGAATGCAAAGAGAAACCAAATTATGAGCAGTTATACTCTACATACCTCGTAATCAGCAACAGAGAAGTCCGTAAACAGTCTGCGTTCTACACCCAGGCAGAGTAGTCTTATAAGACATCTTTGGTAGAACACAATCCAGAGCTCCAAGCCATACATACTTCTTCTCCTCCTAAATCCTGCTGGCGAGTGATTTTTAGAAGACTGGACTGCACCTTTTCTGCTGAGTCATGCTTTTAAAAGTGTCTGCAGCTGAGGCCGAATGAGCCAAATGGTGGAACTACAAGGCTTAACGTTACCTCTTTTAGTAGGGTTTTCACAGGTTCGAGCCACTGGGGCCTCACCTAACCCCAGAGTCATTTTTATGTAGCTGTTACTTTTGCTAGATGAATGTCTGTATTAAGACACTGGCCTATCAAAGGAGGGTTGATTAAACCCAGGAATGTGTTCTCTCTTCCTGGCCAACTAAATTGGTCTCTTCATTGTAAATGGACCTCTTCATTTTGCTGAAGTCCTTTTTCGCACCCCTTTCAGAGTTGGTATTCTCTCTCTTCCTTGGCTTTCCTAAAAAGGGAATTTGCTGTGGACATTCATGGCCTTTAAAACAGCTTTCAGGGTTTTATTATTCTAATACTTTAAAGGAGTTTTCTTGCTGGCTTTTTGATGTTATGCGTGGTTGTGTACCTGCTGTACACTACCTTGATGATTTGAAAAAGCTAGCAAAAGTATGAATAATAAATAATAAAGATGTTATTCAGAATATTTTGACTATGAATTGGATGCACCTCAAGTTCTAATTAAAGATTGGGTTCAGGATTCTTTTTCTGGTCTTGTTTCTTTATTTTATTTATTTGATATATTTATATAACGTATCAGATTAAAGCTCTTGAAGTGGTATAGTTATAACATCCTAAAGGGGTGTGCAAAACACTTCATTTTGAACTGTTTTGAGCATGAAAATTGCAAAGCTCCCCATTCTAAGCACAACACTATTGTTTAGATGTAAAATGGGCTGGTTCAAGAATTTGGGGGGAATCCTGAAACTCTGCCCACCCCAGATACTTGTGGAAGCTCATGTTGTGTTCAAAGCAATAGTGGAACTTTGCAGCTTCTTGCTCAGAATGGTTAGAAACCAAATATTTCCCCCCCCCCTCCCTGGAGATATATAAGACATTCTATCTGTGCTGTATTGATGAATGTTTGCCTGATCTGAATAATAGACTTATTCTTTAATAATGAAAAATAACTAACCTAACCCATTGCCCCCATTTGAACATACGCCCTCACTTGAGTCAGAAGCAAAAAGCAAAAATAATCTTGTCTTTATCAAATAATTTAAGAAATGGAACACCTGTTCTAAGAAGGTGGGATTTAGTCTACCAGCTGCAGATGAAGTATGGCAGTCAAAAGATTCAGATTTTGCCTCCTTGAAAAAAGTTCAATATAAAATACTAGGCAGGTGGTACGTGAAGCCATCCAACGGGAATGACATATTTAGGATCAATAGATTTGGGAGCTGTCTGGCATGCTGCAAGATGATCGCGTGCATTTCTTATGCAGTTGTTCCAAAGGTCACAGATTTTGGAAGATACATCAATGGATTTTATATTTAACGGAATAAAATATATTTTATTTACTATATAGTGGTCCACTATGGACCTATACTCTAAATGTTTTTGAATAACTTTATAATAGAATGCAGGGAAATAGTCTGTTAATCACACGAAAGACTAACAAATGGAACAGCACATCATCTTTCAGGGCTGATAGTTTACTTCCTTTGATGCATCTGATGAAGTCAACTTTGATCCAGAAAAATGTTTGTGATAATAAATTGGGCACTTTTTAAGATGATACAAGACTACTGTTGTTATTATGATAAAAAGATTACCAACAAACCAAAAAATAACATAGAGGTTCCATCCAGATATTGAGGAATTAAATAATTCCTATTATTAAATTATTATGGAAGATTAGTAAAGGCTTCAAAACTGTCCACAAATTAAGTAACAAATTAAATTTTAAAAAATGGTCACAATTATGTGAGATTCCCAAATTTCTTAAGACGTTTTGCAAGGTTTTGAGTGGGAATGCCAAAATGTTTGAGATTTGAGGATCTCATAAAATTCTGGCCATTTAAAAGGGATATTTGGCGTTCACAGCAGGAATGATTTTCAATACCTTTATGCACCAGCAGGGTTCAGAACCATTGATATAACACATAACGGATAACGTCTTTTCAATGCAATTTTGCCAAATAGAATAATATTAGTTTATCAGTGGTATCACAAAATTAAAAACTCCATATAACACTAGCAATTAATATCCTCCTTTCTGAGTTATAAACTGACACAGCTATTTAAAAAAATAGAAAATCAACAATTAAGCTGTTATAAAACACATCAAATGAACTTGTGTAGTTTGTATGTTTTTATAGCTTGAATATTGTATGTCACAAATTGTGAGGTGTTTGTTCACCACAGGCCAAGAGCATTAACAATTTCATATCTACACATTCTAGTCTATACATAGTAGACCTTTATTTTTTTTAATCAGAGGACAATGACTAAAGAACTAGGGGAATTATTAAAAACTAAAAGGGTAACAAAATGTCAAATTTTCTGGATGAATTCTACAAAAAAGAAAATTAATCTGTCTTCACCTAACCTTTTGCTGAACTTTTATAAGCCGTTATGAGCAGAAATCATAAAAAAATATCCTGGTGAGAGGCAAGAAATAGAATATCGTTGAAAACTGAAATTAAAAATATTATAGTTACATTTTATAGGCCTACATCCGTATTTAACCAAGATAGGATTTTTGCACCTATACTAACCAACTGATTAATTGATATCTCTGGGAACTATATTAAACTTTTAGATCAAAAAAGGTAGAACATTCTCTGATAACATCTCAAGGACATTCAGTGTAATTTCATAGGTAAATGGGAACTTCCTTAACATCCTGTTCCTTACTGCTGACAAGACTTGTGATGCTGGAGGTAGAGTCACAAAAAAGTCTCATTAGTTAGATTCATTGAAAGACAAATAGGTTATCTAGGTGGCTGTAGGTAATACCTATTATTTCTGATCTTAGTTACTCTGGCCATGGAAAACAGTTGCTGTATCTTCCCTATGGCACCCTTTTATGTACCTGAACCCTGGTAGCGTGTTCTTCCCCCGTCTTCTTTTTTCCAGACTGAAGAAAAGTTCCTGAAACCGCTCCTCAAGTACCACCTAGGTTGCCCTGTTCCAAGCCTGTTCTAACCTGTCAACATCTTTCTTGAAAGGTGATGCCCAGAATCATGCATGATGCTCCAGTTGTAGTCCCACCAGTGCAGCATAGAGGGGAATAAGGACTCCACGGGTCTGTCATCTAATGATGCCCAGCACTTTAGCCCTTGGTGAGCCATGCATCTCAGGTCCAGCCTGTTGAAGTGTGATTGTGACACAACGGGCTGAATTCCCACCAATACTCAAATGCCCTTTCAGCTGGCAGTGGTAGAGATCCAATCAACACTCCTCGGTTGCACTGACGTTGCCATCCTGCTTCTGAGCTGATCTTGCTTTAGCAGTCTTGGTCATCATCTCTTTGACTGCCCAGAGTCCCTGAGAGTCAAGTGGTGTACTAAATAAATATATAAATGAATCTGGGATCAAGTGGATCCTAATAAAATCTAGATCAGGCATACAGGCATAGTAAGCTACTGTACAATGCCTGGCTTGAACCTGGCCAACTGAAAATTCACTGTGTACCAGCAGAAAGTGCAGGTACTAAGGAAATAAATTTATTCAAGGCTTCAGAGAAAAATATTTCATCAAGTTCTGCTCTAATTGGGATGGGCTAAACCAGAAGACCCCGAGGAACGAAAACCTTGCTTAATCATTGCATTTAGCTGAAAGCTAAAGTACTTTATGAATTTCTCCCCTCCACAAACAGTTGAAATATATTTTGGAAAACCAGATCAGAAGCAACCATTGTACCTTTTAATTTTGCTATAATAAGGCTCCAAATCCTTATGCTGACTAATTATTCTAAGGCCTCTAACAAGTGTTTCAGCTGTTGATCAGTCAAATCGTTATCTTCCTCTTAATGCAGCTTTCTTGTAGTTTTCCCATGGCAGTGCCATCTACCTCAATATAAAAAGAGAAAATCCAGGGAGATATATTTTTACATGAATAAACTCCCCAGCTCTGTTGCTTGCAGAGCCAAAATAACTCAATCTTGTGTTTTCTTTGAAAGCGATGGTTGATGTTCATGTTTAATCCTGCAGATAATTTCCCTTTTGAAGACAGTCATGGTGTGAGTCTGCAAATAAATTAGGTGAAGGATAACAATTCCAATACCAGTGAACTATTAAAAACTGTTGGCAAGATCCAAAGACCCATTAGGTGGAGCTTCCTGTTAACTTTGGATTTTTCAAGCACTTTTTTCCCCTTTTAGAATCCCTCCTATTCACCATGAAAGTGGTGTGTGGGTGTGTGTGGGTGTGCTACTGTGCATGTGTATGTTATGGTGGTGTTCTTTCCAGATGAAGCTCCCCAGATGATCAAGCAACTGACATTAAGAGCACCCCAGTGCAGACACAGAAGTCCTCTGCTGCATAGGGCAGACTCTGGAATTTGGCTTGTAATGTTATATCAGACATGGAAAGAGACAGCCTAGTGGTGGTCATGGAAATGAAAAGCTTAACAGGTCTATAAGACTCCTTGTTCCATACCACTTTGGACTACAATGAATGAAGTGGGTACACTTCATGCTTTAATGTTCCTCCTGGGGTGGGAAATGATCTACATAGGAAAGTGAGTTGTGTTTAGTTATTTTAGGAGGACCAGGAATGTACTTCCATAGCTGCAGGTTGAAATGGTGCACCTTCAGAATTGTATCAGATGATGAGCAGTTTGTGTAGATAAGGCCTGAGAGGTGTGAAGGAAAGCGAACAGGAGCAATGTAGTAAAGCGATTTGGGGGAAGGATTCTTGGGCCACAAACAAAAAGGCTCCCGTCCTTCCTTCCTTCCTTCCTTCCTTCCTTCCTTCCTTCCTTCCTTCCTTCCCTCCCTCCCTCCCTCCCTCCCTCCCTCCCTCCCTCCCTCCCTCCCTTCCTTCCCTCTTTCCCTCCCTCCCTCCCTCCCTTCCTTCCTTCTTTCCCTCCCTCCCTCCCTCCCTCCCTTCCTTCCTTCCTTCCTTCCTTCCTTCCTTCCTTCCTTCCTTCTTTCCTTCCCTCCCTCCCTCCCTCCCTCCCTTCCTTCCTTCCTTCCTTCCTTCCTTCCTTCCTTCCTTCCTTCCTTCCTTCCTTCCCTGACAGTGTGGAGTTAAAAGCTGATGATTGAAAAGGCTGTCCCATTTGCAGTTCCTGCACCTCAAACGGAGACATTTCAATATGTTCTCTGTCCCACCAGTGATAACCTATCCCAGACTTTCTTGGTTCATGGTGCCATTAGCATCTCAGTAGTTTTTTCATAGCATCCCTAGGCCAAAACTGCAAACTGCCTTGAGCGAGTACTTTAAAATATCCCACAGCGCTCCTGTGAGTTCATTGCAGTGCGCAGTTTGAGAACTGCAGACCTATCATGTGAAATTGGGAGCAAAGGCTATATAAATATTAGTGGAGGGAATGAGAACTCAGCACTAGTGTGCTATGTTGAAATTTGTGTGTAGTCCAACCCAGGGGAAAGTGGGAAAAGAAACCAGATAAACATTCTGCTTCCTAATTATAAGTACAACCCTCTCATTCTGAACTAGACTTTTTTTCAACACTGCCACTAATACATAATAGATCTTCAAACAGAAGGAAAACAAATTGCCACCTAATGTGCCTGTATCACTGAAATAATGCTTGAAAAATTCTTCAGTGCTTAATTCACTTAAGCTACAACTCCACCTTTTGTGGCTGTTGTTATATGTGTACAACTAAATGGATGAGGAAGAGGAGGAATAGTTGTGATTAGCTGTATTGACAATAACTTGTACAGTCATCATAAACCCTGAAAGTGTAACATACATACCCCCTCCCCATCTCAGCTTGATCCACCAGAAACCTTTGGACATCCACCCATTAGATGGATGAAGAAATATGTCTGCAAGCAAACACTTATCTTGTAGCTGTCCTACTGTATATCTTTAATGGCGTTACTGGGATCTTATGGAGATTAGGATGAACACTGCTGATAGCACTCACCAACTCAGCCTTGAAACTGTTCGTCCCTCTGAATGATACTTTTGTACCAACCAAACATATTTCGAAACGGATCAAGGGCTGATCCTATAGTTCAAGACACTTCAGGCTTTGTTGACAGTACCCATTGTTAAATTGCAGCAAGGAAGGTTGGCTGCCCCACATTTACAGTATGTATGAGCATCGTGTTAACAACATTTCAAGGGTACCCACCGTTAAACTTTCTGGGAGAGTTGTGACCTTGAGCGAACAGCAAATACAAGAGAAAAATAAGCAGAATGGTTTTCCCCTGCCCTCACTCCAGAGCTAGGAAGGGATACTTCCCCCTGCTTCCAAAACAAGAAATCGAAATAAGCATCAGGGAGAAAAAAGTACCAGTTGAAATCCAGAGACATTTCTTCTGCCTCCTGTCCCAATAACAGGTTGCCTTTGGCACTTGAGAATGGTCACACGTTGTTTTGCCTTTTTTATTCATTGAGAACAAAATTTACAAAGTCATTCGTACATTTTTCCTTTCTTTTTTTTCTTTTTTTTTTTGTATTTTTGTATGTTTGTTTTTTACTGACTTTGAAAATTGGGAATATTCAAAATACACTTTTTTTTTAACCCCACTTCATTCTTTCATTATTTACAGATATGTACAAGAAAAATGTAAGAGTTTCCCCCCCCCCCCAGTTGTATTAAAAATCTCTGCTGGTTGATTCCCTTATATGGATGTTCCGTGGGAGGGTTCCAGGGCTTCCGGAATGATCCCGCCCGGCACAGACTGGAACGACATGGGAATGGGGGTCTTCACAGGGCTCTGACGAAATAGTCCTCCATTCGGCGATCTGTGTTTACACTGTATTGAGGGTATTGTGGCTGAGCTGCTCAGTGGCAGCGGCAAGTTGCTGCCAGAGGCACCGGAGAGTGTCCTGCTAACCCCGTGGCCTGTCTGTTCGGGTAAAAAAGAGGTGACAGAAAGTTGTGTGTTCTGGTATTCGCGGACAGGCTCGAGGGCCTGGCTGGGTGGCATGCCACCAATCTCCAAGGCTGAGATTTCAATGGAGGCGGGGGAGAGTTGCTTGTGAGCTAAGTCTTCATCAATTAAACTGTTCATACGTCGATGGACCTGCTCCAGGTTGACTTCTTTATCCTGCAAGAAAGGGGGGAAAGTCGATTAATCCCAAATCCATGGCTGATGGAATCCTCAGATGTAGAGGAGATTAAATGGGTATCTGATTCCCATGTAATTTGCCCTTTCATTTGAAGACCTGTCTATATGTGTGCTTTGGCTCTAGAGCAGTGTTTCTCAACCACAGCAGCTTTAAGATAGGTGGCCTTCACACCCACAATTCCCCAGCCAGTTGAAGGCCACCCATCTTAAAGTTGCTGAGGTTGAGAAACACTGCTCTAGACAATCAGACAGTTTGGGTTGCCTTTTGTTTTTCTCTTTGTTACCTACTAGAAGTACAAAAACACAGTCATGCATAGAATGGATTTGTTTTGGTAAATCACAGATTGAAACTTGTCTTGGGGGAATCACTTAATCAGCTTGAGTCATCTTATGTTCCAGGATCCCAATTCACCATTGCACATTTATGCAGAGGCTGTAAATCCAGACTCTGGACCCAATCAATGATGTTTTCTTCCTCCAGTCTCCCCAGGCACAATGTCCAAGTAAAGCTTAAGACCTTAAATGATTTGATCACTGCATATCTAAACAAAACAAGAATTTTATTTTTTTCCCCACAGGTCTGGATGATGTCATGTACACATATTGGAAACATTATACTGAGAGTGCATGTTTAGTTAATGTATGTGGTCATGTGTCTCTGTGGTGCAAATTAATATGTGAGAGTGTACAACGTCTTCCATTGTTTACATGAAATATTATGCACCTGTAGGTAAGAAGGCAAGGAAAGAGGTGCTGAATCATGAGATGGGACAACCATCATTTTGATGGAAGATCAGCAGTAACAGTTATTTAGAGAAGGGGTGGACAACATTTGTCTGTCTGTCTGTCTGTCTATGTTGGAGAAGTATTGAAAGGAACGGATGGATATTTAATACGATGAGTGAGAAAGAGCAGTATTAAGTTTTGATATATATCCATAAGATATATGGATATGTATTACCCATATACATTCTGAATTAAAAACAAGCAGTATAGAATTTTGCGGTCAAGCCCTGCCTATACTTAGAACAACGTATCACCATACTATGTAACTAAGTAATTTATGCACCTGAGTTATAATTCTCCTTCTCAGTGTATGATCTTCGCATGGCTGCCACCAAACTGTCTTTCCCTATTTTTCACCTAGTCATTTCTCTTCTTTTTGCTCAATTTATCTGTATTGATCAATCAATTGTATGAGGATAATGATAAGAAGTCTACCTCACCCGACAGAGTGCTATTGAAGCCCTGTGAAGCAAGGTGTACAATTCTTGTTTGGTTATTAACTGTGCAACTATGTGATCCCCCCCAAACTTGCTATTCCTTTCCCAAACTATAAGCAGTTATAAGCAAGAATGTTAAAGTACTTTATTTTCTTTTTAAACTTAATAATTATGGAGGCCTTTTGAACAGATTCTTCTTGACAAATGTACATTGTAAGCCAATTATATCTATCTGCAACAAACCTATTAAGAGTTGAGAGAGACACAGATGTCAACATCTCCACTAAGATTTTTTAAACAGCTATTTGATTAGAAGTCTGAAGCTTCAAGATTATGTCAAGGCAATATGGGAGGAAGGTCTTCTGTGGCTGATCTCTACACCATTACATCTGACAAATTACTGCTTTCTGTGTCATCCAGCAGAAGCCATATTGGAAAGGGGTATTTAACATACTAGTTTGGGGAACTGGAGAATAGCTGGAGATGCCATCGTTTGGAATGCTAAAACTTTCTTTTTCCTCTAACATGGCACAGAACATCAGAGTACAAAGCATGTTATTAGCACAGAGATCATAATTGGCAATTATATATACCAGTTGACCCTTAGATTAGAACCCTCAGGAGTATGTCTGAATATTTGGCTTTTAAAGAAAAAAAAATCTGCCCTCTGTCCTCAAGACTTTTGTTTTTTATGTTAAATTGGCTCCCCCCATCCCCAATAAGATAACCGAATCACACCAGGACTACCATATTATAAATTGGTTCTTGCCAGATGCAATTTCAGAAGAGCACAAATGCACAGTCATTGTATGTGGCTAGGATGCCTATAAATAAATGCCATTTTTGTCATTCAGAATGTAAATATATCGCTTTATCTATTCTCTCTTTCTTCCTGCTTCACCTTTAGCAACTAGTGACTCTCCTTTCTATCCAAGGATATCCAATCAGTATTAGAAGTCCAACATCATCACCATTTCAACAAAATCTCTTCACGCAATACAAGGCAGAGGGAGTAAATGAAGAAACTGCTGCAGAATTTCAAGATACAAAATACAGAAATATCTTGTCAACTCCATAGCTACGCTGCTTTACTGAACATGTAAAAGAGTTTTGTAATTCGGCTAAAGTAAAATAAATCTACAATTCGCAAAGCAGTGAAATTATAAATTGGGATATCTATATACAGTATCTCTATTTCTCTCTCTCTATAGGAAAATAAAATAAATCTCCTGTTGAATTTGAAGAAATAGATAACGTTAATCAGAAAAACCCAGTGATGGCTTGAATTCAGTAGAAATTGCTTCTACTCAAATCTGGGGTGGTTTCACTTCCTTGATCCCTTTCAAAACACAGAAGCTGATCTTCCTGCTTGCAAAACAGCCTCCTACTCCCTTAGTCTCCAAAAGCTGCTCCTAAGAATTGGGAGATTCCCACCACACCCTTGGAACAAAATGAGATGCAGGGAGAATGATAGAGAATTAAATGCCATGAATTGCATGAATGGAAACATTTTCTGCGAAAGGAAAGGAAAGCTGTCAGGGGAAAAATTCAAATTTAGGTAACAAAGGGCAATGTTGGTCTCTAACTAAAGTCAATTGGGTTTAGCACAGCCTAACATTGGAGAAAAGCTATCTTCCAATGCCTGATGAAGCATTAAAAGGGGCAGAAATCAATGATCTCTTAATGTTTAATGATGCATTGGGGACCATCAGAGATCAGATTTGAGGACTCTTGCGGAAATAACTTGCTACAAGATCTTCTAATCTGATGTGATGCTTAGAACTAGTCAGAGATTTTGAAAATCTAAATTTGGTTCCCCATAATCTAACATAGGGAAAATACAAATGGCTGTGGGCGTTTTTGTTTTTGTTCTTTTATTCAGTAAAATGGGATACACTTTATAGGGAAGTAATCCTATGTGAAGGGATGAACCAATGGCAACATTTCAGGTGGATAAATGGAGCGTTTCTGTGTGTGCATGTACGTGCCTGAATGCATGCATACAAAGGAAAGTGATGTTCATCAGGAATTACACTGCTGCTTTGGGAATGTGATAGATTGGGAACTGATACGAATAGTATATGGCAGAACCTGTGGATTTCCCCATAAATAAAAGCACAAGATCCACCGGTCCCAGCCGACTACTCTGGAACTCTGCTCCATTTTGACTCTCCCCCATTCTAAATTGCCAATAATCTCCCGAACAATGGTGTGCAATTGCAACAAAGTGGGCTGCATCATTCATCTACAACTCACAAAGCAGGAGATAAGCCACAGTTAGGCATTCTAAGGAATTTGGAAGCTTTTTCAAATCTTTCAAGGTTATGTGCCATGCAAGTTCTTAACTGGTCCCACTTGCTTTTAAAATGTAACTGTCTAATGTATTCTTTGTGAACTTCTAAAGAACATGGCTCTCTGAATTTCAACCACATCTAAAATGGATGGCCTACAAGTGACTCATTTAGCAATTCTGCCTCCACTGCCTTTGTCACTACCAATTTGTTTTTACATTTGCAATGCCATAATTCCAGTTCTTGTCAACATCTGACAGAGGAAAAAATACTTTGCTGTAATAATCAGCCCACTGATGGGATGAAACAGAAATAATGTATGTATTTAGTTGCCACTTTTAGAGTACCCACTACGCACTATTAAGCCAACTAGATAAAGTGTTTAAGCAATTGGTTTTTAATGTACATTAATTTACATCCTCATTAGTCAAGGTTTCAATACTGAGTAAGGTATAATCATAATACATATATAAATGTGGAAAATAAGGCTCAATTATGCTCATTAATTTAGCTCCGGCAACTGACTTAGTCAAACGCCACTTAATGCTACATAAAATAAATGTTGCTGACTGCATTTCAAATACAGTTTGCAGGGTTTGGGTTAGTATTTATTTTATGTTACAAAAATTGACTCCAAAGTCTACCTTAATCTCTCTTCTACGTGCAGCTATTTGGAGAAGATCAAAAAGTTATATGAAGCCCTTGCTCATGAAAAATCATATGAAATATTTTGCTTTGATATTTGCAATCTCTTTATTGACTTAGAAACGTATTTCTTTCATATTCCACTTTTGGATATGCAACAGTTTAAAATAATGAAACACCGTGATGTTCTTGAAGCAGAAGAAGCTGAAGCAAGCCAGGAGAATGCAACAGGGAAAAATGATTGACTCTAAACAATTTATGTACTTAATTATAAAGGATCAACAAGTGTCACTTTATTACTGCCACTACTTCTAATGTCTTGCATGCTGATGCAGCATGAGTGATGCATTTATCTGTGTGCAGGAATGTGCAATTTATGTATAGCCCCTCAAAGACAGGAATATATATGAGAAATATTGTTATCTGTAGCTACATATCATTCTCATTCACAAAAAATGGGAAATGGTGTGCAGCAGGGTGGCACTGTTCTCTGCACATATATTTTTAGAATATTGTATTTCATGGAAGTGCATTATTTTATTCCTGAAGAGTTACACTTTCTCTTTCTCTTTTCTTGGTGCCCAGTGAGCACCTTACCCCTCCTTTACTCCTCTTGAAAAGGTCCAATCTAAATTCCTAAGGGCTACATTCCAGGTAGCCCCTTGCCTTTCAAATGTACAGGTGCATGGACCTGTATAGGTATAGCACATTGGTTGAAGTTACTGTTCTTTCCCACAGGTTTGAGTTCTTTCCTTATTGAGGACAATTACAAATCAGTATGGTTTAGGACAATCTCCCCAAAACTTCAACATCTCGGCTTTTCCATGGGTTATGAGCATGCACTCAGTGCACTTAAAGAACGTATCAAAGACTTGGATGCCCAACAGGGCCAGTCTGCCCTACCTAGGAACGTTTTTCTGAGCAGTCAAGCCCCTTTTTTTTTACAGACAGCGAGATACTTACACTACATAACTGTTTCCAAATTCCAAAGAGCACTAACCTTAGCACGCTTCAACACACTCCCCACAGCAGTTTGGAGGGCCAAACCACAAAAGTCCCCTATGCGCTGAGACTGTGCCCCTGTGGACAAGGGGCTATTGAAACTACAGCTCATGTCCTGCTATAAGTCCATCTATAAGGACTCAAGGACCCACCTTATAACTCCTTACTTGGTAAAACACCTGGGAAATCTTTTTTATGTACAGTTGCTGTTATCAGATCAGTATGATTCAGTCTCCCTTGAACGTAACCCTAACCCTAACCCTTGAACGTAGCTAAATTTTGTTATGCTGCCTGTAAAATTAGGCAGACTTTGATTGCCACTGACAAACCCACCGCCAATTGTAATATTTTATATAGTTTTCTATCTTTCCAGTATACATAGCAAATATGTGAATTATTTTTATGTAAATATTAAAACTCGCAGACTCCTACACATAAGCCAACACAAATGTAGATGTCTACGAAATGAATATAAATGTTTCTATAAGACACACAAGCAAATTTACAGTATTCAATATTTTAGATTGGTTATAAATCTGCTTCCTAGGTTTCTAAGTTCCGCTTTTTCACCACTTCTTTGGGCTTTGAGTGAGGTCACAAACAGGGCCTCTCTAATCAATCATGCTGCATTTTCAAACAGAAAGTCCATGATAGCTGAATTCATTGTGAGATATGATGGATTAGATCCTTGGGACTTGAAAGCTCTGGTTTTGCATGGATTTCATTACAAAAATAATTAGTGGATGTCATAGGAGACACTTGCTGTAACAGGGTAAGGCTGTCCTGCTTCTGTTCATGCAATTTGCCAAGGTTCCTGGTTATTTTGAGATTCAGAAACTATTCTGGATGTCACTTTGATACTGGGTGGAACAGAGTTTTAAAATTGTAGAGATACTCAATAAGATCAAAACAATAAAATAGGACTGCCTACTGTCTGGTTCCTTACATCTGGTTCCTTGTTAGTGATACTGTTGAGCAACAGCATGAAAAGAACTGATGTCAGATCAAAGGTCTATCTAGTCCTTCCTGCCACAGTTGTGTAGCTTATGCAGTCCATGGGATACATCCCAGGTCCACATCCGTGACAAGTAGGGCATCTGCCTGAAACCTCTGGAGAACCTCTATCAGTCAACGTGGACAACACTGAGCCAGATGGATCAGTGGCCTAATGCCATATTGACCAGCTTCTTAGGATTACATGCCTATGGATCCCAAAGGTCCACTGAACAGTGTGAAGACAAGTATTATTTGTCTTGTTGTATTATTGTTCCTCAGAAATGGGTCTTCAGTAGCATATTGTTTCATAATATGGGGAAATTCCTACTTGCCAACTTCTCCAATTTCTTTATAAGGCCTTCAAGGCTAACTGGCATCACCACATCTGAGCACAGAGTGAAATGGTAGACGTTTTATTGTAGTCTGCTCAGAATTTCATGTTAATTCAAATTCACCGGATGAACATTTTTATTCTTCTCTACAAAATGCACAAACTTAACCCTAACCCTAACCCGTTGGGGGAGATGGGCGGTCATATACATTTAAATAATAGATAGATGATAGATAGATAGATAGATAGATAGATAGATAGATAGATGATAGATAGATAGATAGATAGATAATCTCTAAAAAAAAGGGCATTTGTCAATGTTCTTTGATCAAACCATTTCTAACTGCTATGACAAGATTTATAGAGAAAAGACTGTATTAGAAATCAAATTTGGGTTCCTAATACAGAGATCCTGAATCTTTGCCAGAATTATTTTGTAATTAACTGATCACTTCCCTTATCACTAGTAAAGGTAATAGAGGAAGAACTAAATTTAAGGATCTATGAAATCAACACTTCAGTCCCATTCATAGAATTTCTTAGTTTTACAAAAACGGTTAAGACTCTCTACATTTTTCAGATGTCTGACGTGAGGAAGGCCTTTTAAATCTGCTTAAATTTCTCTGTAGCCAAAATCCAATTCCACTCGAGAAACAAATGGAATTTCCAAATCATTTATCTCATGCACAGACCAAACAGTTTGCAGATCAGTGTCTTTTCCAAGGGCTGAGTGCCACAGCACAATTTTGCAAAATCATGTAAGGGCCCTCCCTTTTTAAAAATAAATAAATTTATCATGAAATTTCATGAACGTCAAGTCAGGCAAGATTTTATTGGTAATGTCCCAACAAGAATTTGCCCAAGAATGCTGAAATCTTGTATGATTTAGGCATTCTCTTCATGTTCTTTATATACTGTACAGTACAGTATTAATTCAGGATTCTGCAGATGGCAGTGAAAGGAAGCAATGCTCTCTGGAGCCTGGATCATATTTGAATTGGGTTACTGGATCTTCAGTAAAAAGAAAGGGCTTCAGGATTCATACAGTTAAGGCAAGATTCATGAGTGATGGTACACAACAGGCTGTGTGTGCAGAAAAATGTACTGTAACTTTGGTCCCTGAAAGGAGTGTTCAGGAGCTCCTGGGAATGAGATGCTGGAGCTCCCACAAACTGAATAAATGAGCTTTTCCTAACCTTGGACCCTCCAGAGGTACTACAGCTGCTTGTCTGCTGGCTGAGAAGTCTAGGACTTTCCCTGCCAAGATATCTGGAGGGCACCAAGTTGGGGAAAGCTGTAGTAGATAGTGGAGTGATGAATCAATGGTCTGACTGAGAACAATGCAGGGAAGAGCACAAAAGGAAGATGAATGAGAGTGTTCTCCTGGGGAATGCCAGATCATATGACACTTTTTTATATGCATGCCCAGATCTCTGAGAAAGATCTGCTTGAAAATGGCAAAGTTGAATGCTGAAGACATCTCTGTTCTGCAGTGGGAAGTGAGCATTCACTGCAAGCAGTGGAAATGGCAGAAAGGGTGCATCCTGGGATGATTGCAAGCATAGGATTAGCTCATATGTGATCAGATAAATGCTCACCATGGTCCTGAGACCCAGCCTCACCTCATTGGCAATCTCCATGGGGGGAAAAAAAGAAGAGGGAGGAGAGAAAGGGTCAAATAGTGTGGCTTGTAAGTACTGAGATGCAGCATAGACACCTATCAAATTGATCATTGGAAAGGAAACATTGACACAATGAATCAAGCAGTTCCTTTATAAATAAGTCAGACACACCCAAGAAGTTTCTGCACGAAGGATCTAGCTTTCATGGAAGGAACAAGACCTATTTTATTTCCTTCCCACTAATTAACAGTTTGAACTACGTTTGTTTTATCCCTTGTCAGTCATACCCATTGACCACATGTCTGCCACATCATAAAAAAATATTGATTTCAGGATAGTCTTGAACTAACTTCAATGTTCTTGTTCAATGCATACTTGGGAGTAAGTCCCAATGGATTTAAACATTCCTAGTAAATAGGAATGAAGCAATGCTGAAGTCAACCAGTGCTTACATAACATATTATGTTTCAAATCCTATTCAAACAAACCAAGTCGCATCTGGTTTTATAGTTATAAGAACGAAGTTTATTCTGATGTTGTACTGGAGGGCTTTTTTCCCCTGAATATGCAGTTTTTTATAGCTTTTCCATCACTCAACTAATTCAAATATATTGTGTTTGTGGCTCCATCAACATAAGAATATCTTAAAGTTTAACCTTCTGAAAATAGCTAAGAAAAACTGAGTTACTTGGGACAATGCTGTTGAAATATTGGATTGTTTTTTAGTGTTGTACTACTAAACTTTAATATACATACGTACGTACGTATGTACGTACATGTGTGTGTGTGTGTATGTGTGTGTGTGTGTGTGTGTGTGTGTGTGTGTGTATATATATATATATATATATATATATATATATATATATATATATATAAAATTATTGTCCAATGCCATGAGTATTATTGAATAGGAAAGTGGCCAGTTTTTAAAAGGAAATTAATGAAATAAAATTAGTGAGTTGATTAAAAATTGTTTAGGTGCTCATAGAGCCATGGAGACCAGTGTAGAAATCAAGTATTCTGCAGGTGGAAGGATCCTTGTTCTAGAAAGAGTTTGGGCACCCTGCAGTTGTTTCTCATTCAGTGTGAAAAGTATTCAACTGTGGTACAAATTATGCAGTTGAACTGAGTCTTTAGGATCAACCTCCTGCAACAGACTTGGCCCATGAAGTCAAGTTTTGTAGGGTGGTTGGGCCCACCTGCATGGCAATTCTATTGCCTCGCTTTCTCAAAAAGATGTGTTCTAGGGGTGAATACCCATGACTCCTCCAATTCCTTGAAATAGCTTCAAATAAAACAACAACACTGAACTACTCAAGGTCTCCAAAATGAGCTTGATCCGCAGTTTAGAATTCCTCAGCACTTCTTGTATTTATCTTTCATGCTAATTCAGCCGTTAACACCTCAGTAATGATCATCCACTCCTTTTCTGCTGCATCTTCCATGCTGAGAATTCAAAGCCTGCATTCCTCTCAGTGACCCAATTTCTTAGCCATCCTAGGAATGGATGTCTTGGTGGATGAAATGGTGCCACGTTTCTCAACAGTTCGGTCCTCTGACTGTAAATTGCGCAACCTGTCCAAAGCTGTTTAGCAACAACCCAGATTTCAGCAGCCGTGCCGTGAGGAATGTTTCATTCCATCTAGGAGCTAATGATATTTTTCAGTTCACGTGTTCCTCCTAATCCTAATCCTTTAAACTGGGTTAACTAAAAAAACAAACAGAGTGAAAAACCCTGTAGTGATATCATTGTATTTTTATTTTTTATTGTGACACTTTTTTCTAGACCATATAAAGATAATTCCATTCAGTACTACAAAGAAAGAAAACGTATTTTCAGAAACATGTTTGCATCCAGTCCAATTTAATATAGAGTGCCTCTTTGTAAGTGATATCCTAATGCAGAGCTTTCCAAACTGTGTGTCGCGACAGAAAAGTGTGTCGCCACACACAATCTGGTGTGTCGCCGCACAACCCAGAAGCGCTGATCATCATCAGTGCTCCCGGGTTTTCCCGCAGTGACACACCAATGGCAGCGTGCAAAAACCGAAAGCGGCAGCAGCGCTTCCGGGTTTTTGCGCGCTGCCGCAACGGCGGCACTTCCGGGTTTTCCTGCGGTGACACACCAACAACGGTTGGTGTGTCGCCGCGGGAAAACTTTGGAAAGCCCTGTCCTAATGTATCACTTGTTTCATTTTATGAAGTTTAAAGTTCAGCGTATAACTGATACATAAGCCAGTTACAGGTAGTCCTCGACTTACGATTGTTCGTTTAACGACGGTCCAAAGTTACGAAGTTCTGACAGCCTCAGAATGGGTGCTTTACACTTCTGAGTGTCACAAAACGTTGTGCCCCCCCCCCCACAGTCACGTGATCGCATTTCAGGTGCTTGGCAACCGGCTCACATTTATGACCGGTTACAGCATCCCGCAGTGTACATTATCGTGTTTTGCAACGTTTTTTGCCATTTTCTGACAAAAAACGCCCATTGGAGAAGCTGGATTTGCTTAACGAGCTGTGATTCACTTAATAACCACTGTAAAATGGTCATAAAATTGGGTCTGGTCACATGAGGGCCTCGACTTATGATCACAATGACTTACGGTGGAAATACTGGTCCCAATTCTGGTCGTAATCTATAATATGCCTGTTCTATAATATGCCGTGTATCTATAATATGCCGTGAAGTTGAGATTTTTTTTTCTAGAAATGTGCACTCCATCAGGAATTCAGATAAGCATCTTACAGTCATTCTGATGGATTGGCAGAACAGTGCGAAGGGTGAGTATAGAGAGGCATTTTGTAAGCAAAACCTAAGTACACTGGAGATACCACCACTTGACAGCCAATAATTGGTCTTGCCAGCTTGTTCAAAGAAATCTACTATTTGCTTGGTTCCCTTAGGTTTATGATCAAATGTTGCTATAAGGTACAACATGAAAATGGTTGCCCCAAAGAATTCTGATAGAACTGTCAAACTAGAGAGATCCAGGAGAACGAACATCCTGCATGACATAAGGCACTTTTGGACAAAAAATATGCGCAAAGCCTATTTTGTGGGAATAGTTAAAACCATTGTCTGTCGGCTGGGTGGGATGGGGGAACTGCCCTGCCATTTATTTATTAATTAAAAATAGCCCACTTCTCATGAAAACTTAATGAGAAGTGGGCCAGTTTTAATTAATTAAAAAAAATTGAAATCCCAGTGTTAAAAAGGATTTACTCATACTCGGCTTTGGTTCCAGCACAGACAATTTAACAATGGGTGTACATATATCTCACCAATTTCAGCTGCACCTCTTTTCTAGCTTGGAGACTTTAAAAAATGGTGTTTTCAGTTGTGCTGGGGCATTGCACAACATCTTGCAGGCCTGTGGCCTCACCATAATCTCATTGGACTCAGGGGTCCTTTAACATTTGGGAGGATGGTCGTAGAACTGGGTTGTAAGTGGGGGAAAAAATCAAGGAATTCCCATGAATGTATCAAGTGCCCACGTTTAATATCAGGTTTTCAAATCATGGGCTGTGGTGTGGTGTTTGTCTTGGAACGTTTTCACTACCATTAATGACCATCATTAATATTTTATTTTTATATTTGTGCCAGCTCTGAACACATGCCCTTTGTCTTGGAAAGCCTCCTGTCTTACTACACCGTTTTGACAATGGCAGAATCCTTTCTACTTCCCCAAGTCTATTTAACTGTAGAACATTTGGGTACATTACAATAATACATAAAGATGATTCCTTGAAATAACTTTTAACCAAAATCTACACAGATACAGGTATATGGCTGAAGTACAAGAGGAAAAAGAATGAAAAAGCCACATAAATCATAAAGATACAATGAAGGGGAAAATCCTACAACAGATCCTGGCTTTTCCTTCACAACAAACAGGGAACAGAACTAGAAAAGAAATGGTCATAAAAGAGTAGAGAGAAAGCAGGCAAATGAAAAAAAAAAGTAAGAGATGGCAAAAAAATCAATAATTGACTATATGTATTTATGAGAACCAGAAAGTACCCCGTTTATGAAATAGTTCTGGTAAAATATCAGACTGAAGGTAAACTGAAGTCCCAGTTCCAGGCTTCTGTGCCCTGGAGGTAGGACCTCAGTGTGCTCCAACGGCTAACGATGTCCGCAGAATATATTCTTATTCATTGTCTATGAAGGTTCTCAGTCATCCAGGTGGAATTGTCTGTAGCTTGAATCATGTCAACTGGATTTCTATTTTCTTAGTGGAAACGTTTCGCTCCTTATCCAAGGAGCTTCTTCAGTCTGAGCAAAGTTGGTAAGGGAATCCTAAATATGTTCCTAGGTAGCTGTGTGACCTTACACCTGGGGCTAGGTCATGGTTATATTGAGATGTAATTTTTAAGTCCTTTTATCATCTAATGGAGGGTCGTTAAAATCACCATGCTGCTGTTGAGCTTCTGAAATGGTCTTAATCTTCCTAGGCACAGAAGACAACACGGGGAGGAAGATGGGGGAGAGTTTGTGCCTGAGGCCCCCACCTCTATTCAAGGAAGGATTTTCCAAGTTGGCATAAATGGATTCCTTGACCCCTCTCTCAAACCACCTATCTTCTCTGTCTAAAATGTGAACATTAATGTCCTCAAATGAGTGTCCTTTTTCTTTTAGATGAAGATAAACTGCTGACTCTGGTCCTGTGGTGTTACTTCTCCTGTGTTGGGCCATCCTCCTGTACATAGGTTGTTTGGTTTCTCCAATGTAGAGTTCAATGTACAGGAGGATGGCCCAACACAGGAGAAATAACACCACAGGACCAGAGTCAGCAGTTTATCTTCATCTAAAAGAAAAAGGACACTCATTTGAGGACATTAATGTTCACATTTTAGACAGAGAAGATAGGTGGTTTGAGAGAGGGGTCAAGGAATCCATTTATGCCAACTTGGAAAATCCTTCCTTGAATAGAGGTGGGGGCCTCAGGCACAAACTCTCCCCCATCTTCCTCCCCGTGTTGTCTTCTGTGCCTAGGAAGATTAAGACCATTTCAGAAGCTCAACAGCAGCATGGTGATTTTAACGACCCTCCATTAGATGATAAAAGGACTTAAAAATTACATCTCAATATAACCATGACCTAGCCCCAGGTGTAAGGTCACACAGCTACCTAGGAACATATTTAGGATTCCCTTACCAACTTTGCTCAGACTGAAGAAGCTCCTTGGATAAGGAGCGAAACGTTTCCACTAAGAAAATAGAAATCCAGTTGACATGATTCAAGCTACAGATTCTTATTCATTGGTTCTCAAGGAGTAGCCATTTCCAGGGAAATTTCTAGCTATTAATCTACAGGATTAGCAATCCCAAAGCATGCTTCTGTTGCTGGACTGTCCTGCTTCAAACTCCATGGAGAACTCCTCTGCTAATTTAGCCTGTTGATAGTCTCAGTGATTGAAGATATTCCCAAATCACGCTAAATTTGATTAAGCTAGCCTGTTGTCCTTTTATAATCTACATTTTTTCTCACTCTAGTTACGTTAACTTCACTTTTATGTTATTGCATAGTTTTCACATTAATTGTATTCTTCTTTTTACTGTTTTCTGGTTTTGTAGTATTTTCTCTAGTCATGCTTTACAGGTAAGATTGTCCTTATCGGACTCAGTTTCAAATTTTATTATATACTCTTTTTGTGCTGGTTTATGACCACAATAAAAATATTTATCTAACTGGACTCTCTCCCTCCACCCACCCTCTTTTAATGACAGTAGGGCAAACATAACTCGCACTTTTCTGTGAAACAGGAATGAAGTTGTGTTAGAAGCGTGTTTTTTTTTAACTACATAGAAAGCTGGAATTATATTAAATGGTCTATTGAAAAGAGGCCATGCATAAATTCCTTTTTCTGCACCTAGGGGAAAACTAGAACCACTGCCAAGAAGTATTCCATAAGAAAGTTTACAATCAGTGAGAAATACATTATCAAAGAAGGCTGAGGGGGAAAAAAAAGGAAATCTAGGTTTTGTGCTTGAAGGGTAAACTTGCTTTCTCTGAGAATCTTTCAATCGAAACAAGTGCTTCTCTGAAACCAAAAAATAAAGTTAAGTTAGCTGGATAGAAGACATTCTGTAGAAAGTCAGTAGAAGTCCATGGTAAAGAAGGAATGCTTCTTCAGAATGCTTCTGAACTCTTTTCCCAGGAATTCTGAAATCTGTCCAAAGGATCAGCTCATCTTTCTGAGACTCTCTGATAGACAGCAACTAACTTCTGGGACTTCTTATCAACTGCTATAAAATGATGCAGATGTAAATTAGGATAGTTTGGGAAAGATTAGCCCGTTGTTTTTATTCACTATCTTCTTGCTGACATTACTACGGGCTTCCCAATGAAAATTCAAGAAATGATAAACTGATGCCACCAGGTATCTTCAAGAAATTTGAGGAAATATAGACACCCCCCTTACTTTTAATAGGAAGCAAAGTTAGCCAAGGCAATTAATAGCCATAGCATGTTCATCTCTGTATTGAAGTTTAAAATACAATTTAACATAAATATTCCTTTATTATTTGTGGCCATCAAGTTGATTATCCTTGTTTTTTTAACAGAAGATCCTCTTCCTGAATTTGATGCCAAGAAATTCTCTGCAAGGAAATTTCAGTCAAAACTTCTGCCTTTCATCTATTCTAAACTCCTGGTGTAAGATCCCTGGCAGAATAATATAGATTTAAGTATTGCACTAAGGCAATGGTGAATGAACATGGGTGGTGCAAGATGCTTCCTTCCTAGAAAATAGGCAGTTTGCAATATTGATGAGTTATTAGCAGTTAATGAATAGGTCCTGATTCCAAGAGACATTTATTTCAGCAAAACCAGCATTTTGAAAGGGCTCAAGAAGTTACAAGCAATTGGAACCCTAAAAGTTAAAACAACACATGGAACAGAATCGTAACAAGGAAAAACACTGAAGGAGGGCCAGACAACCCCTTTTTAAATGAATGCAAACAGGAAAAGAAAATCTACTGATAACACTGTAATATAAAACATTATTGTTTATACTGAACAATTAGTTTCTCCATTTGATTTTGAGCATTGCTCATTGAAGCGTTGGGTCAACATAGACCCAGTAAAATCCAATCCTCCGTTGGATTTGAAGATGGACTAAAATCACTTCTCACCTTCCTTGATTTCCAAAAATAAGAGGCGAGATCTTCCAGGATGTTAGTTTTGGGGGCCTGGGAGAGCCTTCTGCTACTACTGAACCAGTGGTAAATATCCTGTGCACCAGGATATTTGTGAAGAAGCATTCTCAAGCAACTCAATACCATCCACTGCTGAGCAGCTAGATTTGATTCCTTGCATTTGTGTTGATATGTGCACAGAGAAGAAACAGAGGTGCATATGGTTCCCATCCTTTAAGAGGCTTCCCATTTGAGAGGCATGCCCTAACGAACAAGTGAAATGCTCTCCAGGAAATGGACAAAATTAGCTAGAAACCAAACCATTTTCGAAGAGCTATAGAATAAAAAGCAGCAACAGAAAGGGAAGGTATAGTATTAGGAACTGCCAACCAATTAAAGAATTCATCATCTTTCTTTTAACTAAATTACTGATTAAATTTAAGGAAGGATAAATATTGCCAAGCCTCATTCTAGGTGCTGTTTTAAATCTGAAATGATTAAGGAAGAACAATCACAGCAGGTTAGATCCCAAAGGCTTGGTTAGTCTTCCTCCACACTATAATCTCTGGGAAAATGGTAAAAGGACAGCAGAGCATCCTTCCATACTTCCCTTTTCAAACAAAAATGACCAGTTGTAATTGGCAGCGGGTTGGGTGGGTATAGAATGGGCGCAAACGAGTAGATTCACTTAAGTTACCCAGAAACGTCTGAAATTTGTCTGGTGCTTTGAAACACAGTTGAACTCAGAACACAGTCAAGTAGGGGAAAGAGAAATAAGATTGCTGTGCCAATTAATTTCAAACCTTAGAGGATGAACTTATTGGGAACATCAGGAGCGGAAAAGCATTCAGAAATGTCTGGAGCCTTAAGAGATGTGGCAAATGGTGGGCTCTTCTGAGTAGAAATGGCCTTTCTGCAGCATGGAACAAAATAGGAAACCCTATTTCACAGGGCCGGGTCTTGGAGATTAACTGTATCGATGGAAGATCAAAGCATGTGGGATTCATGGGACACATTGTTGGTGTCATACCAAAAAGGCTTCTGTGTACATGTAAGGCAGGAGCGTTACCCGCTTCCTATTGCTATTATTGGTTTGCTTGCTTGCTTGCTTGTTGGTTTTTATGTGGGGGCCCCTGATTATTAATTTCTGAGTCTGGCCCTTTCTCCCACTTCCTTGCTATCTGTATCCAGCCCCGCTGAATTTAGCTTGACACCTGCAGAAGAATATGTCCAGGAACAGCTGCACAATGTTAAGTTGACATTTTAGTTGTTTTAATTTTAACTTTATTTGACTAACCTACTGACAACCGAAGCTAAAGGTCTCAGCTCGGCTAGTGTTGCTTGCTTGCATGAGCAAACTGAACCATCTATTCCACATGCACGTCCGTGTGCACACACACACAGGCACAATTTGCTTTTCACAACAATACATTGTGGAAACACATGCCAAATGCTCATCTGACTTGTCTGCAAAGCATGGTGCTGACTGCTCTGTTGCCTTAATGGGGAAAAAAAAAGGCCACACAGATGTTGATGAGAAATATAGCATTATAAGCCGATACACTAGATTAAAAAGCCTTGACAATTGAGCTGTTATGTGGCAGGCAAGTCATTTGCTGCAATGCTCCTGGCAAGTTGACAAATAAACATGAGCAGGGACGGTCCTGTGTGTTTCTCAACTGGCAAGTGGCAGCTGTTGTAACTCTCTGGTAGAAAACGTCTGTTCTTAATAAAAGATGGGTTAGGCGCCTTCACATCTCCCAGCCAACCAGAGAGATGAGGTTGTTGATGCACATGGATCCAGCGGCTTTTTTGTAAGATGCCTTCATGACAGGTTGATCATTACGGCTTGAAATGTTTGCAAGGGAATGCTTTGATGGGAGAAAATTGTTCTACCAGGTGCTTTCAATGCAAGCCATTCATTCAGGGTGTACTAAAAAAGGGCCTCTTTTTTAGGATGAGACCCGAAGGGAGACGGGGAAAAGGCTTAACCAGTCAAAATGTCGGAATTAATCATTGTGCTATTAATGGATGGAATAAACAATCATGCATCTGCCCACACTATGGACAACAGTATTGTGTAGTGTCATAAATGCATTCTGTACCCACAACCGCCCCCCCATTTTTTTAAAGTAGCATTTTCCTCCACAAAGAAAACTGCATTGCAAGAAAAACCCATGGGAACATCCTTGATCTCCAGATCCTTCTTTGCTCTTTTCTCCCTCCCTTCATTGTTTCATCCACAAGTCACCCCCATACAGAGTACACAACTTCCAATGCCTTCACTTCTGTGCGGGGTAGAAACCAACTGAAATGCTCGTGTGAGTCATTTTCCTTGCCTGCTCTTCAGTGGCTACCTTTAAATAATTGAAATAGAGTCATTTTAGGCAGTAGACTTTTTTTTTCATTCCAGAGAAGAGAGACTGTTAAAGTAGTCTACCATTCACAAGGGGTGGGCCAAAGTAAAGTTCTGCAGAAACCACTGCTTACTTAAGTCTCCACAAATGTGGATAAGAAATTATTGTCTACAGTCTCCAACACATGGAAGATGGGAAGTCATTAGCTGTACATGCCTGAGTTAAGCATGCTAATAAGTACAAAAGAGTAAGTATCTGGCTATTTCTTTCCACTGGACCCTGGAAGCAATTGCTCAGAATTCATGACACCATTTGGCAGCATTACAGGTAGTCCTCGCTTAACAACTACTCATTTAGTGATGGTTCAGATTTATGACGGTGCTGGAAAAACCAACTTGCAAGCAGTCCTCACACTTACGACCGCTGCAACTTCCTCACAGTCCCGTGATCACAATTTGGGTGCTTGGCAACCAGTTCGCGTTTATGACCGTTGCAGCGTCCTGGGGTCACGGGATTGCCATTTGTGACCTTCCCGGCCGGCTTCTGGCAAGCAAACTTAATGGGGAAACATGTGATTCTCTTAACAACTGCATGGTCTGCTTAACGCCCGCAGTGTTTCACTTAACGACCACCACAAAAAAGGTCATAAAATTTATTTGGATTTGCTTAATGAACGCTTCATTTAGCAACTGAAACTCTGGTCTCAATTGTGGCCGTTAGGCGAGGACTAGCTGTATTACGTCTGTTATATTCACAGATTAACAGATTGGGTGCAGGTCCTAAGTGAAGCAAAAATCTTATGCTAGTTGTCCTGGGGACAGAGAGGGGAGCACCTTTCTGAACTTTTTTCCTGGTGTTTCGTCATAAACATACACATGCAAGAAGAAACTGTCTGAAGGACTTTCCGTAGGGTTCTGCACGTCCTTGTTTGGGTACACAATCCTGGCCTTGGCCATTTGTCACTTGGTTTGAGAAAAATGTGGGCTACACATGGAATCCCCTTTTTTTTTTTTTTTTTGCAAGAACCAGATAAGCCAATCCTGGGCGGGGCCAAAGGCATGGTGGCTGAGCTACTCTCTTACCCCTAAAGATGGTCTCTCCATGGCAAGGCTGAGGCACAATGGTGAGGCAATGTGGGAATGTTTGCAGTGTTGTTGCCTCCCAGGTTGTATCTGCTCTATAAATAAATACAGGACTTTAGTTGTCAGAGCTGACATTTTGGCACCTTCCATAAAGACACAAACATAAGGGATTTGAAAGAAAAAAGAAAAAGAAAACAGGCATTATTTAATAATTTTTTTAAAAAAAAACCACCCTGTCTTCCAACGTCCTCATCTCCACCAGAATCCACTGAGAGCACCTAACTCTTTCACAGCTTCATTTTGACATCTTTTCTTTCTCTCCCTCCCTACCCATAAGTGTGATAAGAATAAAAGTTATGGACCTCTTTTGGTGTTTCTTGATGACAGCGGTTGCTGCTCCACCACAACTCGAGGGCGGCCACCAGGCAGGCCAGAAGCAGGCCAATCGCCAAGATGCAGAAAACCCCTGCAAAGCTGTGAAGTTTCAAGGCTTTCCCCTCAGTCTGTGCGTTGATGTGGCTGTTCAGATCACAGCGTCCCATCCGCGGCCACCACTTCTCCTTGAACACGTCCAAGTACCCAGCTTCTTGGAGTTCTAAGATCCTGTAGAATTAGAAGAAACCCAAAGCATTATTTATTGCTAAGAACACCTACTACAGAGCAACGTGTATCAGGAAGAGTGGAAATGGATAGGTGGCATGAATTGTCTAAACCAGTGTTTCTCAACCTTGGCAACTTTAAGATGTGTGGATTTCAACTCCTAGAATTCCCCAGCCTGGCTGGGGAAAGTTGCCAAGGTTGAGAAACACTGTTCTAAACAATAGACAATTGTAAAATAGGTATACTTTGCATGATTAATAAGATAAAATTGGTACTAACGACATCAAAGTTAGAGAGTTGGGTGGAGGCATCAACATATATATATATTGGGTTGGATCGAGAAATATGTTACCAGAATTGATGCTGGTGGAGGCACTGTTGACAAACAGGTGGATTTGGAGAAACATGTTATTAAGACACAGTTCTTTTGACTCAGTTCTTGAAACCTATTCATGATCTCTGCACTTTTCAGAAGCAAATCCCAAAGGTGGGTGTGCAAATTCTACCAGTTCTTAGAAATTCTGGCAGTACAAAAAGACCCATCTATAATCATAAATATGGGCAAAGCAAGGAATGTTTGTTGTGCATTAGCTGGAGTTGCTCTTTGGATGCAATAATATTTAATTTTAATTTGTCACAGCAATAATTAGAAATCATGGTTTTCTTTGAGGACCTGATGAAGGCTGATACCTCATCCTCTGGCTGTATATGAGATACCCAGCTTGCCTTCTGAGAAACAGGAGAACAGCTTTAGATTGCATTCTCTGCTGATAGGGTGATTCAGGGTCACCCATAAGTATAGCAAAGTCACCAACAGCTCTGCAAGATGTGGGGACATACTTTGAGATTTTTATAGAATTGCACATCATGCTATTTATGGATACAATGGCCCTTTTTGTGCCAAATGACCTGTAGATGCAGGTTCCGTCATTTGCATTTTGACAAACGGTTGTGAGTCACAGTGTCTCCATAGGCTGAGTGGTGCTGAAGCAACAATTGCATCTAACAATTCAATGGACCAGCTGGCCAAGAGTAGCCATGGCTGTTGCTACACCACCACTGGTTGTGCATTACTGTTAATCTTAGGCATGTATCTCTGAGCTCCCAGTTGTAACATTACAGGAGCAGCAAAGAACACAGCTTAGCCAGGTGCTACAACAAGGATGAACAGTTTATAAATAACTGTAATTACCTCTGGTTTTGCATATCTAAATAGAAACCCAAACTTGGTATTTTCAGAAAAGAGTTTATGTAGAGCAGATAGGCTTTCGCACATACAGTAAAGTACTTTATTCCTCCCACAGTCTTATTATCTGTGGCTGTTTGGCTGGAATGGAACTCCCATCCAGAACAAGGGCTAACTCGATTGCAGTGAGCTGCTCTTGATGAATTATGTTTTGTTGCTTGCCCCTGATTGTTTTAAGCAGTTTCGTTTAAATAAATATTGCTAATGTTAAATGCCTTAGCAGAGTCTCTGTGGAGTAAAGGTAAAGGTTCCCTCCTCACATTTGTGCAGTCGTGTCCGACTCTAGGGGCCGGTGCTCATCTCCATTTGTTAGCCGAAGAGCCAGCGTTATCCGAAGACGCTTCCGCAGTCATGTGGCCGGCATGATGCATGCGGAATGCTGTTACCTACCCACTGAAGAGGTACAGTACCTATTCATCTACTTGCATTTGCATGCTTTCGAATTGCTAGATTGGCAAGAGCTGGGGCGAGTGCGTGAGCTCACTCTGTCATGTGGGACTAGGGATTCGAACCTCTGAACTTGCGATCTTCCGATCGACAAGCCTGGCGTCTTACCTGCTGAGCCACCACACCCCTTGTGGAGTAGCATATCGTAAAGCCTGCATATTCTCAAGCGCCCCATGCTGGACTTGCTTCCCATTGGTAGCTGTGAAATCTGCTCCTGAAGGGAGGGGCCAAAATCCCCCAACCACCCAGGCCCAGGAAGTGAAGTGTGGGGGGGTATTGTCTGCCTCAGTGCTTTCCCCATTTCCTCCCTGTGCTTTGCTTTTTGACTGAACTCAAGTCATTAGAGTTCCAACCGCCTTGAAGAGATTCACAACGCCTACCAAATCTTAATGGTGGCTCAGCGGGTAAGACGCCAGGCTTGTCAATCGGAAGATCAACAGTTCGGAGGTTCGAGACCCGAGCGCCACGTGACAGAGTGAGCTCCTGCACTAGCTCCAGCTCTTGCCAACCTAGCAATTCGAAACCATGCAAATGCAAGTAGATGAATAGGTGCCACTTCGGTGGGTAGGTAACAGTGTTCCACGCGAGTCATGCGGCCACATGACCGTGGAAGCGTCTTCGGACAACGCTGGCTCTTCGGCTAAGAAACGGAGATGAGCACCGGCCCCTAGAGTCGGACACGACTGCACAAATGTGCGGGGGGAACCTTTACCTTTACCAAATCCTAGTTGGGCTAGAACCTTTTCCTATCCCCAGCAGGTAAGATGTGGAAACTGTAGAAACAATGGAGCTGGGAGAAATGCCCTGCTGCTGTGGTCAAGACTCCAAATAAAAGACATTTGGGGAATAGCAAGGCTATATAAGATTCCCTACAGAAACCTTCTATTTTTTTAAAAAAAGATATGAACTTACATAATTCTGCATATTCACTAACAAATTCACGTAAATGAATTTGATGCTAGAGAAAAAAAAATCATGATACTTATTAAATGCTGCAGGGTTTTAAGCCCACAGGAGAGGGACTTTCCAGTCCCTGAACCAAAAATTTATTTAAAACGGAAATTATATTCTTCCTAAAGGCCCACAAGGGATGTAGGTTCCAGAGACAAAGGATCTGCTGTTTTGCCTTAGTTTTGCCATCTTGCTGGAGTTGAACTGAAACCATGCTTAGATGCTGCTAATCAAACTGGGTTACTGCACTGCCACTGACCTCTGGCTTGGGGTTAAACCCCTCTCACACCCAATCATTTACTAGCTAGATGCGTCCTCAGCTTCGGTTCCTCCTCCTGAAAAAATACAGCATTGGACATTGGGCATTTTCCATGTTCTTTCCGACTGTGATTTCAAAGTTCCCTGCTTCTGTGAATGCACGTGCCTCATTGCCAAAGGGGGAAATATTTAACTAAACCCTGTCAAACAGTAGAGTAACCTGTATTATTCTGGGTCTTTTTTCCTGCAGAGATATGTCACATGAAAAAAGGCCTTATGCATGAAGAAAGGCTTTCATCTCTGTGGAAGATTCTAGGCAGAATCCAACCCTCCCAATCAGATAGAGGGAAAAAATGTATTTTTAGAGCTCTACCAAAACGTTTAACGATAATACGCAAACCAATTGCACTTACTACAGTATCCTGTTGAGTAGCCAACCCAACTTTGTTACCATGCAGTTACAAAAACAACAAACACAGAGACCACCTTAATCTGCCCTTAATTTAGATTACCTGGGTGCAAATCTTACCAATTACACCCCTTCCTCAAAAGTTTTGTTCATCATCAGCTACTCTTTCTAACTTGTGGCATTGTGCACTTTACCCCCCAGCCCTCCAACTATCCCTCAGTGGGGAAAGGTTGGAGATGTATCAGCATTGCTTCTCCTGCCTCCCCTAAGTCACCAGAATTGCTAAATAGGAGGCAACCTGAAGAAGGTATGAGAAACCAGGTTCCCCCTACAAAGAATTCATGAGCAGAGAACTAAAGATGCTGGGCCTGATGATGAGGAACCATTTTGACCCATCTACTTCGCTGTTACCTTTGCGAGAAGAGATCCCTGTAAGGGCTGCCATGCTGGAGGGCCAGCCCATATCCTTTGCTACTGATGCTATTTCCAATCACAGTCACGGAGCACTCATCATCTGTCAAGGCTGCATATTCTACCACAGCAACATCCCACAAGAATGCGTAGTTGCCTTTCTTGGCCTGCAAAAAAGATGTGCAAAATAACTTTGAAAAACAAATCAGGTACGTCCAAAGCCTGACCTCTCAGAACTGATCCACACAAGTTTCCATCTCAAAGTTCTCCAGTTCTGGACCGAGAGGTTTTCCTCAAGCTCTCGGACACACTTGGTCAGACTCAAGAACTCAAAAATTGCCTTTAATTTCTTTTTCTTCTGTTCTGAGAAATCTCCCCCCAAATCAGGTTACATATAAGCTTTTGGATGGGTTTTCTAAGCTCTGGGGAAGAATTCTAAACCGCAGGCCTCCCTTCCCCTCCCTTCTGAGGCTGATTTCCCAGTCTTATTGGTAAACATCAGGAAGATATGCCTTTCAATATTTAGATGGTTCATTTTCTTTTAAGGACCGAATGTGCCTAGTCTTGCTAGCCCCAATCTTGTGACTGTAATGCAGTGTAATGCAACGTTACCAGCTGATGACAAGAAAGCTGGGGCAAAGATTCTTCCTGGCTATGTGGAAGGGAGATTACTTCATATTATACATAAACTGTTCCTAAACTTCACAGCAGCTCTTCCCAAATGCTGGCTTAGAAAGTTTGTAAAGTTTGGAACTCGCTCACCATTACTTGGAAAGAACAGAAAATGTAATGGCTATATATCTACACTAATGAACGCAGTAATATAATGCAACCTTTAATTAAAGTCAGTGGATTACCTTAATGCTTCAGAGTAAAACACCCCATCATAATAAAAGCATGAAACCCGTTTTATTTCAGAAACATAGTGTGTTTTCATTATCAGAAATTTGAGAAGCGGTAAGCTGTTAAAGAAAGCTTTCATTGAATGTCACAGTACAGGGAAAGAACTGTATTTTCCCACTAGTTTCATCTGGCTAATATTGACTTATATTAGTACACACCTACACAGCTCATCCGCAAATGTCAGCCTTAATTGGGATTCTAAACAGCGCCTGCGGGCTGTATGTTTGTAATGAATGTAAATCATTTCCGTTAACTTAAGATGTAAGAAATGTCTCTGGGTGGGAATTCAAGGGGGGGGGTGGAAATTGCTTAAAGTAATCATTGACTTCCTAATGCATTTAAGTAATATGTTGTTAAGTCTCTAGTGAATGTACAAAGCACAGTAGAACAGATGGTCTGGAGATTCTAATGCAAATAAATGAGTAATCATAAATGCAGACTTTCAACATATTAAACAAAAGTTTACATATTTTGTGATCCTGGTCCTTGGGAGCTTGAATTTTAAATGCATTCTGAAAGAGCATATCACCAAAAACTCTCCCCCATAAGCACGTGGGTGTCTCTTTTTCTTTGAATTTATGCATTGAGTATTTTTATCCAAAACTGAGAAACAAGCTAGATTCTATTTTAAACATGCAGCTACTGCTGAAAATAATAATCACTAAATAAGTTCTCCTGTCCCCTTTTATAAGATGTGGAACAAATCCTGCAACTGCACTGCCTTTTGTATTTTCTTGCCTAACACCACAATCATTGCTAGTAGTTATGGATCAAGAGTTTACGTGGTAGAGTCTAGCAGTGATTTAGATACATAACACCCATTTTCATCTATAATGGTGTTTAAAAGGTTGAACTATTATCCTATTGTCCCAAGAAAGTATTCTCCAATGCAAACTGTGGTTCTTTGAGAGAAAGTGGGTACTGATTTCCAATCCCAGTCCAATTCATTTTGTAAACCACAGTTGCAAGATTTCTTGGGAGAAATATCCTTTTCTGAGACTCAGTTGGAATATGTTGTAGGAGTAGGGCCATGCTGGCCAACATTCAGGTGTCTGGCAACACTTTTTCAGACTAATAAACCTGATTAAAAGGCATAAGCTTCTGATGAACTGAAGCTTATGCCTTTTAATCTGATTTGTTAGTCTGAAAAGGTGGTACCTTCTGAATTTTAGATAGAGTACTTTTCTTTAATCCCAGGTACCCACAAATGTTTAGATCATACAGAACTCCTAGCTGACATTTTGGAATATAAAGGAAAGGTGAATGAGCAGAATGAAAAAAAAAAAAACAAAAGTGAGTCCTCAGCTGTTCGGCAAAATGAAGTGAAACACTTGATTATTCATTCCTGGAGAAAGAATTGAAGGAGGCCTATACTCAATAATTTCCTAAGGAAGAAGCACAGGAGGAATGTAATGGACAACTGAGAAATCTTGGTCAGTCTCTCTTCAGCATGTTCAGCAGGTTTTGTATAACACAGATGTCTCAAATTGGTTTACGAAAAAGTACAAGTAGGAAAAACCTAATCCTTTACCAATGAAACAGAACATACTCCGTGGGAGAGACAGCCAGCTTCCTAACATCCATTTCTGGGATCAGGTCTGCAAGGAGAAAGGACTTAAATGAGAATGCCTTGGTCTTCTTTTCCAGCATGAATGGAAGTGCCAACTTAAAACCTCTCTTGCACGAGCCTGTTTGTTCTTCTTAGTTAGTTAGGATGACATAACATTGAACATGGAAGGTGAGAAACTATTGCTGCCTTCACTAACGTGGTTAAAAAGCTTGAAAACATCAACTAAGTATAGAAACATTGGTGGCAGCTGATGTGCATGAGTGCCCAATTGCAGTTATGAACCCTTCTGTGGAAATTGTCACCACTGTCCACTCTTATTTCCCTTGTTTGCAGCGAGCTTGCAGAGATAATTCTCTATATTCATCTTCTTCACACTCCATTACTTTACCAAACAGCTATTTCATGTATTGCAAGGTAGGTAACGATGTGACTCCCTTGAGCTGAGCTTGACTCTTGGTGATTACATAGACACATCCAGGTATTTTCCTGGAGCAATATGGACCTTATTTGCCATTGTCTTCTTTTGGGATGCTTTTCGTTTGTTTACTTCTTTCGGTTTCCCACCTAAATACTAACAAGTCCAATTGCACTTAGCTTTTTTTGAGATCAGCCAGGTTAGGCAAGTTTGATTTAAATACAAAAAAAGGTGCAGTGTTCTGTTTCCTTCATTTAAATCAGGTGCCTAATGATTGGTAGGGCTTGAGATGAAGTGCTCAGAAAACTCAACATGCAGAGAAGAACAACTAACTTTTTTTGTTTCTTCAGGGAAAGATAACCACAGGACTAAAATATGCCTTCTCCTGCCTAGAAGTTATAGTGAGGTCTAGTTTGTCTCAGCTGGATTTAGAATGGGGGGTTGAGTATAGCAATGACTCTGGGCATATTACTCTTGCTTAAAACAAACACAAAAACCAAAGTTCTCTGGAATATCCTGAAATGTTTGATCTGAACAGTAATCTACAATTTTCCTTAAAACTTTCCATATGCACTGCAGCAAGTCAAAGGCAGATCGGGAGGAGACTTTGCCATCTCCAAATTTTGTTTCCTGTTTCTGACTCAAAAATTGGGAGAAAAAAATCATGAAAAATGTTGAGTGGCTTTTTTGAGATTCCAGTCCACTTACTGATCAATACCAGGGCATCAAATCCCCCTGTCCTCTAAGGCAAGCCTTTCTATCCTGTGAAGACATCATGTTCACAAGTAGCTTTTAAGAATGCCCACATTCTCAAGGCTAATGGATGTTAACTGAGCACAAAACGGTTCCCTCTTGAAAAGTGGATTCCAGACCCATTCGAGATTCTGCGCATTCCCCTTGCTTTTATGAAAGGCCCCACACAAATCTGCAGCCTACAAAACAGCACCATGTGCCATATTAAAAAAAAGGTATAATGTAAGAAGAGGAAGCTTCAGTACATAGTACAAGTTTTCACTGTGATTCCCCCCCCCCAATCTATAGAAATACTTTTTCTCTTCCATTTTCTAATTGGAAATGGCTTTGTTCTGAAAACTGTGGGTTCCAGACAGGGGTAATTTATCTCAGAAAGCTACAAAGAGTGACATTTAAAACATGAATGTTACACATTAGGACTGTGAATGCTTCAAAAATGATTCAGAAGAGATACTTTGAGTAGGCTGACCATATTTCCTTCAGACAAAAACGGGACTTTTGGGATGGCAAAACGGGACAGGGTCTTATGCCACCATGCCGGCCTCCAAACATACACACACACGCACCCCACACCCTCTTTCTCCAGCCTCCCCATGACCAAATGCACCCGCACCTGTTGCAGGGAGGCTGGAGAAAGAGGGTGTGGGGTGCGTGTGTGTGTGTGTGTGCGCGCGCGATTACGCTGAGCAAGTAATCGCACATGCGTGCACACACACATGCACACACACACACACATGCATGCACTCTTTCCACAACCTTCCCGTGCCTGCTTTCCCTGGCCTCACCACTGCTGGGCAAACAATCTCAGGATCAGGTAAGGAGGCAGGAACCTGGACTGTGGTGCTGCTTCTGCTGCTGGGCTCACACGTGGCAACTGGGCTTCCAGTTGCCACGCTGATAGGGCCTCTTCCAGGCTGCCTCCAATGGCAAGTCCGGCTCCAGTCCTCCTTCCTGTCTTCCTGTCCTCCTTCCCGCCGGGTTTAAAAAAGGGACAAAATTGAGATTTTGATCAAAACGACAGGACGGTTGAAAAATGCTAAAATAACGGGTCTGTCCCGTTCAAAACGGGACGTATGGTCACCCTAACTTTGAGGTAGGCATGAGAGAAGGGGTTTCCGGAGGGTGCAGTCAAAAAGCTAGATGGCATCCAGGTGGCATTCAAAAAAACCAGTTAGAATGTTAATCACACTGTCATACAGTAGCTACCATCTTAATTAATTAATTTTTTTTTACCATACCCTGCAGACACCCCTCCATGAGAACCCAGCAAAGCAACCATATCTGTTTTCAGGTTTCTGCATGGATCCGAAACATGTGACTGCTTTATGGAGTCATTTTAAACATCAGCTTGCTTTAATGGGTCAGCTCCTTAAAGCAGGCATGCCTTTTTCTAGCGCATGCAGAAACCTGAAAAAAGATTTGGCTGCTTTGACTCATGCTCTGATGCACTTCTTCTGAATTGTCTTTGAAGCATGCACAGATCTGTTGTTAATTAAATGACAATCTTGTTTAATATTTCGAGTAGTTTATGCGAAGGCTTGAACATGTGGCCACCCAGATGCTGAAATGCAACTGTATTGCTATTCAGGTTTGGGAACAAAACATAAAAGAGTTAAATATTCTTTTTAAAAAGCTAATCAACAATCAGACTTAATTTGACAATATTGTTATATAAATTTAAATAGCCTTCCTGTTGTCTTGTCGAAGGCTTTCACGGCCGGAGTTCAATGGCTGTTGTGGGTCTTCCGGGCTGTGTGGCTGTGTTCTGGAAGTTGTGGTTCCTAACGTTTCACCAGCATCTGTGGCCAGCATCTTCAGAGGGCAGGAGCACAGACAGAAGTGATCTCTCTGTGCCCAGGTAGAGTGGCAATGTTTGTTTTCTATTTAAAGAGCTAAGTTATAGGAGATTAGGTGGGGTTTTTTGTTCTGTTGAAATGTTAACGAGTGGCTGCTGAGCGTGATTAGCATGTTCATTGTGAGAAGTATTCCCATGTCCTGGTGGTTGAGCTGAGTTCGTTGACCTTTTGCAGGCTGTGTTTTTCAGGACTGGTAGCCAGGTTTTGCTAATTTTTAGACTTTCTTCTTTTTTATTGTAACCGTGCTGGTGTTTGTGAATTTCAGTGGCTTCCCTGTATAATCTGGTGTAGTGGCTTTTGGTGTTGTCCAGTATTTCTGTGTTTTCAAATAGGATTTTGTGTCCCATTTGCTTGAGAGCATGTTCAGCTACTGAAGATTTTTCCGGTTGCTGTAGTCTGCAGTGTCTTTCGTGTTCTTTTATCCTGGTGTGAATGCTTCGTTTTGTGGTTCCGATGTATACATGTCCACAGCTGCATGGTATACGGTATACTCCTGCAGCGGTGCGGGGGTCCCTTTTGTCTTTTGCTGATTTTAGCATTTGTTGTATTTTCCTGGTGGGTCTGAAGACTGTTTGAAAGTTGTGTTTTTCCATCAGTTTTCCCATGCGGTCAGTGACTCCTTTGATGTAGGGCAGGAATACTTTGTTTGTGGGGGACTGTTTTTCTTCAGTTGGATGTTGTTTTCTTGGTTTGATGGCTCTTTTTATTTCATTCTTGGAATAGCCATTCACCTGTAGGACCCAATTCAGATGGTTAAGTTCATTGTTGAGAAATTTGGTTTCACAGTTTCGATTAGCACGATCCACCAAGGTTTTGATCATGCCTCTCTTTTGTCATGGGTGGTGATTGGAATTTTTGTGCAGATACCGGTCTGTATGGGTGGGTTTTCTGTATACTTTGTGTCCTAGTTTGAGGTCCGGTTTGCGTATGACCAGCGTATCTAAAAATGGAAGTTTGCCGTCAGTTTCTTTTTCCATGGTGAATTGTATATTGGGGTGGATGCCGTTTAGGTGGTCCAGAAATTTCTCTAGTTCTTCTTCAGTATGACTCCAAATTGCGAAGGTGTCATCCACGAACCGGAACCAGACTGTTGGTGTAATGGGTGCCGATTCCAAAGCCTGTTTTTCAAAATGTTCCATGTAAAAGTTTGCTATGACTGGGATCTCCCTGGGAGATCATGATTTATTTAAAAAATTATTTCAAATTCGGGCAACTTCACATTAAAGTGGTAAGTTTCATTCTTTATTTCTAGTTTAAGAACACTGTTAATGCATATATACAGGCCTACGCATGAAAAGAATATAATAATTTTGTAACTTCTGGTCTATATTTGAGCCTGAATGTGCAGGGGTTCCCTGAGGCCTGAAAAATATTTCAAGGGTTCCTCCAGGGTCAAAAGGTTGAGGAAGGCTGGGCTAGAGAAAGGATTGAAAACGGTGCTTATTTCATTGTAGCAGTTACTTCGACCTCTTTCTCAAAGAAGAGGGGAAGCATGTCTGTATGCACATTTTTTAAACACTGTGAGATTCCTCCTGCTGAAAGGAATGCCCTGTATTTTCCAAGTCATACTCTGGAACTGGGAACAAGTTGGAAATGGCCTATCTCCAGATCATTCAGGGACAGAAGATTTCTGGAGCAAGGTGGACATGTCTGCACAGCCTTGTTATTTGACTTATTTACCTCTACTATGGGAGGGCATGTTTCCTGTTGTTGTGCTGTTATGCATACATCAGTTGTGCATACACCACACATTTTGAAAATATCACTTTATCTGCACAAACATCTTGACATGTATACCAAATATGAATTTCAGTATACAATTAAATGGAAATGCAGAGGTAGTGCAATATTCAACTAAAGTCTGCCTAGTTCTTATTTCTTTTTCAGTATTTACAGAAGCAAAAAATGAGGATGGCATAATGAGAAAAATCAATTTAAATGTTTGAAGGTAATGCACCTGACCCACGATCCCTGGACTGAAGATATGCAAGTGAATTGATCAGGAAATGCGGTATGGAAAGGTGTGATCTGAAGCTCTTTAAGGTCAATGAAGGATTCTAACTAAATTCAATGGTGCAAGAATCAAATTTATGATGCAGAACACTTTCAACAAGTACTCTGAATATTCTCACTCACTCACTCACTCTCCCAAGGAGGAATCCATGCAAACAATGTCTTCCAAGTGACATTTTCTAAGTATGTAATCTGATCACATGCTGTTCGCTCTCTGAATACATGCAAATTATTATCATGGTATTAAGAATGCTAGTAATTCACTCTGTGATTTGAAGAGTCTGTTGCACTGTCATTATTATTCATTTCAAGTTACAAAGATTAGACTTGCCATTGAAACTTTTTGCCTAAAGGAAATCTCATACTGAGCCACAATCACACTAAGCAACATTGATAGGTACCACGATTCACTGAAAGATAGTTCTTCAGGGGGGTGGTTGAACTATGTGGATTGACACATTACAAGATCAGAGGTGAAAGGAATGGGAACAGGGCAAGACCACTCTTGATGTGATTTAAAGCTGGGAAAATGATGGGTAGAACCTCAATATTTTTATCAGCTTTGCACACAACATAAGAAAGATTGGTTTAAAAAATGCACAAAGGTTAAACAGAAATCTGCTCTTATATCACAGTGACAGCGAGAATATAGGGAAGCATTATAGAGTAAATTAAAATGGGTAACACTGGGAAGAGAGCCTTCTATCTTGCATTTTTAAAAATGCCTAATGTGAGATTGATACAGCTGTTCAAACACAACTGGAACCAAAGGATTCTTGAAAAAAGTGGCAGAACGCCAGGGACTGTCGGCTTTCCTCTCCCCCCTCAAATCTGTTCAACAATATCAGGATGTGTTATGTGGTGCATAAATTTGGCTGTTTATCCATTTTCCTCTAAGCATTCTGCCCAATTCTAATTATTTAGAGAGAGAGCGAGGTAAAAAAAAACCAGAAGTAGAAAGGTGTCTCTGCTGTAAACTGTTGGCGTACAGAATAAATTTCTAAATTTATAGGCAGCAGGTGTGTCAGATTTATTTTTTACACTGCAGCATCTTTCAGAGTGAGGATAGATACATTAAAAATGTGCTACATGTACAAGATTATAATGATGGCGAGAAGCAAAAACACTTATTAGATGTTGAAGACTAAAGGTCTCCAGAAGGATTATCATGGGTCACCTGAACTCAGAGTACCTCTGAGTTGTAGAATTTGACTATACTTTCTGCAGTCATCTTACGCCTTTCAGCTTTTTGCTGTAACTGCAAGCCAAGAAGTGCCTTACCATTCTAAACAGACAGATCGGTCTGTCACTGGAAATTAGTGCTCTTCTCTGAGACCAGGTGGACATTCCCATTTCCAATGCCCCATTTCCACACTGCCTGGAATTCCCAGCCCTGGCTTTCTGTTTGATTTACAACTTAATTGATGAAGGAAAAGTGTTCCAAGGCTTTTCCCGTGATCTTGATGCACCAAACTGCAAATCTGAATGCAGAAGGCCCAAGTGTTGGGAGGAAGGACATAAAATGAACCAAAATTCCTTGGTGCAGATTTCTTTTTCTATTCTTTTAGGATGCTAAAAAAAGTATGTGATGGGGATTTCATTCCTCAACACTTCCTATTTTGCATTTAGGGATCAGGAAATGTAGCAGCAGTGCTAGATTTTTTTGAGGGGGGGTGTCTTCTTTTAGAGATGAGGAAGATGTTAACAACATGGTTAAGAATGTGTTATTATTGTTGAGTTCTTCCATTCTTTCACTTCCACCTAATTCTGCTCTGCTACTATCTACTCTCTAAATATATTAATATATAGACTTGCCTATAGCATGAGAAAGGCATTGGGACATAGTAATAAATATATGTCTCCAATTATATACTAAAAAAACCAAGTCCAAAACTAATGTTCAAAATAAATTATGTGATTAAAAACTGGAAATCATTTTTAAGGTTTCAGCCCTACTTTGATGATCCAACTTAGGAACTGCTATTTGGACCTTCCCAGATATGTGCAGGCAGAACTCAGACTGGATGGGAATGTGCAGTGCTAGTCCACCACCTTGTGTGAACAGAATGAATGGGGGACTTGCAAGACCAAATGGCATCTGGGCATTCATTGTCATGTAAATGTGCATCCAAATCCAATGAAGGGGGTCCTGGAAGAACTTTCCTTCCTTCCTTCCTTCCGTTGCTTTTTCATTATATCAAAACTCTATTAGAGTTCGTGCTACAGTGTCCACGTGTTTCTTATCATTACTTGGCAGAAAACATGCCACCAATTTTGTAACACTCATGTTACACTCTAGATGAGGGTAACTAAACTGAGGATCAGATCAGACAATACATAGGTAGGAATGACATCAGTTCAACTGATTAGAAACCTAGTGATTGTCCAATTAAATACATAATTGTACTTCCTTCTAAAAGGTTATCTCAGACGTTTATTGACAGCTCTGGAAACCTTGGCCTCCTATCAACAGATTGATATTTATTTTCTACCATTCCTACAACAGGAAAGCCACTTACTATGATACATGCTTGGATAAATCTCTGGAATGGACCACAGCACTCTGCCTTCCATAAGGTTATTTTAAGAAAAATCTCAAGAAATTTCCATTAGTTCAAAAGATGGTCCTCTGCTGCTAATGGGAACATAGGACACCTATACTTAGAAAGCTGGATTGGGTTCTACACTGCCTGCAATGCAAAATATTGGTATTAATCTTGAAAGTCATGCTTCCTTCACCAAGTTCCTCCTGCCTTTTCCTGTGACATCATGGACCACTGAAAACAAGGAACATGGCTCTCTTCTGCCTCCTGATCCATGATGGAATGCTTGGCTCAAATAATTATTGGAAGTCAGCTCATTCTTCAATTTCTGATTTTTTAAAATTTGCTTTGTTCCAGGACAAATTTTATTGAAAATCAGGGTGGGGAAAGATCTTAACCGTACATATTGCCTTTTTTAACACAATATTTAAGGACTTTGAGAAGCTCTATTTAGCTAAATAAAAACACAAATTATTATGAGTACTAGCTTAGCAACAGCCGTGGTATATAAAAGAGCAAAACTCGCTCAGGGGAAAATAAACTGAAAGCACATCGCATTTGTTATAATGATTTGGAAGCACTGTCATTCACAGCTGACCTCTGAACTCCAACTGTGGATTCTATGAAGAAGATTTGATTTTCATAAGAGCCTAACCTTATTTTACCTTTGTTTTATAAATCTTACAATAAACAGCCCGTAGCTTTCTTGGGATAAATAGATTGTTGCAATGACTTCAGGTTGTTATTTTTATTAAAAACAATCTTTATTCCAACTATTATTTTGTGACTGGTTTTTGTAAAGCATCAAAGGGATCAGTATTATTCTCGATGCAAATATCAAAGACAAAATCCTGTATGCATCTTACCTTCCTGATGCCTTCTGTAGGGGTTGCTACACAATTATCAGCTCCATTATTCTTACTGATAGTCTTCCACAGCTCAGCAAAAGTGCTGTCTTGCTCTAAAGGGTTGGTGCCTTTTGCTTTAAAGTATTCATAAACTGCTGAATCTCTGACGGTGCCATAAGAAACGTCCATTTGTTTGGAAAGGTCCTGAAATGTTCTGAAATGCAAGAGTAATCAAAGAATTACTGGAAGGAAGGATAATGCTTTGGCTTTATCAGCTCAAAGAAATATTTCTATTTTTCTGCAGGGAGAAAACAACAAAACTACTATTACCAAATTATACTTTTTCTGGTTCTAGTTCTAGTTCTAGTTCTAGTTCTAGTTCTAGTTCTAGTTCTAGTTCTAGTTCTAGTTCTAGTTCTAGTTCTAGTTCTAGTTCTAGTTCTAGTGTTCTAGTGTTCTAGTGTTCTAGTGTTCTAGTTCTAGTTCTAGTTCTAGTTCTAGTGCCGGAGCTGTTCTGGGTCTGGGTCTGGGTCTGGTGCTGGAGAATGGTTTCCAATTTAAGCTGAATTTCATGTCAGATTTACTTTTAAGAGAGAAAGTTTAGACATGGAATCATACTCTTACAACTCAGTTAGCGGGGATCTAACAACCTTTCCAGCAAAAAGCATATAATATTGTAGCATCAGTTAGCCTATTCAAAGCAAATTCAGTGTACTTTGAAGAGATAGATGGTTTAATAAAGTTTAATAAAAAATATTGCAGGTTGTAATGGGAATTCAATATGAAAGAATGACCCAGTTTGTTCACTACATTTCCAGCAATTTTTAGAGAACGAACTGTCCATTTTAACAATCAGGAATTGAGCAATATACTAATGATAAAACATTATATTCCAATTTTCTCCAAGTATGACATTTGGAGTAAAATTTAATGTTCTTCCACTGAAATTCCCATTGTTGCATATCTATTACTGCGTTCAAATTCTGCACCCATCTGACTTGTTCAGTTTCTGAATCATATTTCCCCAGCAGTTAATAAGGCCAGCTGATATTCCGAGTCGTGTGTTATAACTTCACAAATTCACTCAAATCTCTAAGTACTAAGTACCTTGTTTCTGCAAGTTTCTTTTAAATATGTTTTTTGTAGTATTTTAATACTAATGATGCCACCATCAGGTTACATGTTCAGCTTCTCTTTTGATCTACGTGAATCAATAGTGTCACATGTATGCCCAGATTCTTACAAATTTATCAGCCTTACAACATCACAAAACAGGTAGGTGGCTATGTAGCCTATTTCCCCATCGTTCATAACCAACTGTCTCCTCCTCCTCTTCCTCTTCCCTCTTCTTCCTCCTCCTCCTCCTAATAAGGCATATAAGCCACCAACTGCCACCTTTGGTAGAATTGAGACCACAGATCCTGCTTCCACTTACAGTATAACAGCTACTTTTAATAAAGAATAATGGTGAAGGAATACATGGAAACTGTCACAAAGAAATACATAAAAGACATACTCTACCAAAACAGTATTTACAAAAAAATGTTGCCCCTATTAACACCGCTATAAAATGCATTCTGATATCAGTATATTCTTGTTTTTTAAGATGCTAAATAGTGTTTTCACTGTGAAGGAATCTTTGTAATTATTGTTCACTAATTACATACAATTAGAGCCAAACAGCTTCTTGTGGTAATAGACAGATGGGCAGAAATGCTGTCAGGAATAGGAGACCAAAACATCTCATCCGTTCTATTATCTCCCGTCTCATGTCAACAACATTACCAAAAAACAAATCTCGGATGAATGTGAAAGATCAAAATAAATTAAATAGCTGAACTTAAATGGGAAAGTATTGTACATTCTTATCATGCCAGCCTCTGCTAAATGAAATGCGTAATTGTCATGGAAGACCATCTTCATCCTGCACATTTGAAATATTAATTTCCTTCTCTTTTATTGGTATTTACTCCTTCTTCTTTGATGGCCACTCAAGCTGTGAAGGTTTTAACTATATTCATCCAGCTGATTATGTAATTAAAATCTCCCCCTAATTATTTTTCAACTGTAGCTTAGTTAATTCATGCTAGGCATCCTCCAATACTTTGTCATTTTAGAGCTTTCAACTGTGTCTTCTTTGAAAGGCACGGAGTCAAAGTTAACTGATTAATATTACTTGTATATCACACTTGTATATTGTACATATATCACCATGTAGGCAGCATGTGTTTTACTAAGGGACACGAGGAAAAAAAAATCAGACCCCAAGAAAAATCACAGCGAAACATTCTTTCATTAAGTAGAAATAAACAACAAAACCACTTGATTTTCTCATTTAGGGTTTCAATGGATTGCTTTTGATAATCGGTAGTTAAGGATAAATGTGCCTAATTTTGCACTGCAAACATCTTTTGGGGAAAGTTAAGGCTTAAATCTGCCTTCCCAAATCTTGCACTGTCCTGATGATGCAGTTCAGGGAATTATGGGGGTAGAATTCCAGCACATCTGGATGAACAGATCTCACTACCGGTCACAGGTGAGTTTGGAAGTTTGGAAAAAAGTGAAAGCAGGAATTCCTTGTTTTCTAAAATGAGACATGTGGGATTTCACAATGATTTCTCAACCTGGGTTCTGTGGCACCCTCGGGCTCCGCGAGAGCTCACTAGGGGTTCCCTGGGAGATCACGATTTATTTATAAAATTATTTCAAATTCGGGCAATTTCACATTAAAGAGGTTTCATTCTTTATGTTTAGTTGAAGAACACTGTTAGTGCATATACTGTATACAGGCCTACCCATGAAACGAATATAATTTGTTTACCTAAGGTTACCTAAGGGACCGTCTCATCCCCATCTTATCATCCCGTCCCACCCAGTCATGCAGGGAGGGCATGCTCCGGACCCCATCAGTTAAAGAATTCCATCTAGCGGGGTCACGGAAGCATGCCTTCTCTGCTGTAGCCCCTGCCCTGTGGAACATCCTTCCCGCGGAGATAAGACAGTCCCCCTCACTCCTGGACTTTTGGAAAAGCTTAAAACCTGGTTGTGTCAATATGCTTGGGGCGGGACGGAGAGAGTATGCTGTTCGGGATGGCTAGTGCCTTAGGGTGGCCATGGAGTGCCCTCCCTGTGGACTTAAGAAGATTCTGCCATTTGGATTTTACTATACTTATTATATTTATAAATTGTTAATTAAGAGGTATTTTAGTCTATTTATAATTGTATTTTAATGTGTTATATTCTGTTTGTAAACCGCCCAGAGTCCCCCTCGGGGGAGATGGGCGCTGATAAATCAAATAAATAATAATTTTGTAACTTCTGGCCTATCTTTGAGCCTGAATGGGCAGGGCTTCCCCGAGGCCTGAAAAATATTTCAAGGGTTCCTCCAGGGTCAAAAGGTTGAGAAAGGCTGCACTAAGGCCTAAAGGTCATAAGTCAAAAGGTTGAGCAAGGCTGGGCTTGGGAAGCTGCTACCCTGCAACTCAGGTGAATACGGGTTCCTTCTTTATTCAGTTTGGGTGCTCCCCAGCTACAACTTTGGGTGGCTCGCAACAATAAATAATCTAAAAATAGCAGGATACATAAAATTAATCAAAACGAGTAGAGCAATGACTGCAAAATAATTGCAAGATGACAATCCAACCACAAAGCAAGCATAAACATGGCAAACAGGGGGTTCTTTCTAAGCTACCCCAAGGCCTGGGAAAATAGCCAGGTCTTTAAGGCTGTTTGGGCTGCCATCAGGTTGGGAGATGTATGGATCTCAGAGGAGACCTCAGTCCAGAGGGCAGGTGCTGCTACAGAGGAAACGGAGAAGACGTACTTCCTGGGACCTTATGGCTGGTCCACCTTGTGAAAAAGGCCCACTCAACTTGATCAAGAATACTTCCTTGTTTATTTCATTTCCAATGGGTTCCAGAACTTCCTATATTCAAAGTTCTTGAGAAGAACAGTAAGTGTTCCTCTGCTGGTAGCTACTGTTCAAAACATAGGAAAAGGTAAGATTTTGAAAGTTCTAAGAAATCAGGGGAGATGATCCATGCTATTCTTCCAGCTGGAAATTCAGCAAGATGTTATTTACTAAATATTTAAGATAAAACAAATGCTTCTTTGTTCACTGTTGTCTCGCAAAGCTGTCATTCATCTGTAAAGTCAGATGAATAAGAAACTCATTTGCAAACTATGCATTAAGTAGAAACGTGCAACAAAATGCATGGATTTTTTATACATAACTTCAGTGTAGATTTATTCTGATCATCATTAATTAGCAAATGGGCCAGCTGGCGTATACTGTGCTATGCTCCATGCCATTATGATATCTTCAAAGTAAACATTCTGTTTATTGTAAGTTACTTATTATGTAGTATAAATAAATACCACATAGGTTTGATTTTTTTCTTTTTTCTTCCTTCCTTCCTTCCTTCCTAATTGCATTTATTTTTGGGTATTGGAAGCCATCCTGAGCAGGTAGGTGGGTTGGAGACACCTAGAAATAGCCTTCCTTTCTGTTCACCTTTGCCATTCATTCATCTTTCTCATGACATAACGGAAACTTCACAGTAATTAATCCCTTCTCATCCGTCCAAACACAAGTTTCTCTGGAAAGCCTTTTGCATTGAACAACTGCAGTTACCGCAACAAAACTCTTCAAGCATTTAAGCTCCATCAGGATGAGGACTGGAACACAAATCCTGAATTATGGCTGCCTCAAATAAAAGGTGATGTCCTTTGTGACATGAAGGACTAATTAATTTTTCTATTTCTACAAACAAGAGGCTCGAGCTTTGGCCACATTACAATTTACTGAAGAAAGCCATTTCAGTGAGGCCGGCGTAATATGTAAACTGCAGCTGATGAATTAAGAGCTACATAAAGCAAAATTCTTATATCCATCCATTTTGTTATTGGAGATTTAATCCCTTCTAGCTCATGCACCAACCAATAAATTCCCATTAAGGAGGAGTATCATTTATTTTTTCCTGGTTCTAATCAAATTCAAGATTCTCATCATGTTATAAGCTAGTTTTATTCTTTAAAGCTGTGCTCATTCACCTGCCTTACATCATTTTCTTCTTGTGCTCGACTCTCAGTCTTGTGTTCCACCATCTCAATAACAGAAAAGGAAGAAAAGCGGATAGGAGGTGGGGGAGATTTCTCAGGCTTGATATCCACAATATTTGCAAAATGAAGTTGTCACTGTAGACGAAACCCCACTTATTCTAACTCTATTAGCTCTCAATCCATAGGGGGCTATTGTTTAAGGCTAAACTTAGTCGAGTACCAAGGGCAATGTTCTCTGTAATAGCTATGAACATACCATGCCAGCTCACCTTTTATAGTGCACGCCATATGCCAGTTCTCTGTCATTTCCAAAGACCAGGCCAAAAAAATTCTAATACAGAGATTAAAATGAAGCCACTCTTGTAAGCAGTACCCAGCTGAAGAACTCTTGGGGAAAGCCAATATATTTAGAAAATTGCTTTTTCAAGCAGGTCTCCCCAGAAGAACAAATGTTGTTATTGAAGCACAAATGAGCTACAACTTTTGATGCATACCTAAAAGGCTAAAACAAGCTGTTGTCCCCAGGAGCTCCTGGTCTAAGCCAATAGCTCATTTACTGCACTGTCATGTTCATTAATATTCTCATAGTTTAACATCATGTTCATTAATATTGTAATGGTTCAGAGATGAGCCAACAATCAGACCATTTGACAAATAGAGTGGCAGCTTCGTCTTTCATTACATTTTCCTTATACCAAGAGTGCTTGGGTACAAAGAGAAATAAAATATACAAAAGGGCCCTCCAAAATGATCCAGCTGGCAGAGAGTGAAAGTGTAATTTGGCCAGGCTTAAAATAAAACAGAAACTTGCGCTGCAAACATAAACACCAGAAGCACTCCTAAATGTTAATCCACAGAGGCTTAAAGAAACACTGGAATCTTAAATTTCAAGTCCTAACACTAAGTTTTATTAACATTCACTTTTGCAAATTAGCCTGTTCTGCAGAACTGGGAATTGTTACCATACCCTACTTTTATGGAGAGTTTTACTACCACCATTATGGAGGCTGCAATATTTCTAAAAATGCTGGCATGCTTCTATTACTCTTGGCATATGTCATAAAAGAGGGAAAGCATAAATATAGCCTTAATTACAAGGGAAAAGGAAACAAAACCAGTCAACTCCTGGAGTTCTTACCATGATCCTGATATAACACCTTTTTTAATTTAACAGGAATGACTGCCTACTTTTAAAGGAACATTTCTAACAATTTTGATTGACGACAGAGATGATAGATAGATAGATGATAGATAGATAGATAGATAGATAGATAGATGGATGGATGGATGGATGGATGGATGGATGGATGGATGGATAGATGGATAGATGGATAGATGGATAGATGGATAGATGGATAGATGGATAGATGGATAGATGGATAGATGGATAGATGGATGGACGGACAGATAATTTTTTATTACTTGACCTAAAGCATATGCAATGAAGCAGAATATGAATTCATAAAACAAAATCCTGAAAAACATTAAAGTACTAGGCAAAATAGGTGATAGCACCAATACTATTTACACAATTAATGGCATGCTCTCTTTCAGGATATACACTCATGTGTTCCCCATGCTTTTGTCCATATGACTAAGCCATTCTTTGAGAATAGGTTTACTATGAAGAAGAATGAAGAGTTGCTGAACTTCTTGGAATGGAAAATGCAGGCCGTACATGTTGCAGTTCCCATTTGGATCCTTCTGTAGTTTTAGATTTCTCTCTCTCTTTCCCTCCTTCCCTCTCTCCCCATCCCCTTTCTCAGTTCAAGTTACAGAATGAGATAGCTTTGCAATGTCTCCTTCTGATATTCATTCTGAGTATTATCAATATTACATTTCTGGCTATAACAAATAGGATTCGGCAGGAAAGAAATAAGTGTAGTTTAATATCCACAGATACTTGAACTGGCACACAGTATACAGGACATTTAGTGTTTGACCAAAACAACACCTATCTATACTTGGACGTATACTTGGTATAAGAAAAAAGAGATTTGTTCTTCTTCCTCACATAGTACTTCTAAAAAATTGAATTGCATGTGAAATTTATGATCCCATTTATATGGAATTGAGATTTGAAATTACTGAGAGGTTTTTATGTTTATTTATACAAGCATTAAATTAAATAATTTCCCCCCAGTGGCTTTTCCAGCTCAAGGTTCTTGAAAGCAGCCTGCTAGATGAGCACTATTGATGTTAAACCAGTTCGTGCAAATGAGCATTCCAAGTAAGGACCCAACAAAATAAAAATCAGAATGTTATCTCTTCACACTCCTAATATTTATTCTACATGGACAAGTATTTCAAGGAATAAAACTAAAGGAGCCAAAACTGAACCAACGGGCAAGAGATCGCAAAAATGCATTTGCAACCTTGACCTGAACTTTTATTTATCAGTAGCTATTGATGAGCAGAGACATATGCTGTATGTGCATTCAAAGCACAAACTTTTCTAGTTAGAAACAAGGAGTTTTACTATCATTTGTTCATGGCGACTCAGTATTAATTAATTTAGTGGATTCCTGTTTAGAAAAGAATCGACCTTGGGCACAGGGCATGAATGAGTGAGCCATTAAGGGGGGACCTACAGAAAGATTATCCAGTCCTGAGAAAGAGGGGAAGAAAAGACACTCAAAATAATGACTTTGCTTAGTATAAGAGAGAAACTTGGACAGGCTGATCATTATTTTTGATGGCCAAGGGCAATAGGAACAATGATATAATGGACAGTGGTAAAATAAGGGGGGAAGGTGAAATTTTTGGGCCATTTTTGTCCTATTTGGAGCAGGGATTGCTTTCAAAAACTATTCTACATATCTTAAGCCTGAGTCTTAGCATACTAGGGTTTCTTTCTTTGTTTGTTTCCTTTATATTTCATGCCATTGTTTGTCAGCAATTTTCAATTGCAGGAAGTCAAGTTGTCTAGGGGCCACCAGCAATGGGCTTTGGAAATACGTGGAACAGATAAACCAGCAGTTGGTTGTCTTTCTAGGAAATTGTCGTGTTTCTGTTCTTCTGTTGAAAACAGAATGCTATGGTCTGGACGATCTGACTTCTTGAACTTTCTCTGAGGGATGAAGTGATCTAAAAGTGGTGCTTATTTAGCATTAGAGAGAACAAAGCAGGGGCATTTCAAAGGTGTTCTTGGAGATGTTCCTCAAGACCCAAAATTGTCCAGTAATTTAAACTTGGCCACAGAATAGAGAGCAAGTTATGTCATCCTAGACCTGGCAAAGATTTTTCCCCTTTACTGGAGGAACAGTTTTACAAGATGGAGAATGACCTAAAAAGTCAGAAGGAAAGTAAGAACACAATTCTGGCTGGACATGGGAAAAAAATACCTCTTATGCCTTGATTTTTCATTCTCCCTTATCCATGAAATTGCTCTGCCCAATTATCTAGTTATGCCTTTACTTGAGCAAGAAAACACGCTCATTAAAGCAAAATATTTAACTCTTCCAATGTAATTAAAAAAAAAAAAACTGTATCCAGATTTCAAATACTATTCAGTCCCAGAAGTAGTTTTCAGTCACTTTACATATATCAAACATATTCCTAAGTTAGTATGAAAGCCATTTTTTCTTAATCAGACACATCTGGCAACTGACACATGTTCTCATTTAAAAGAAAAACAATGAACTACCTTGATTATGTATGCAGATTTGTCTTCTGCTTGCTTTATTCTCATTTCTCCAATCACTCAGTTTCAGAAACCTCATTTATTAAAACATGAATAACAAAGATTTTTTTAACAAAAAAAAGCTAATCCAATTGATTTAGATTCAGCAAGTCAACTGTTACTAACTGGGTTTGGAAAGATTTGTGCAATACTCTAGTTTTTAAATGCAGGGTCCATTTTTGTCCATTGCTGCTTAAATCCTTTAATTGTCTAATCTGTCCCACATTATTTGACTGTAGTAAATATTATCAAAAATCTTATGTTGAGAATATATAGCAGAGAAGGCACCAATCAAGACCACTTGTGGTGCTCTAAAGGAATCAAAATCAGACACACCTAATTTAGGAACAAGAACGACCCTGCAGTTCTCTAGAGAATGTCCTGTTAGACATGTAGAGACATGTCAGAACACAAAGAGGAACATAACACTATGTATGGGGTCTATACTACGTGTTTGTGTGTGTTTGTGTGCCCGTGCACATGAATAATCTTGTGTGATGTTCTAGAAATGTGCTTAGAAACACAGAATTTCATTGGGAAAGTTGTTAGAGTCCCCGTCAGCCTGATATTATGCACAAAGTTAGAGAGAATAAGGTAACCATAAATAAGGAACTACTAACCATTGTGGAAACCTATCAAATAGAAGATTTGTCTGACAGACCCCCACAGCTATAAAATATCTCCATGAAAAGTCTGGGGAGCCTGTACAGAATTTTGCAATGTGATACCATCAAAGTTCTCTCTCCCAGTTCTCTCTCCCCTTCCCATTACAGTCCAAGATATTTGGATATCAGTTGCCTGATATTTATAATCAGCTGTGTGAAGGAAAACAAACTTACTTGAGACAAGATAGAAGTGTGCCTGACTCTGATTAGCCAAACGTTGGACTTCAGTATGTTTAGAAAGCCCACTTTTTCTTAAGATATATTTAACTTCTGCCTACAGAGTGTGTTACCTCTCTAGTTCAAATTCAGTGGGAAAGAACTCAAAACTCCTAACTGTTGAGTGTCTTCTGAAGTAAGGATTACTGAGCCCCAGAAGTCTCCTAGTGCCTAAGTGTGTGAAAGTTCCATCTAGGTAGCATGGTAGCTGGTGAGAAGTATCTGATAAGCAAATTAGTTGAGTAAACAAATCCAGTGGTGCCAAATTAAATGATAAACAACTGGGGTGGGGTGGGGTTGCAGGGCAAGCATATCCAAGTAGCAAAGGTCTGGATAAATGAAGATGGCAATACGGTAAAGGAAAACAGGGACCTTCAACCCTCTGCTCCAATCCGGCAGTGATTTGGTTTTGGAAGCCTGGATATGATAACCCCAGCTTTCTTTTCCTTTTTCCTTCTCATGTACTGAAAACTTTCATACAGAAAAATGTGTATGAATTTGCTATAAAACCCAAATTGGCAGAGGGCTTTTTCTCTGTCAGCCCCATTAATCTTGGGGAAAGATATTCTAGAATAAACTCCGTTTAGAGCTCTTGAATCTGACAGAAGGTGCTTTAGGGTGACTCTCATGCATAAGTCCTCCACTCTTTTTCTGACGCAGAGAAACATTTTATGATTCAAGAAAGCTAGAGGAAATGCAAAAGAACACAAAAGAGATAATTAATTGCTAGGATGGGTGGTGTGCATTCTGTGGAACGGACAAAAAAAGCAGGTCTTCTTTCACAAATTGTGAGGGACGTGGAATGGAATTTAATTATTGTAACCCGCCCAGAGTCCCTTGCATGGGAGATGGGCGGGGAATAAATTGATTAAATAAAAAAAAATGTAGACAACATTTGCCATCCTACGTTATAAAGTGCCAAAGCGAACATTTGAGAAAGAGTTTACTGCTTACTCCTACTTGCTCAACTGTTAAGAAAAGGTAAATCTATGGTGTTTCAAAAATACTTGGGCATTATTGCTCAGAGCTGGCCCACACATACCGTAAGGTTTTTTTTAAAAAAAAAATTAGGAGGGATTTATTTATTTATATATTTGTTGGTTTGTTTATTTATATATCAAATTTGTATGCCACCCAATTTCCAATGACTCTGGGCTGCTTACAACAACTAAATCAAGGATTTACGAACCAGTTTATAATAATAATAATAATAATAATAAATAATAATAATAATAATAATAATAATATAAAATTAATAAATAAAATATAGTGAGAACCATAGACCAGACAAGGACAGAGCAAAGGGTCTTCACTCCCTTTCACCAAAGGGAGCCAGGTCTTCTAGGCCCCTTGGAACCCCAGTAGGGATCTGTGGGGTCCTTGGTGCTCTCTGAGCCTTGTTGTTTTCTTGCAGACGTTTCATTGCCAGGCTAGGCAACATCTTCAGTGTGAAAAGGGAGTGGGACTTGCTCTCTCTTTATATACCATGGCTTGTCCTGCCTGTGTTGGTGGGGGTATTGTCCTCTCCTTGGTAGTACCTTGATTGGGTTGTTGTTTGCTGCTTGGTTGATTGACTGAGTTAATAGTTCCTTCATTAGGGTCTATTGTGTTGTTTGATTGCTCCTCTGGTGCTAATCTTCGTATATGAATATGGTACCTTTTCAGCCAAAGACAATAGAACGACTCTGCGGAAAACATAACTTTCCCAGCCTATAGCAGCAACCATCTTTCTCTCTTTCTTTCTCCTTTGAGTAACACCAATACACCTGCTCTGTGCAGCCCAAGTAAACTCCCATCCCGTGGGAGCAGGTTCCTTACATGTGTGAAATAATGTGCACGCAATTGTATGAAATTATAGGCCAAACTGAGATTATCCAAATACATTTCGCAAACATTAAGGCCAGATGTTGAGCACTATATATTTGTTTTCATAATCAGACTGTACAACTGTAGCCATATGGTGGATCAGCCTCTCAACTGCATAAATGAACAGCCTTCAATTAACCGTAGCCTTCCACAGGGCTAGAATTCATACAGTAGATTCAAAACAAAATTGGAATTCAGCTATGGCAATTCTACTAGATTACAGAACCGAGGTGGGTGGGGCTTGTTTATTGTCGAGGAAGGACCTTTTGCCATCCCTCTTTGTGACTCCAATATGCTGATCACAGAAACCCTTTAAGGATATTGCCTCCTGCCAGATACTCCTTCCTTTGAAATTCAGATTTTAGACAATAGAATGGGGAAATGCTCTTACCGTATGGGATTGTCCATCCTATTGACGGTGAGAAATGCTGCTAGATTAGCAGTATAAGATGAACATACAATAAGTGTGAAGAGCCACCAACTACCCATTACAATCCTCATTGCCATGGAATTGACAGTAGACTCACCACCTAAAGGAAGAAAGAAAGAAAATAACTCTTGGAAGGACATATCTAAAGAATTAATTTAATAAATGGCTCAGGGTCCTTTATACCATTGTTTCTCAACCTTGGTAGCTTGAAGACGTGTGGACTTCAACTCTCAGAATTCTGGGAGTTGAAGTCCACACGTCTTCAAGCTACCAAGGTTGAGAAACACTGCTTTATACTGTCTCTTAATCTTCTCTCTCTAATCTATTTGCTTATTTGATTTTTTTTTTTAAAAAAGCAATCTATAATTTGCTCTGCTGTGCTCACATGACACACTGCCACAAACTATCTAGCCTAGCATCTTGGGCAAATTCGACCTGCACAATTGCTTTATGATTCAGTATGGCAAGTAAAGGTAAAGGTTTTCCTCTGCACAGTCGTGTCTGACTCTAGGGGCCGGTGCTCATCTCCGTTTGTTAGCCGAAGAGCCAGCGCTGTCTGAAGACGCTTCCGCGGTCATCTGGCCAGCATGACGTGTGTGGAACGCTGTTACCATCCCACCAAAGTGGTACCTATTTATCTACTTGCATTTGCATGCTTTCGAATTGCTAGGTTGGCAAGAGCTGGGGCAAGTGTGGGAGCTCACTCCATCACACAGCGCTCAGGTCTCAAACTGCTGACCTTCCGATCGACAAGCCTGGCTTCTTAACCACTGAGCCATCGCACCCCTTTTGTCAGTATGGCAAACAAACCCAGAAAAATACACCATCATTAAGCTGACCATGGAAAGTTGACTGATTGATTATGTGCCATCAAGTCATTTTCGACTCCTAGCAACCACATACAGTAGATAGATTTTCTCCATGATGATCTATCCCTAAACTGGTCTTTCAGGACTTCCAATGGTGCACTCAACATGCTGCAACTGACTCTTGCAAAATCTCGAATTCTGGGATGCCCCAATTAAAAATATATATGTATATTTAAACCATGACTCAGATTCCAGAGATTGGAAACTCTTCTGCAAACAACTCACATGGAACCACGTTCCTAGAACTGTCCTTTTAGAGGGTCAGTGTGAGAGTTCATGTCTGAATGCTTTGTCAAATTAAAAAAACCACAAAATGTGGAAAACCTGCATTCCTAGAAGAAAAATGGACTTTTAAGCCTTCCAGGACTTGCCAGTCTTTAAGAGTGGGAAGGAACTTTCAAACACTGCACAGACCAGCAACTTTGTCTCAGCTAATTCAAAGAGATATTCAAACCGCTCTGAAACATTCACACGTTAAATAATTCATACTGAAACCAAATCAAGAGCCTTTTTAGAAATATCTGAGAAATTTCAGTTTCAACCGTTTGATTCCCTCAAAAATCCTCAGGTGCTTAGGAGAAACCTTCCAAATTTGCTTTGAGTTTGATTAAGTATATACCCAGAGAAGTTAGAACTCACTGAAAACTTGATACTGTTTTTTTCTGAAACTTTCTTGGTTTCCCATCCTATTTTGAAATATTTTATCCTAGGGAGAAGGTCTACAAATTTATTTCAAATTCAGCCTGGCAGTTTTCTCAGACTGAAAGTTATTGCTGAATAGATGTTTCCTTGTGGCATAAAAATTGTCACTTAGTGAGGCCAAATGGTCATGTGGAACCATGATTCGTGGTAAGCAGCAAGTCAGAGACAGAAGCCTAACAGAAGAAATAAGAATAGTGCAAAATTTTGTCCAAACAGTTACATTATTTCTTTTTACTACGACGTAAAAAGGATCTATGAACTTCAAAATGATGGTTTTGACTATCTGCTGCTAATTTTAAAATCCTTTTTTTATGTTTTAGGACTTATTTTAGGGGGAATGCCGCTTAAATAATTGTGCTTGTCCTGTAAAAGCATATTTGCTATCCAAGTGATCTTTGATTACTCCACAGACGGGTGTATAATGTAAATCGCTTTCCGTTTTATATTTCTGAAATGCACAAGACAACCGTATCAATTGTATAGCAGGTGAAGTTTCTCATTAAAAGTTTAGCATCTCACTGCTTCTTCTGAAAACTTAATAGCATTGCAAATTGCATCCTACAGAGTACAATTAAGGGTTAAAAGGGGGGGTAGACATGTTGAGTACTTTTTCATATTAGCACTAATGCTGTTCTGTTTTATTTTCAATAATGTATTCTCAGTGAATCATGCTTCTGATGTTGCAAGCTGAAAGAGTTTCAGGTGTGGTGATGGTATCTCTTTGGTAGCATGTGGAAAGAAGTGTGGATACGAAGGTGAGAACTATTTACCAACTATGTTACCTCTGGTGGAAGATGGTGGTTATCCCAAAATAGAGTATTCTAGGCATAGACAGGGTCCAGATTGAGATCCATGGGATTAAAAGCTCTTCTGCTCCCTGCTATGTCAACCATCAATGTTATGGGTGCCTGTCTCTGCATATGAGTAACCACAAAGGCCCATTGGGCTGAAAAACCAAGCAAAAATAACCTGTTCTATTACATCCTTCTTCAAATACAATTTGCAACCATTTCTGTATAGGAACATACAGAAACTGCAGAAAGATTACTTTTAACTGGACTTCCCTCATGTTGGATTTCCACCCCCAAAAAAGCTATAGGCCAGGATTAACATCTGAGTTCCACAACTTCAACTTGAAGTGGTACAATTAGCATACACCCTACACCTGGTGGTTCTCCTGATCAACTAGTCAGTTTGACCTCAGATATGGAAACTGAGGAGACCCTATATCAGAAACTCAGCTGGATTTTACAGGGTTATTTCCATAACCTGGAACTAGAGTTAGAAAGATTGATTCAAGATATATTTAAGCGTTTTAACCTAATCCATGTACTTCAACACTTAAAACAAAAATTGAGAAAAAACTATCACCACAGAAGACAATATATTAAAAAATGCAAGTGTGTAGCCTTTATATGGTTAATTACAGTGGAATTTCTTCTGTGGCAGTATCCCCCATCTTGTACAGATTTTTACCGGTCATTTTTCTGGTAAGTTTGGAAGATCAAGGACCTATTGCATGTACTTCTTAAAACAGAACAGAAAAACAACCACAGCAATAACAACAACCACTCTAAGAATGAGATAATGTGACAAGCATGTCAAGATACAGAAGTATGAATTATGTAGTGTGTGTGTGTGTGTGTGTTTTGAATTAGTGGCCTCAAGATGGCAATGGGTGATCAACTCTGAATCTATCTTCTCTGTTTTATTCTATTCTATTTTATCTTTCAACTTGCTATTTTCATTTTTATATACTCTTTATTTACTTTTTATAAACTATAGATGACCTGGGAGGTCATCTATCTGCTCCAGCTACAACTCAATAAAATATAAAACAGGACTCAAGAATGGGGAAAAGGAAAAGGAGACACTCTTTTCTGCAGCACGCAAAACCCAAAAGCGGCAGCAGCGCTTCCGGGTTTTTGCGCGCTGCCGCAAGGATGGCACTTCCGGGTTTCCCCGCGGCGACACACCAACTGTGTTGTGTCTACACTCCACAACACAGACATCACCCAAGCCTTTGAAACAGCAGAAAATGGATGAATATACAATAAACAGACAACTTCAGTAAGTAACTCTGACCCTACTTACTCTCCCGATAGACACGACATGAATAACTCTTATAACTCTTTGGAGTGGGATCTACAGACAGAAATTGAAAGTCAACAGTTTATAGAACTTTCTTATTTCCTGGTAGAGGATACCCATCCCTCACAAGACTGCTGGTGTTTGTTCAGCAGCTGCATTGCTTATGCAAGATGGGGATGTTATGAACTTAAAAAGGGAGGATGTAATAGACTTCATAACTAGGAAATGCAAATGGTGATCTTGACCTTTGAACTTTTGACTTCAGTCAACAACAAGGTTGACCTACTAAAGGAGTCCTTTGTAAAGTATACTGAGACTCACCCAAATAAAACAGCAGAAGCTGTAAAAACACCTGCTGCTCACACCAACCAGCAACAAGCAGCTAAGAGGGAATTTAGAGCTGACCCCACTCCCGAATCTACTAGGAGAGAAAGAAGTAACTGTGGAGGGCTTAACTCTCAAGCAGAAAAAGGGAAGAGACAAGATAAGGGCAGTTATTACTTACAGACCAATCACATCCCTCTGCAGATTTCCAACAAATGAGTGAACACAGGGTGACGGGACTTCAAAAAGGCAGTTTACTCTGTCCTTGAGCAAACTGCTCCACTGCGAAAGATCTTTGATAGACCTACTACATGCCGAATGGCTGCCATCTAGAAGAGGCTGCATGTAAATTCTGCTAACCGTCCCTAGCATGCTTTTCGAAATGAAGCCCTACCTGAGCACCTTCTCAATATTCCCAGGACGTGTCTTCTCTTCAGAGAAAGCTACCCTGCTTTCCCAAGAGCAGGGCTTTCCCAAGTTTTTCCCGCGGCGACACACCAACCGGCGTTGGTGTGTCGCCGCGGGGAAACCTGGACATGCCGTCCTTGCGGCAGCGCGCAAAAACCCGGAAGCGCTGCTGCCGCTTTCGGGTTTTGCGTGCTGCAGTTGGTGTGTCGCCGCGGGAAAACCCGGAAGCGCTGATGATGATCAGCGCTTCCGGGTTGTGTGGCGACACACCAGACTGTGTGTGGTGACACACTTTTGTGTCGCGACACACAGTTTGGAAAGCTCTGCCCAAGAGGGTATTACCACTTTAAAATCTAAGTGTAACAATTTGAATCCAGATAACCTCAGGGATGTTTCAACAGCAGTGACCTTGAGAAAGAAGAGCTCTAATCAGCAAAGTGCATTATCTACAGCTAGAGAGTTTGCCGAGGACTCACAGGAAGAAAAGTTGATTGACTCATTTCGTGCATTGCCAGAGTCATAGCAAGCAGACACCATACAGATTAAGAGAAATTCATGGTGACAATACGCTCCACAGTGAAACCATTAATTAATCTGGTCCTCTGGCGTGGGCTGGTCCATGAAGTCACGAAGAGTTGGAAGCGACTGAACGAATAAACAACAACGTGTTTTTCAAATCAGCCTAAAAGGTGTCCTCAAATGTCCCCCCCCCCTCCCCAGAACTGTAATGCACCCATCAAGCTAGTTGCTTGTCTGTGGCCTTGCATTTTGTTCCACAAATGAAACGTCAGGTAGAGAATGACCATCAGGATGGTTTCTGCCAGACAGCAAATGAGTACCTTGCTGGACAAAGGCTCCGTACACAATCCAGATAGCACTGTGAAGCGTGGAAGAAGCGCAGGCTCCAGACTGAGAGGAATTCTGGGCTCTGACAGCTTGGATTCGGTTCAGCACGAAGATGAGGACACCCACTACAGGGATCGCAGCAGCTATGCAAGTCCACACAGCAAAATCAAAGGGGGCAAAGAGGGAGAAGATGTTGATCTTCTCTTCCGGTTTCTTGATTAAGATTCCTACAGAATAATCCATATAGCGCTTGCTGAAGTCGACCACACTCTCTCGTTCTGGTGTGATGGTGATGGCGGAGATGGCCAGGTCGGCTCTCTGTAAAGTCAAGAGAAGGAGTGGTGAAACCTCTCGCTGGTTTACTCAACCATCCGATAGAGGGACAAGGAGGAGTTGACTCTGTTGCAAAGTATATTATGATAACGGCATGAAAATGTCCACCTCCAGCAACCATTAGGCTTTCCTCCAAAAACATATGGCATGGCACGGCATGAATGTAGCTTATTCCATGGAACCTCAGGAACCTTTAGACACATGGAAAAGGGCCTCTCATGGGTCTGCCTATCTTGCTACATGACGGGATGGATAGATCTGCCTCAAGGGACATACAGGGAGGGAAGGGGTATCCTTTGACATCACATTTGCCCCTCTGGTAGGTTCAACTTGTCTAGCATGTAGAATGGGTGCTGTCATAATTACTGCTGGTTTCTCAGGGCACAAGAGATACTGTAGGTAGCATAATGCCACCTGTGGGCCAGGTCATGCTTGCTCAACCACTAACAGTAGGGCTGCTTCCTTCCCTGTTTGCTATGTTCTTCTAAATCTGGCCAGAAATGATTCCAAACACGGAAGGCTTATTTCAGAAATGCCACCGACTCCGTGGTGTAGGAAGGCAAAATCATTTCTGACCTTATTTTCTTTTCTGTTTTTCCTTCTGAGATGAAAGGGTTTAGCTATTAAAAGCCAATCAAATAATGCAGCACAACTGCCACAGCAATTCTCAGATTCTACCTCTTAAGACTGCTTTGTTTGAAGGCTGTACCATTAAAAATAGCTTCCTAGTGCAAAGAAAAGTAGCGCATGAGGCAGAGGATTAATTTAGAACACTTCTCTCTGTTGCGGTACTTTTTTGGGTAAGCGGCGGAGAAGAGATTTTGTGGAAAAACTCAAGCATGCAAATGTCCACCCTCAATCTGAATGGGGAGCTTCACAGGGAAAATACACCACAAGGTTTTTCTAAAAACAGAATGACTTTTCACTCAAAGCCTTCCTTACATATGGACACTGGGATTTAAAGAGATGGGGTGCATTGGTGGAATATTTGAGTTTGACCCTTGGCCACTTATCAAATCTGTGTTTGAAACTCCCTTCAGTGCCCACAGGAAATGCAGTTTTAGGACACAGGTCTGAATCTCAGTTGGGCATTCAGTTCCTTAGACCTGATCAAAATATTCCAGTGAAGTAGAAAAAAAAACATTAAAATTAAAGCAACAACATAGAAAGTCCTAGAGCAGAGTTGCTCAACCAGGGGTCCGCGGCACGCTAGGGTTCTGCGAGAGGTCACTAGGGGCTCCCTGGGAGATCACGATTTATTTAAAAAATTATTTCAAATTCGGGCAGCTTCACATTAAAGAGGTAAGTTTCCTTCTTTATTTTTAGCTTAAGAACACTGTTAATGCATATAGACAGGCCTACCCATGAAATGAGTACAATAATTTTGTAACTTCTGGCCTACATTTGAGCCTGAATGTGCAGGGGTTCCCCGAGGCCTGAAAAACATTTCAAGGGTTCCTCCAGGGTCAAAGGTCGAGAAAGGCTGTCCTAGATGAATCTTATCTGCTAACGTATTTCAATTTACTCACTTTCTGCTATATTGATTCATGAAGGGGATTCATGAAAGGACTAGAAAGAAGACGCAGAGGCAACTTGCATCGTGACAAGTTTGCAGTGCTGACAAAGGAGAGGTCAAGATGACAGCTGCGGCCACCCAATTTAAGCCCCCCACTTTTTTTTTTTTTTACCTACAACCCATATAAAATGCTTTGAATGCATGCTCCTGTCTGCCATCTTGATTTTGACAGCCCCCCTTCCAATATGAGTGTAGAAGTAATTATCTAGGAGATTATATATGAGATGTGCTCCTAGGAATAAAATGTAAAGTGCTATTCAGTGTGCCCATTGAACCACTGGAGTTTGTAGAAAACTCAGGGTGATTTTTACAGCAAAACCCTCCAGAAGATATACATGCAGATTTGCAATGGCCTGAAAGAGGGAGAAAAATATGAATATTTCATCATAATAGCGTAATCATTAGCTGTTTTCTGATCTGGTGTTTTGCTTTCACATTTGCATGTTAAACTTTCTCGCAGAGAAATGCTGGATAATAGGCTAAGCAATGTACAATGGGTGAGCAAATTATTTGGGAATGACCACATTACTGAATATTAACGTCTACAGTTAGGTTCTATTATTGGAACAGAACTGGAGAACATTTTATTCTATTGCTATGGCGATGTTCAGCCCTGTCAGAAATGAACTATTTGCAACAAAATGTATTCCAGCATCTGTACCCTTTAGGATTTCTCTGCTGCAATGACTTCTGCCTTATTTTCGTAGCATATACTTACAAGACAATGCCACTGTTTCTGACTCAGATGTGACTCAATCACTCTGTGATTTGTTTTCTGTAATTTTTAAAGCCTGTTTTTTTTTAAAATAACCCACAAACGAACAAACAATATCTTCTTCCTTGAAAAACCATTCAACTGATTGTTATAAAATAGTATTACAATGAAAAAAAAAAAACATGCCTGAAAAATACTTTGCAACAAAGTGGAATGTTTTTCATAAGAAAACCACAGCAAAAAATACTCCATTAAGCATGCAATGAAAATTCACATTCTGCAATTTACTGCATATAGTTTGCCTCAGTACAAATATGTTCTCATCTATAGCCACTAAACATTTCCAAAAACCAAAGTATAAGTTAAATGTTCCTTCTCAGATGAGACAGTTAACGCTGAAATAACACCCAGAAAACTTCTCAGGGGTGAGGAAGAGATAGATTCCTAGAATTTTACTGAGAGGAAAATATAACCAAACTATGGAGGTTTGTGTGTAATATAATATCAGAGAAAGTGATTTTGATCACAGGTTCTTCCTGAGGACTTCTTCATATTTTCATTTCTACTGTGTCCCTACTGATATTAGTAATGCTGTGTTCCAGTGACGTGTTCCTTAACTGCAATAGTTAATTGGGAATGTTTTATTTTTAGGACAGGCAAGAGGGTTCAATGTAGATGAAAAAATCTAATGTCCCTCCCTTAAGAAAAACAGAATTCAGCTATTATGGGGCATACCTTGTTAATCAGTTCTCCAATCATGCCATTCCAGGAGCTGTTATGGAGCTGCTGTCCATACTTGCCATCAGGAGACTGATAGATCTCGTACTTGAAGCCCAAATTCTTGGAAAGTGCATCCAGGACATCAATGGAGAAGCCCTTATAACGTTTCGGTTGCCCAAGTATATTCTCACCCACCATAACAAATGGTTCTTCCTGAGAACAAAGCAAGGTTGGAGCTGATCTTTAAAGGAGACTTAGAACATGACAAAGCAAAGACAGCAGACTCATAATATTGATGGCCCCTCAACAAGCTATGTTGCCAAGTCTGGAAAACTGAAGTGTCATATTTTGTTTTTGTTTTTAAAAAGGATTTCTAAGATAAAAGTGAGAACTCTATTGCTAGTCCTTCGATTTTTCATAGTTATTGCTAATCCAGGGAGGAAGCTTAAAGTAGCTACACCCAAGGCATGTTCAGACTTAATGATGCATGGCAGCTACGGGAACACAGAGATTCCCGCAATAGAGTATTGCTTTCAAAATGACACAGAGGTAGGTGCTCACTTGCCAGACAATTGATTTTATTGTCACTGCAACCTCTGCACATTGGGGGTGACATCATCTTTGGACGGGTCAGCTCATCTTCTGGCTGGAGGAGAGATATGATCATGACCTTTAACAACTTGAGAGGGAAAAGAGTAAAAGACGGAGGAACACCTGTCCTAAAAATCTCAGGAAAGCTCCTAAATCACCTTAATAGAGTATGATCTGAGGGAAGAGAAAAAAGCAAACAAACAAAGAGGAACAGAGGAGAGAAGTTGCAGCTGAGGAATGGAGGGAAACCTGCATCCATCACACGGCCGGCTACAATTTGCTGTCAGCTTGGGTTTGACATAGCAAGTAAACCATCAGCGTGACTATACAATTCTGATAAAGAAGGAAAACATATGGAGGTCACGGCGGTGTTCAATATACCAAGTCATTTCTAAACTAGGTGTAGTAGATGCAAGTCTAGAACTTTAAAAACTGAACCCATGAGCAAAACACCCTCTCCTTCTATCCATAATGAGCGACACAGGTTGCTCACGGGTCTCTCAAACACATGTTCACTTTTATTATCGGAGCCATTCTTTATTCCAGGAGCTCCTGTGACTGGTAAGAAACTGGACCTAATTCTGCCACCAACTCTAATAACAGTCACTCAAGGAGCGTGGGTGCGCGATTCCAGGATGTAAAGGAAAATTATTTGAGCTCCAGTTTTGGGGAACAGAGAGCTTCCAGGAAATTGGAAATTTCAGGAAATTCAGATAAACTCAGGGACTGCATAGCAACCTTGCTTTATGGGCAAACCTCACAAATAGGCTGACATACAAATGAAAATTATATAATAAAATGGCAAAAAGATATGGATGCCAGCTAGGTGTCCCCTCCCCGTGAATAAGATTATTCTTGAGAAACTCTGAGGGTCTTCTGGGAGACAATGAAGCCAATTCAGCTACAGCATCAGTAGGTAATATATACTCCTGACTGTTCTTTGCTCTTTTCTACTTGTAGCAAAAACTCAATCACTAGACTAAAAGTGATTATTTGAGTTTTTTGTGCAGCCTTTCCTCTCTTTTAATCAATGTCCAGGAACTGGACAAAACGGAGAGAAATATCAGGAGATTTGATGAGCTATTGGAAATTCAGAAACAGGGTCTCCATCTCTGAATGTGGAAATCTGGGGAGAGAAAACAAGTCCTGCACAAATCTGTCTCATCTTTATTTAAAGATGGCAGACATTTGTAATGTAATTATGCTAATATTGACTGTAACTTTTGTGACAGTGTCTTACCTATTGTGCTGGGCTTAAAGGACACATTAGAAGGATTGGCTAAATAAGATACAGTATTTCAGTACCAGGTTTATAGTTTGAAATGTGTAACGCTCATGTGATTCAGCTTAAGTCCCACCTGCCATTGTCAAATGAGCAAGAAGAAAACTTGCAGCTGAATGTAATCTCACAGAACTCCTACCATAACTGAAGGGGTCAGATGCTTGCTCAAGGACGGGACAGGACTATTTCACTGCATGGCACAAAGGACAGAAAGAAATCCCTATTTCATTTATGGAAACCAATTCAAGTGAGAGGCGAATCTTCCTTCAAAGCACCATCTCTGAAGGCTTAAGGGGTAAAAGAGAGGCTGACTTTACTGATGAGTCAGACATGCTATGATAAGACCGTGGTCTCCAAGATGGCTCAGGAGCAGACACTTATAAGTCAGTTATCAGACATATTCAGAAGACATTCCAGAAATGCTGGGAAACTTCTGTAGAGGATGAGCATCTGCTGAAATTATTCCTTTACACCACTATAGCTACAAGGACTAATGCTGCAATAGCATTCAGTCCCCCTGCTTTCAAATTTCCTTAAGTTTTATCACCAGCAGATCCTGAGCGAAAATGAACCCAAAGAAAGGAAGCCCACACTGTGCCACCAGCCACGGATGAGGTCATCAGTGGTCAAAGATCATGCTTCTCTGGTTTCTTCATAATGTTTATTTTTTGTTCTAGTATTTTAAATTGTAAATTGCTCTAGGCATCTTGGAATAAGAGTGGAACATAAATCCAGCAATAAATATGTGATATATGCATATATTGGACACAACCATCACAAGAACTAGTTTTAATCAAATAGCTTTTGATTAAAAGCTATTTTTTTAACAAAAAAAAAAGGGGGGGATGACTTTCTGTGAGTCCCACCTTGGAAAAGCCACAACACATCAATCTACAAATGACAAGAGACTAGCGAAACCTTTTAAAAATATTTTTAAAGATTTCTCTAAAAGATACTAGCAAGTATAGTTTTTGATCATTTTGCTTCCTCTGTTCAAACATGGTCATACCAAGACAGTCACCACTTTCAGTGTTAATCCTTGCAAGTCGCTGCCCAAACGGCGTTCCTGCAGGCTTCCGTTCAGCCCCTTCTTTGAGTCCCACGTTGCCAGCTGCAAATGGAAATAAGACTGGATTGAGGGGGAAGTAATATATTCATTCATTCATTCATTCATTCATTCATTCATTCATTCATTCATAGTATCTCTATTATATACAAAATAGGTACAAAAGAGGAACAGGCCAGAGAATTAGAGAACATCCCACAAGTCTCAGAAACAGAATTAAGAACTTTGAGCTCCAATCTTGGTGACTCATATTTAAGTGTCTGAGTTATGGAGAGACACCAATAATTTGGTGTTATTTGTTCACTCAGATTATATATCAACAGGACCCATCTGAGGTTCTGATCAATATTCCGTGGCCACACTATGCGAAAATGCGGAAAATCCTTTTGGATTTTCCCATGTAGTTTTGTTGCCAATACAAAAGCGATATTAGAATTGCCTTGTAGTCTTCTATCCCAATATTAACCAGATATTACTATGCCTAGCCCCAGCTCTTGCCAACCTAGCAATTCGAAAGCATGCAAATGCAAGTAGAAGAATAGGTACCACTTCGGTGGATGGGTAACAGCGTTCTGCGTGCGTCATGCTGGCCACATGACCGCGGAAGCGTCTTCAGACAACGCTGGCACTTTGGCTAACAAACGGAGATGAGCACCAGCCCCTAGAGTCGGACACGACTGCACAAATGTGCGGGGGAAACCTTTACCTTTAACCTTCATTATGCCAAGCTTTTTAGAAATCACCCAGGTTCCACCAGGAGCTACCATCTACAGTAGTACTGCCACTATAGGACAAGTGAAATTCTGTTCTGGTGACCACATGACCACATCCATGAAGCTTTCCTGAAAATTGCACATAAGTGGCTTGACACTGACGTCTTCTGGGATGTTTTTTTTTCAACTTCTATCCCACCACCATGATATTCCATGGTGATCTCCTACAGAAGTCCCTGGCTCAGCTTCTGAGCCAAGACAGAATCAGTGAGATGCTGTTTACTTGCAATTTTAAGGGGTTAAAATGCATAAAAGCATTGTACTACTCCCTACATTTATCAGAACTATCACAGTGACATACTATTTGCTATTGATCACCTTCAAGTACCTAACATCTGCAAAATGCTTTTTACTGATAGGACTCCATTTCCTTTTTTTTTTTTTTGGTTCCTATAAAAAATGCATTTGTTCATTTTAAGGCAGTGTCTCATTACTCCATCAAAGCTGATTGGAAACCTCTGTAGCATTCATCTGGGTTCACCATGGAACACATGCCTTGTGCCACAAACACTCCCAAGGTAATGCCGTGCTACTGTGCTGAAAATTATAGAATCAAAGAACTGAAAGGGAAATAAATTGGAAACCATAACTATATAACCCGAGGGAAATTTTGATACAGGAATAGAATCATACAGTAGGAAAGACCATGAAATCTAATGCCTCACTGTGGAATACGGCCCACAGGATTGCCTCCATTTCTGTGGGCACAGGATGAAAAAGAGAGAGGGGGAGAGGGGGGGAAAAATAAAAACAAAAATCCATGCTGAACTAGCTTCAGAAATTAAGTCTGGGACTAGTCAGAGTATTAAGAGCAGCCTTGTTCAATGAACCTGAATCTAGGATTAGGATATAAGAGTATATTTAGCAAGTTTGGATTGGAATTACTCATGTCATGTCCTCATTTTTCACATTTGGCTGTATCCTTTCAGATACTTGAAATTAAAACCATAATCAGGGGCAGATTGCGGGATAATAGCAACACTGAATTACTCAGCTTTTTTTTAGTCCCTACAATTGACTGTCGGGATTGGATCATGGGATAATAATAATAATAATAATAATAATAATAATAATAATAAGAATGTGTAATTCCATGAAAAAGAAAAGTTGCCTCTTATCTCTAAAGAAAGAGAAAACTGACTTTGCTTCTTGAAGACCTCCAGCGGGAAACAGGTACCTATTAGGAAGTGTTACTCATATAAGTCCTTCATCTTATGATCAGCAGGGAGGAAGGTATAAATAAACCATATATCACAGAAAACACCACCAGTCTCCTGTGACCTCCTTCAAGGAGATTGAACTACAGGGAACTCTGGGAACCTCTAAAATCTTTTACTATTTGGATGTTCAGTTTGATATAAATCCATCGAGTATTACCGTCTGTATTAGAACTTTGATTTGTCAGAGGATTTACACACCACAAAACATAGAGTCCACTAAAAAAATCTGCCACCAGTTTTGTTGAATCTTTCCCCTAACAGGCAGCAGCTCTGAGAATGGAGAAGGAACAACTTCTGCTTTAAGCTCTTATTGTTCCCCATCTTCTGCTTCTGTATTTTTTGTACCTGTGATGCATGGTCAATACCTTATTTAGAATATGCACATGAATGCACTTTCTTGGAGGTAAGTCAGTGGGATTTCTGAGCAACCTTGCAAGGGATTGAACAGTGTTTTTGATCCGTAAGCTGCTTGATCATGTACAGTGATCATGTAGTAGGGTCTACCATACAATACTTTCTTAAGCTAATGGGTGCGGGTAGGAGTATGAGAGGGAGGGAGGGAAGGAGGGAGGATGTCAGAAGGAGAGAAACATTGATGGGATCAGACTAATCCATGGGTTTACAAAAACTCACAAACTTCTCCAGTGGATCAACACTGGAAAGAGAGACATCTATATCACTAGGCATATGGGTGAAGGGAAGCTTAAGGCAAATGTGCATTGGTTAGGTTTACTGAAAGTATCAATTATACCTAAAACAGGAATTCATAAGAAAATGTTTTGAAGCCAATTACCTATCCATCTTTGTTGGTGCATGAAAAGAACCCCAGATCTTCTCCATGGCTCTCCCGTAATAGTGCCCCTTGTTGTTTCCAAAATGAAAACACCAGTTCAGAGGCCAAAATAAAATGACAATTAGGTTGTTCTCTTCAACCACATTATCTGCTGCCCCCTTTTCCTTATCTCACACAAAAAACATCTTGAGTTCCAGAAGCCCTTAAATTTAATCTTGATTTTCTTTTCCTCTTGAAAAAAGGGAATCATTCCTAACTTTAAAAAAAATTAAACCCAGTCCTTAACAGTTGTTGCACTTGAATAAAAGCTAAATCACTTCCACTCCAAGACTGGAATTTTGTAAAGGAGTGCTGGAACTCAGCAAGCGTAAGCAAAATTTTCTATTATGTTTCATTCATTCAAAAGAAAGAAAAGAGCTACAATTTGCTTCTTGCATATATAAACGGTTTGAGGTCTGAAGAGGAGGAGATTTTCTCAAATGCATTTGTATTGTTTCCCCTTATTTCAGCCAGCAAACAAAACAAAAAAAACAGACAAAAAAAATCAAAACCTTTTTTGTAGGCAGCAGAAACATTGCACAGTCTGTTTTAAAAAATACAGATAAGGTTAATAAGTAAGTTATGAAATACAACCTTTTACAATTTTTTTAATTCCTCAAGCCACCAACCATTCCATTTCTTCGTAAATGTGTTGACTTTCATCTGTGCTAGTAAGCAGTGTGTGGCTTGTAGGATGAATGAATTTGTGGGCAGATAGACCTGTTTTTGACAACTGGTCTGTTAAGATCACTGCCTGAAAAACTAATTTCTGGCTTGGTTAAGTGAAATGAGTAAGCCCTGTTGTAATTTGATAAGATTGCTGTAGTTCTTGTTCTTTCCAGATATTAGCTATCCCTTTTCCCAAGATTTCTGAAGCCAGAGATCGCTTCTAAATCGGATGCTGACAAACTACTGTTCTTGCAAATGGTAGAATGCATTTCATAAACCTCCAGGATTCAGAAAATACATTTGCCAGGACATAGCAATATTGTTCTTTATTCTTGCATTCTCAAACGATGACTTTCAACTTTCTTAGACTATAATCCCAACTATTTTCTGAAAGGCATGTCATGTTACGCTTTGTTCTGAATGCTATTATATTTTATTGCATCTCAATCTGTATCTTTTTTTTTATTTACAGTATATTTGACTGTTTTTAGATTGTTATGGAGTTTTTAATTGTTGCTATGTTGTACACCTGCCCAGAGTCATGTTTTTGTGACAGGGGCTGATATATAAATATGCTAAATAAATAAATGATATTTTATCATAAGGAAACTTTATGTTATTTGCAGAGATTTCTAGAAGCTCCTCACAGGAGTACGGAGGCATATGATAGTGAAAAAAGAGGTGGTCAGGGTGTTCAGGTCAAAGTGAGAATTGCATATGCTGGAAAAGCCATTTTCAGCAAGACACAGTGATGATTAAAATCTGTATTCCCATTCCATAGTTCATAGCTGGTGAACTGTACGAGAAAAAGAGACATCCTGAAGTAGAACCAATTTACTAAATTTTTAACAGAAATAAGTGACATACTGTAGATTATGCACTGGTACTGAATCTCTTCAGGATAACCTTATTTTGGATTTTCCTCGGGGAAGGGAAAGGTTAATAATATTAAAAAGAGAATGTTTAATAGCTTACCCTATTTATCTGTGTTTTCATTTTACCCTTTTACATCAGGGATGCATGACTTATGTCAGTGCATGTTATGCACCAGCTTCTCTGTGGCACATAGAAGTCTGAATCCCCCAGAGTGGGAAGAGCCAGGAACTAAAGTGGATTTACAGTAGTTTTGAAATGTGTGCCTTAAGGCTCTGAAAGACTTAAGACATCCATTTTGTCCTGCAAAATCCACCCAGCTCCAAATTATGCAAAAAAAAAAAAAAAACCCACACTGTACTAATTTTAATTTCTCCCACTTTGTGGGATTAAAGGATTTGTGTGCAGGGGATCATAGAAAAGACTACAAATCATACTTTTTATACCCATATTCTGCATGATTCAGAATAAGAAAGAGACCAATTAGGTTTAAACAATGCATTCTTCTTAGTAAGCTTGTTTTATTTTCTTCCAATCACCAGCTCAAGAAAAAGCTTTCCTTCTAGGATATACCAGAACCAGTTATAGGAAATTTTCCTCTAAATCCCAACACAGAGAGTGTGAGAGAAACAATCCAACTTGCTTTAACAATTCCTACATTTGTGACTGCAGTGATACATCATTTCAACAGATTTACTTTTAAACCTACATGGACCTTCCTTCCTTCCTTCCTTCCTTCCTTCCTTCCTTCCTTCCTTCCTTCCTTCCTTCCTTCCTTCCTTCCTTCCTTCTTTTCAATTCTTATAAGTGGAATTTCACCATTTTGAGGACTCTCATAATTTATATGTAGTAGCTAATGCAGAAAAAGGGGCATGGTGGCTCAGCGGGTAAGACGTCAGGCTTGTCGATCGGAAGATCGCAGGTTCGGAGGTTCGAATCCCTAGCCCTGCGTGCGGAGTGAGCTCCCGCACTAGCTCCAGCTCTTTCCAACCTAGCAATTCGAAAGCATGCAAATGCAAGTAGATGAATAGGTACCACTTCGGTGGGTAGGTAACAGCATTTTGTGCTCATCATGCGGCCACATGACCATGGAAGCGTCTTCGGACAACGCTGGCTCTTCGGCTAACAAACGGAGATGAGCACCAGTCCCTAGAGTCAGACACAACTGCACAAATGTGCAGGGGGAACCTTTACCTTTACTAGTTAATGCGGAAACAGTTCTTTAGTTAGTTCTGGACTGGAATCTCAGGTGATCTGGAACACACTGACCTAGATTCCTCCTTCTATCACTGTGATGGCCACTCTGAAGCCACATGGTTCTTCTTCAAAGCCATACAAATGACAGGATAGGGTCATTCATTAGATCAGCTAGATCTGGAGGTCTGAGTAGATTCAATCAATTTGATCAAGAGGATTAGATTGTTGTTTTAGGCCTATGTGACGTCTGTTGACATGATGTTGTACAAAATTATGGTGTCACACAAACCTCCAAGACAGAATATTGGAAGCACAAACATTAAATAGTTGATTATATAATGAATACATTATTTGAGAAAAAAATATTGCCTAGAATAGGAACCTACAGAGAGGAAAAAAACAAAAACAAAAGATAAATGGAGGAATAATATGCTGGTACCTAAGTTTCAATAATAGGTTCCCACTATTATTCATGAAATCTTAATCCAAATAATAACCAACTGGAGAACCTGCAAAGGGCATAATTTTTCAAGAAGAAAGTACTTAAGATACTGATTGTCAAACACTTGATTGCACGGTGACGTGAACTTGTTGCTTAAACATCCAAGGATATGCATCTCCAGACACTGTAATACATATGTGCACAAATGAATGAGACCAAAATCCCTGTTTCAACAGTTGCATTATGGGTTGCATTCTTGGAAGGAAGAACTTGAATCAGAGTACAGGCTCAGAGACTGAAGTGCTAGGAGAACATAAGAACGGCCCTGCAGGTCTGGCCACAGGCTCATTGATTTCTTCATTCTCTTCCCACAGAGATAACCAGGTGTCAGTAAGGAAGCCAATAAGCAGGGCACAAATATAATAGTACTCTTCTTCCCATGATCCCCAGTCACAGGCATTAAAAGGCCTATCATTACCTCCATCACTGGGAGTTTGATGTAGCCAACAACACAAGCAGCCATTAGGCTGTCTATACCTTCTCTGAAGTTGTTGAATCCTTTTACAGCCATCCACGTTTATCTCCATCACTACAATTTGTGAGAGCACCTTCCACAAATCAGCTCTACACTGTATTAAGAAGTCTTTTGTGTTATATGACCTGAATTTCCTACTATCCAACTCTACCAGATAACTTCAGTGCTAGTATTTTGAGAAACAGTGAAACTTTTCTACCAACCCACTATCTCTACACCATGTTTCTTTTTTATAAAATTTCTATCATATCCTCTTCCAGGCATCATTTCTATAAATTCAAAAGATGCATAGATATCACAGACATTTAGATCTAGCTCCTCAACATTTTTTTTGGTTTCATCTTTCTCCGCTCTTTAATTTCCTTTTTAAGACACTGTGGCCAGAATTGTACACAATATTTTAGCTGTGGCTGCCACGAAGTACAGTTTTTGTGCATTGAGCTTGTATATGTTTGAAAATCATGCTTTCCAAGAAAAGAATATCTAAAATCCCCTCTTTCTTTCACCCCACTTCCAAGATAGGGTTGGCTATAACGGTGATCAAAATATAACACTATTATATGGAAAGGAAAGTTAACTATCCATACATGGAGGAAAGAAGCCACAGATTAGTTACTCCAAATGAAAGGAAAATAGAGAGAAATAGCAAAAACAAAACAAAACAAAATAGATGTACATATTTAACACTTAATGGTCACCAGAAGAAGCAAAGAGAAATCACACACTGTGGCTGAGATATTGATGTACCATCTTTTGTTAAGATGGCGCAATACTCATATTCATATATTTAATTTGGGGGCAGAGAATGTTATATTTTGAGGTAGCATTATCCTTCCAAATTGAATGTATTAGTAAGTTCATGGTAAGAAGAAAAATCAGGGATAGGAAATAGAGGGCAAACAGTTAGTCTTCTTCAAGATAGAATGACATGTAATACCAGAGCTTCATCTAATCACCTTCAGAATAAGAAAGATTCTTGCAGCACATTAACAGGAATATACTCATGCCCAACAAGTTGATCATAGAAATTTGTGCTGCGTTACTCATGAGCAATAACTGAGCCAGCTTAACTTAGGAGTCATATGCAGTTGTTTGCTCATGAAACTGTTACTTAGGTAAATTAGGTGATGTGTTTAATTGGCCCTATGAGAAGCAGAATCATAGTATGGAAAGAAGTTGCATGAGATAGGGAAAGAGATAAAGAGACACAGAAATACACATTTATAATAAAAGAGTACTACAATCTTCCTCATTCTCAAAAGAATTCTATTGATTGGCTTTACATTAGAACCCACCTATCCTATATTGATTTTCCAAGCTTATATTTAATTTCCAAAGGTAGACAGGTAAATTAATATTATCTTGGAGGTCTATGTCTGGGCACCTAGAATTCAATTATACTCAGAGGAACATGGTAGATAAGCTACTCCCTTATATCAGGCTAATAAAACCTGTGACCCAACAAGTCAAGGCGAGAGAACCAAAGTCATGGCCATGGTGGACGGTGAGGAGCATTACTATATCAAGCCCTCCCCCCCCCCTTTTTTTTTTTTTTGACAATCTCTGGCAGGAGCGGAAAACAAAATGGAAGGAACCAAAGAGATTTATTGGGCCAACACAAATTATGAGCACGGTGAGCTTACATTGTGGGTCACGGGCTTGCTTTAATTCTTGCTGTGAGGAAGGCGACATTACATGCCATCACAATCCTGCTGGCATCTCAAAGTGAGATAATTGGGGTTGGCTCATAAGTGCCTGGGGAGGTCACCTCAGCTTGTCTTAGGCGACATCCAATATACACTGATTAGAAGCAGCATTCAAGCAGAGGTAAGCACAAGTTGTTAAAATTAGACCTAGAGAGTTATAAATATGTCATGTACAACTGTGTAGAAATAAATTGCTTCAATTAATGTAGCCTTCAAAGGAAGCATGCCAGCAAAATGCTGATGAGAATAAAACAGAAGGAATTAGAGAAGGGCGCTGGCATTTCTCCTAGTACGGGCTCCATGACAAAGGAGGGGTCACAATCAGAAAGGGAAAAAAATGGGCTGCACTGAATTGCTCATACAGCAGTGACAACAATCAGAGTGTCACAAAAGGGGTAGCCATTTCCCACAAGATACAAAACTAAAGAGATGGTTTATAATTAGGAAAAAAGCAAACATGAGGGTGAAGGGAAGAACTATACAGAGAAGCACGTCTAGGCCAGTTTTTTCAAACTTGGCAAGGTATGGACTTCAACGCCCAGAATTCCCCAGCCAGCATGGCGGACTTTGGGTGTCGAAGTCCACATATCTTAAAGTTGCCAAGGTTCAAAAACACTGCTTGGGGCACTTCCCTTGGAAAAGGGAGCAAAATGCACTTCTCTAAGGAATCTCAGAGGAACTTTCTGGAAAGGTCTACTGTGAAGGCAGGATCCTTCCCCTAAGTAAAGCCTCCATCAAGAACCATGGACCCTGGACATAATTCTTGGTGCCTACTGAAATATAATCAATTATTGGCTAAATTCATTCCTTTTGAGAGGGAAAAAATGATTCTCAGAGCCAAAATGAAATGAACACAATATCATCATCAACAGTTCCATTTGAAGTTAAAGACAAAAAACAGATGCTAAAGTTCAATTCAGTGATGTTTTATGAATAACATACAGATGGTCCTCACTTAACAACCATTCGATTAGTGACGGTTCAGACTTACGACGATGCTGAAAACCCGTTACGATCAGTCCTCACACTTATGACCGCTGTAGCATCCCCACAGTCACATGATCGCGATTTTGGCACTTGGCAAGTGGTTCGCATTTATGACCATCACAGCATCCCGAAGTCATGTGATCACCACTTCTGACCTTCCCGGCTGGCTTCTGGCAAGCAAAGTCAATGGGGAACCACACGATTTGCTTAACGACCACGTGGTTTGCTTAACTCCCACAGTGATTAGCTTAATGACCACCACAAAAAAGGTAATAGAATGCCATGCCTCAAAGTCTGTGGCTCTCCTCAGACAACACCTGATGTAAGTGTGCAAATAATCTGTATTATTTGAAATGTCCAAATTACACAGTGAGACAGGATCATTTACAGCAAACTGAAGGGAAGTACATATGGAATGTTCACAAAACCTGAGCAATAGTTACCTTGGCCTGGTTAGGTGACAGCAGAGTTCACAAATTGTTTAGCTTCAGAAATGTGATCCATATTGTCATTTCAACCCAACAAGCAATTGAAGAAATCGAATTTGAAACACACACACACACACACACACACACAAGATGTCTAGAATGATCCCATATGATGACTAGGAGAATGGCTCAACAATTCTGTTTCAAAAAATGTCAATGATTTGGGATCTGAAAACCATATTTAAGGCCATTTCATAATTACAGAAATGTGGCTGGGCATTGAAGGCAGTCATGGCTTTCAAGAAAAATAGCCGGACGTTCTGAAAAATTATTGGAGTAGTTTTCTATGCCAAATGTAACTTAAATACAGTTCATAGCCTCGGATTTTTTTTTCTAAGAATGTGGTTCACTTAGGATATGGAATAGAATGGAACCAAGCATTAATTCTGATCTGCATCAAAGTTGCCAGACTAACACAAACCTTTTCTGACATCAGGAAAACTATTTCACCAAGGTGTCTATGAAGGTTCTCAGTCATCCAGGTGGAATTGTCTGTAGCTTGAATCATGTCAACTGGATTTCTATTTTCTCCATGGAAACGTTTCGCTCCTTATCCAAGGAGCTTCTTCAGTCTGAGCAACTTTTCTTCAGTCCCTTACCAACTTTGCTCAGACTGAAGAAGCTCCTTGGATAAGGAGCGAAACGTTTCCACGGAGAAAATAGAAATCCAGTTGACATGATTCAAGCCACAGATATTTCACCAAGGGATCTCTGCTATGGGCAGAATTGAGGGGCCTCAACAAGGTCTCGGTTGATCATCTCCTGCCCAACCACGAATGCAGGCCACATTCTCTCACTTCTCCAGATAGATCCCAATCAAACTGCATTCTGGGGGAACCCCTCTATAATTATGAATGCCACTGAGGAAGCTCTTGTATACCTAACAGAAGATCTGTGCTAGGATAGATTTATTTTGGTCACCCAAAGTGACTCAGGGTGTGTGGGGGCATGCATGTCACGCCTGTCAGCAACTGTTTCAAGATGCTTCACCTCTTCCTCAGTTTCCCCCAAGTGCTCCAAACCGCCTTTTCCCCTTCAAATCAGGATTGCTGCACCACATAAAGGAAGGACAGATTCTCTCTCTCACCCCATTGAGACCGAAAGTGGTGCAGAATTTTAGGGATCCCCAAGCCCCTTGTCAGAAATGCATCAGCGATCATATTCTATTCTCAACTTGATGCTTCTTTGATGGATTTTATTACACTGCCAGTGCTGAGGGATCTGCAGACAAGCCCCCCCCCCATCCTCATAGCATCCCAACACCTTAATTGACAAAGCCCAGTACTAAGCAGAGCTCAATTAAAACATGTGTAATTTCCCTCCTCTGCTCCGGTTGTCAATGCATACACTTTCGTGCCACCTTTTCAACCTCTCTTTTGGGCACACTCTACCTCTCTGACAAAGAGCTTGTATAATAATTAAATTTGGTGTAATTACTTTTCCAACTGATCAGTGACAGTCTATTGTTCAGGAAGAATTAATCCTCCGAGCCTTCTAAAATCATTTCAGTTCCTGGTTCGAAATGAGATTTTCAAAGAACGTAATTTATAATAACTAAAATCCTTAATGCACACTAATATAGGTTTCTTTTGTAGCTTGCCAGTAAAAAACCTTTGGAATTAGGGTCTTTCTGGAGTAATGGGCTGCCTGGGCCACCTGGACAGAACAAAATAAGCCTCATGATGACATTCAGCTCTGATGCTGTGGGGGGGGGGGCGTGGTGGTGGTGGTGGTGGTGGAGAGAAACATCTCAAAACCAATCCTTTGATGTGGCTGAATTTTCTACCCACCTCCAGCACTGTGTTTTTTGAAAATACATCAGATCAAATCCAGTTTGTTGGGATACGTTAGTGCATTTCATCATTTTTTTAAACAGAATCCTAAAACCAGCAAGTGCCGTCACACTTTATACTTCCTTACTTACTTACATAATCTACCCTAATCTTTGTGAAGATGGGCAGTTTAAACCTCAATCATATTAATATAATTTGTTGGGACTTCCATTATGAAACACCGATTCACCAAAGTGTGTGTGTGTGTGTCTGTGTGTACACAAAAAAACCATAAACCATATTGACATATTAAGAACTAGCATGGCAAGGACAACCCAATATTTAAATTCTTTCTGTTTCAGAGTAAAGCTTTTTTCCCCCTTGCTATAGAGCAAGACTTGCCCATGCATACGTTCATTCTTGCCCTCCCATTCTTGGCTTGCTATATGAGTGAGTGTGAGTACAGTGCTCCTATTTAAAGGGGCAAGGAGGGTTTTGCCAGCAATCACAAGGACTTACGCATTTGGCTCCTCATCGTATTAAGAGCATAAGTGGGCATATTTTTACTTTCACATGAAAACAAGCAAAAGTGTAATTAGGACATTTCTATTTCACCCAAACATCAGTCTTGAAGTCCGTACTGAAGAGTACTTCATACTTTGGATAAGGCAGACCTATACTTAAGATGTCTCAAGTAGATATCTAAAATACGAGAAATGCAAGCATGCATTTTCAAACGCATGCATCATTCAAGCAACATTAATCAAGGACAGGTTAATGTACTTGAAAGATACACCGACTAATATATTTTCAAGCAACCTAGAAAACCTTTCAATTAAACAGTGGCTGTATTTAGATAGTCAGTTAGATAGATTAGAGGTCTTAATGGCACTGAGCTTTTTATCCCATCATAAAGAAATATGATTATAAACATTGCAGGAAGTTGTTTACATTTGAACTTCTGTTCTCCATTCAACTGAGCAATAATCAAGAAGACGACTGAGTAAGCTTAGTAACATCTGATTTAAAGAAAAACAAAACCCTGCTACAGGAAGAGCTACATAGAAGCAATGTGTGTATGAAAGACATCAATCCTTGAAGGTCTAAAGGTGGGATCAATAAAACTATTTATTTGCCATAATTGCTAGTGCAAGGGAACCTTTTCCTCTTATCCAACTACTCTCAAGATAGATGACTTATTTTATTTATGAAGCTCCTTAATGAATAATCAGAATTATTTTGATTCCTGCCTTGGGCAGGGGGCTGGAGTAGAAAACCTCCACGGTCCCTTTCAACCCTGTGATTCTCTGATTCTATGACCTTAAGTTTTTTTCTCCCCAAGGGATCTTTTTCTCCTCTTCACAAAACCCAGGAAAGCCTTTAACTGCTTCAATAGTATGCAGTGGATGTTTTTGTAAATGAAAGATGCAACCACCAAGTATTTCGCTGGGGAAAAAAGATAGAAGGAAACCAGCTCAGAGCAATACTGTGCATCGACACAGTAGAAGCACAGACTGCATAAAATAACTGGAAATGGGAGGAAAACTTGCCTAAAGAAAGTGAAGCATCAGCTATTCTAAATAAGATCGGAACTGAAATATTTATTGGCCGTATGCAGTTTTGTAAATTGGTAAGAATGCCTCATGCTTACAAGCAAATAAAAGGAAAAAAACAATGGGCTCTGAGCTTCCCCCTCCCTCCCCTCCTCTCTCTCTCAATTAATTAACTTATGTTGACCATAGAAAGACACTGAAAGCATTTGACAGCACAATCCACAACCCCAGCACAAATATGACAAGGATAATCATTTCGTTTAAAGGAGTATAACTTTGCCTTGCAGACGTAAGTGTCCCAGCCATTTTCCTGTGGGTGGATGGCCCGTAATGGTTTCATAACCTTGGACAATGGGCAAAAGCCAAATATCTTATTACAAGCTATTTCTGTACACATAAATGGTGGGGGGGAGGAGAGACAGAGGGAGACACTCATATTCAACTTACAAGCAAAGAAGACCCTGCAGGCATTATGGTAGTGTTAGATGAGCAGTGATGATGCTTGGTTGGGATGGTTTTGTGTCGGTTCTGTGAGTACAATTATGACCTTAGGATGAAAAGGAATTGCTTATCTTGCCTTCATCACCAATCCTCACTATGGTTCTTCCATGCCCTTCCATTTTCAGAGGCCGATCTCCTTGGTTTTATGGAGATCTCGGAGTCCTTAGAAAATGGCATTTGTGGTGGTGGGGGCACTGTCCCACAAGACAACCAAAGGAAAATTGCACCACAATTTTGGAACTTTGGTCTAAACCAAACCAAACTTTGCTCTAACTTTCCCCTGCTGGCTGGGGAATTCTGGGAGTCAGAGTCCACACAACTGAACGTTGCCAAGGCTGAGAAACGCTGGTCTATGCAATTTTATCTGCAACTTAGACTTAATTAATTAATTTATTTATCTTATGTAACCAATAACAGAGTTGCGGTGTAGTGTGTTCCTATTCAGGGGTGGGGTGGGGGGGTGAAAGAAAGAGTTCTGTTTTGCAGCTGCATCGACACACAATTTAGTGGGAATATTCCCACTGCTTTTATTGTCTTTGATTCAGTTTGTTATCTTTCAGTGTCATGTTCGATTGTGGCATGAATCTCTTCCTCTGTTTGTGATCCTAGTGAATCCTTTGTCATAGAGAGAGTAGGATGGATGCCACAGAACTAACTCAGTAATCCTGGATCAGAATTCTTTATGCACATTGAGGCACAAGATTATTCTCCTCTGTATTGAATTTGACACACATGGATAGTGGATGGTGGGTGGTTATTTTCACTAAGACACTATTCTGAGATCTGAGTAAGCAGTGCTGGGCAACTGTCTAACATCTGCGCACTAGAAAGATCTCCTATCAAGTCTGGTTGCTGTGAGTGCTACTGATCCAGGCCCTCAGTTACTCTGTTGTTAACAACTTGGGAAACTCCATGATGCTTCCATGTGAGCAGGAATGTGGTCAGAGACAACCCTCTGGGGATGAATCAAGCCCTTTTTACAATTCAAATTCTCTATCTCTTTGCAACGAATATGGTTTTGGATTTCATACAAAAGAAGAAAGTGAGGGAAGTTTATCTGAAGAATTCATTTCCTAGTTCTGCACCTTGGACCAGGATAAAGTTAAAATATTGCCTATTTCCTCTATAAATTCCTGTTTCCAATATGGTAGGCCATTCTAAGACACCACAGCAAAAGGGTATTTTAAACAAGCAACTATTCAAATGGAAATGTGAAGTATTATGTGACGCATACGTGCCGTGTTCAGGAATTTTTTTTTTTAATTTATTTATGATTCGATTTGTATTTACCGCTCCATCTCCCCACAAGGGGACTCTGGGCGGTTTACAAGAATCAGCAATTAAAATTTAACAATTAAAACAACATATATATAATACTTTCTAATACAATAATAATTTAACTAATATTAATACATATTCTTGGTTCCTAATAGTAAGAGGACTGAATGAAATGTAAATAATATTTTAGGCTAGAGAAATGCTTAAATTATCACTCAGATCACATCAACAAAGACTTTTTTTAAAATATATAACATTGTTTTCCAAAGCATTTCAACTTTTTTGAGGGGAAAGTCTACAGGAAAAGTCAAGACTGTTTCTGACTCATTCCCCAAATATCCATTAATAAGCATTAGATGGAGACTAATGGTTTTAAATAGATTCCAAATTGCTCTTTGCTGCGAATTCTTTTCGTCCAGTATGGAAATAGAGACACCTTCCAGGTGAAAGTGTAAAAGAATTCAGGACCCCCAATGCTCCATTTTCACATTGGAGATCATTAAGGGGCCTATTTACAGAGAAGTTAAAACACTGACAAGCCCAGTTTATTTTCCTCTGCAAATTAGCTGGCAATAGTCAGGTCCCACAAAAATGAGCAATTTATTTGAAACTCCAGTAATAGGCTAATTTTGCTTTGCTTTAAACAAACCTAATTATGTATGTAAATAGAATCAGTCCCATAACCCCAACCAATTAGGATTCTCGGTAACTTCCCCCTCTCCCCAGCAGAAACTCAGCCTGACATAGGGCACGTCCAGATAAGGCTGCAAATCTGCTCCCGGAGTGAAATGACACTCCACAGCCACTACCACCACCACTCCATGGACCATATTGCTGGGCCTTCATGACTGTACCAGGTTGCCCAGTTATGAGGAAAAAGTTTTGTTTTGTTTTCCAAATGGGATCTACCATTTGCAAACTGTAGCTGGGTTTAAGTTATCCTCTGTTACTAATCAGTAGCTGAGCATTGATGGATCAACAGATTTCTTCTCCCCATGATCAGGAAGAGCAATTCTAATTGGCTGGATGTTCTCTGTACAGAGCAGAACATGGCGTCCAGGTAACTATAATAGTCAAACAGCTCTCTCAAGGTGGTGGTGGGGAATATATCCCTAATCTGAAGGGGCATACACATATTCACTCATTAATCAGATGCAAAGTGTCATGGATAGATGATTTTCATGCCAAGTGGAGTTTGTGGGACAATGAAATCTAGACCAGTGCTTGTTAACCAAGCAAAGGGCTAAAAGATGTGAACATTCTGTACCACTGTAACGGCAGGGGTTATCAAGTTGTTGCACACAACTTTAGGCTGTTTCTTGCACATCGCCTAAGTTCATACACTCCACTAAACAAATGCCAAACAAACCACATTATGGCTTTAGCATGCAAAGTAGCCTTTAGATAGGCAGAGGAATGAAGTGCAGTATGAAGGTGAAGCATGGATTTGGACCTTCAGAAATAACCCTAATCAGGCGATAGTGTTATTCCACGTAGGTATCAGGACTGCAAGGAGGTCAAATCAGTCAATCCTAAAGGAAATCAACCCTGACTGCTCACTGGAAGGACAGATACTGAAGCTGAAGCTCAAATACTTTGGCCACCTAATGCGAAGAGAGGACTCACTGGAAAGGACCCTGATGCTGGGAAAGACTGAAGGCAAAAGGAGAAGGGGACGGCAGAGGATGAGATGGTTAGATAGCATCACCGATGTAACGAACATGAATTTGAGTAAACTCCGGGAGACAGTGGAGGACAGGAAGGCCTGGCGTGCTATGGTCCATGGGGTCACGAAGAGTCGGACACGACTAAAGGACTGAACAACAACAATCAGGAACTTGAAACTGGGTGCCTGTTCCCAAGCACAATCTTGATCTGATTTAGAAACCTTGATAATCTGACTTTATAATAAGCCTTATCAGTAACAGAAGCCAATGACTGACCTCATCAGGCAGAGTTGCACAAGGAGAACCCAATTTAACTAGGGAACTTTTTGATCTACAGACCCGATGTCACCCCGTATAGGGCAGCAGCTGATGCATACTCAAGTTTCTGCAGTAACCTTGGTCCCTATGGGATGAAGTGTCACTGCTTAAATAATTTAATCAGGCATGTTTATTTCATGTTGTTGGTAGTATGGCTCCAATACCTAATTCACCTTTGGAACACATAACAGAATCAAACTAGTTCTGGACTGATGAAAAACATAAACATTGTATAGATCACATATAAAGGGCTTAGACTAGCCTTCACCCAAGTAAGCTAATTTTCCATGTACACTAATTTTTTTCCCCCAGGAGGAAGCATACAGCTATATGATCTGATGGAGCATCTTTCAGGAAAAATTCAAAATAGGAAAAGCTACTCTGTTACGTGAATAAGTTCTATGTCTGTTGTAAAAATGAAGCCTCAGAAGTCAGATGAAATTGGCAGAAGTGGCAGCTATTGTGTTCATGGTCAATTCATGAGTTCCTCAAGAGGCATTTGGCCACAATGAGAATGTTGGATTGAACAGACTTGTGGCCTAATCCAGCAGGGTACTTCGTAGCAACAGGCATATAGGGTTTGCTATCCACTGGAGCACAGAGGAAGAATGAGGTCCCTGTACTTAGCAAGCCAGCATTCAGATGAGGCTGAAATGTCTATTTACTGTTGACTCACATAGACCTTGGAGAGTCATCTTCTATTATCTTCAGTAGCAGATATAAACAGATAATCAAACAGAACAAGACATTGCTTTTTCCCCAGATGAGGATGCTGTGCCAAAAAGAAGCAGCAATGTAAATTATTCAAAATGTACTAAATTAAGTTTTACAGAAATTAAATTTAGTACGTTACTTTAATTAAAAAAAAAGCTTTTTGTGCAAGTTTATCATGGCCAAGCAGCTTTCTGAAGATAATGCCTTGTGATTTCTTCACAGTGAAGTTTCTTTTCAAACTTTTTTGGCTTTTTCAAACTACAGACACTGACCAAGCAACTGTGGAAGCAAATAAAGTGGTAAAATCTGCATCTCAGTGTCTGAGGAGTGGGCTTTCAAAGACACTTAATTTCAGTGATGATAGCTAAGAACCATGTTGATGGGTACAACTCGAAATCTACTGGGCATTAATGTGGGCAGCCAGTTTAAAAGTACAAACTGCTGATTTCTGTGGCAAATATCTAATATTTCTACCCACCCTCTTCCACAGATTTTGGGCAGCTAAGCAAGTGAAGCTCAGTTGCCAAGTGAGTATTGCGATAAGTAACAGACTATGTGTCCGTTGATGGCTGCTTTGTCTGAGTGCCAAGCTTCCAGGAATTCTCTAGCATTTTTGGATTTGGCTTTAAACTCCTTAATCTCACAACACATGGACAGACTCAACCATACTTTCAACTGGGAAACTGTGAGCATCTTAAACCAAGCCTAATCCAAAAATGCTAGAGAATTCCTGGAAGCCTGGCACTCAGACAAAGCAGCTATCAACAGACACAGAGGTAAACAACATTTACATACCATTCATAACAGACAATAGAAAAGCCAGAAGACCAGAACACCTCCTTGCCAGCAATCCCCGTTGGGGGAGATGGACGGTCATATAAATTAAATAAAGAAATAAATAAATCAACACCCAGATACTGTATACAAAGATTAACACCACGATTAGCACCAGAGGAACAATCAAACAGCACAATATATCCTAATCAAGGAACTATTAACTCAGTCAATAAACCAAGCAGCAAACAACAGCCCAATCAAGGAACTACCAAGGAGAGAACAACACCCCCACCAACACAGGCATGACAAGCCAGGGTATATAAACAGAGAGCAAGTTCCACTCCCTTTTCGCACTGAAGATGTTGCCTAGCCTGGCAATGAAACATCTGCAAGAAAACAACAAAATTCTGGCATTCAGAAGACCAAAGTCAGAAAGTTCAAAATTATTTTCAAAACTTTTGCTCAGTTCTACACTGGGGCCAGACAAAAGCAAAATGAAGTAGGCTCCTTTGGACAGTGCCAAAATAGTGGCGTTGGAGAGGAGACGAGAGGGAAGAAGATGGAAACAGCAACTCTTGGCTTCCATGCTGAAGGTGAAGAATAGATAGATACTTCTCTTCCATCTCATGGCTATTTTATCCTTAGTATCTAAGAACCTACTTGTTGTTACATGCAACTATTGCACACTGTTGTTATCACATCAGTGGAAGCCCCGTGATAAATTAAGCAGCCTCCAGGACATACTTGATGAAAAAGAGAAGATTACAGTAAGTCTTTGTGGCTTTGTCTATTATGACAAAAGTGGCCTTCCTGAAGCCTATATTTGCATTTCCAGATAAGCTCTCCTTCGCCTATAACATCACGTCCTATACCACTTCCAAAATTTGTATGCTGTACTGTGGGAGGCATCTCAGGGAGTCTTATATCTTTGGAATTCATTCATAAAATCCTCTTGAACCTGTGAGGCAGTTCCTCCAAGCGATGTACTGTAGTTCTTAGATTTTTATGGGGTTAAACTAGGGATCAAACTAGGGACCAAGAAAAGATCTACAGGTATCCTTTATTTTCAGTTTTGCAACTCTGCAATTCCACAAGCTGACTAAAACAGTGGGAACATAGCAATCTGGGGAAATATGGGTACGGTATTCTTCTCATGCCTTTTCCTCCCTTGAATTGACTGTTGCTCAAACTGTCACTTGAATCTGTTTCTCCCTCTGAGCCAAGATAATAATTATTTATAATCATGGAGGACAAGCTATGCTATTAGTAATCTTTAAATTGTTCATGTCTAAAAAAGGATATTAATGATAATTATTTACTTACGCATTTTGCCTTTGTTTATTAATGTACTTAAAATGTATGTATAGGATCTTTTCATGTCTTCAGAAGTCTTAGAAATATAAATTAGCTTGAAGAACATAGAATGAAAAGCCTCAAATGCCAATAGGGCTTTTCGTTCCTAAAACAAAAACCAGATTCTGATAAATAATATCTTGATTGTATCCAGCAGAATTTGCTTATAAAATTATATATCTCAGGAAGAAGTTCATAGTTATGACTTAATTTTATCTTTAAAAATGATGATTCCTTCATAAGTGTTCATTGATTTTTTGTTTGCTGGACATTTTGTGAATGTTAAATTGCTAGAAATTATTTTTGCTTTCCCCCAACTGAGTAAATTACAGTGCATGCATTGCAATCACATAATCAGGGTTGTGAAACTTCTCTGTTATAAGCTATTTACCCATTTATTACCATGTGTCTTACTACCCAGAGAATTTAGATATGCACAAACAAGAAAGAAAAAGTTTATGTCTCTTGGGCTATGACAATATATCTTAGCTATGATCTTGATGGAGTTTCAAAAAGCCATGAGGATGGGAGGTTAACAAAACTGTCCTAAAAGAAAACCATTATTTTTACAACAAATATGGTACTCTACTAATTAAATTATACATGGAAGAAATACATTAGCTAAGAAACAAGTCTCAAAAGTGAAATACTAGCATATTTCTATCTAAACCCAGCAGTCAGAAAGTAAAGAATTGGGGCCATAGCAGTGATTGTCTATTGGGACTGAATGGCACAATCTTGGGATGAAGACTTAGATACTGGTCCCTACTTGCCTACTACACTGGCATGTCATGGAAGCATACTGTACTGTGGGCTACACAGATAGATCTTATTAATAATCTATATCAATTAATGATGCAACAGGAACATTATACAGAATCTGTAGCTTGAATCATGTCAACTGGATTTCTATTTTCTCAGTGGAAACGTTTCGCTCCTTATCCAAGGAGCTTCTTCAGTCTGAGCAAAGTTAGTAAGTTTGTTAGTAAAGTTTGCTCAGACTGAAGAAGCTCCTTGGATAAGGAGCGAAACGTTTCCACTGAGAAAATAGAAATCCAGTTGACATGATTCAAGCTACAGACAATTCCACCTGGATGACTGAGAACCTTCATAGACATTATACAGAATCCCAACAACAAAACATAAATATCTTCTATTATTACCCTTTGAAAGAGAGTTTAAAAATGCAGGCAATAAAAGGGAACAATTTGTGCAAACATACAGTAAGATCATGTAAGAAAGAAAAGGAATTAATTGAAGGAGGTGGAGTAAGATGGCAATTGGTTAATTCCAATGTATATGTGCTTCCTGCCTTTGGCCATTAATTGCTGTTTATAAAAATGACAAGTTATATCATATTATGGATGTGCCTGTCAAGTAAGAAAAGAAAAAAAGCCATAGAAAACTCAAAAGTATTGAAAAATTGTTGTCAAAATTTAATCTATGCCTATTTATAATTGTCTGCTTTAGACTTCCAGTTTATCTAATATACTACATTTGATGCTGACTTCAATTGCTTAAGAAGTACTTTATGCAGAAATTCAAGGACATGAAATACAAAATGGCAAAGGAACAAAATATGAGGAGGTGGGGGGGTTTAATGTGGACAAATTCCAGGCACTTAGCAGTTATGTTTAAGAACTATTGAACATGTTGGAAAGTATGATTGAATTTGATAATAACCATTTCAATTGCAATTGCAATTCTGATGCATCTGATGCCTTGCAGGCATAACGTAACATGAGCTAAGAACGTTGTACTGCACTTCTCTAATTTTTGATGGATTCTGTTGCACTGCTGAAAACTCCAGGCCTTAAAGATGATAGATACAGTATGGTCCACTTTTTGACAAGCATGACAGTTTGTCTCAACTTCAGCTCTCTTTGTGAGGCAAAACATCTGCAGCTGATCCTCTTGCTAGTCACTTTGATATAGCTCTATAACCCCACTTTGAGTTTGCTTCTTTGGTGCAGCCTGGAGCTTTCCATCTTTTCTTCGCATCCTCCCTTATTCAGTGCTGACTCTATTTTTCCTCCTTTTTACCTTTTTCTTCTCTGGGATTTCCTTTCACTTAGTTTATGCTGCTTTTTCTGTTCATTCTTGGCTGTTTTGATTTGGAGTCACGGTTCTGTAAAAGTCCTGTTTTTCATTATTTTTTTTGTGAGTGACAGCTCACAGGTCTCAGAGATAAGGTCCCCAGGCTTCATAATCCATGTCCATGTGGGGACATGGAGCACATCTAGATTGTGTTTAGTTTCCAAATGTGGGAAATCATTCCTTTCAATACTATTGTTTAGTTGCCAATAGCTTCCAATTGCTTCCAGTTCCAATTGAGCTGCATCAACCATGCATGCTAGGCTATATTCTGTCCAGCTAAAGGTAATTTTATTCCAAATCTCCCACATTCTTTCAACCTTCACCTTTAGAATATATTTGTGCTTCCATGATTGTTCTTTCTTATAACCTACTGGCAGTCACCTAGGTTACCCAACTGAAAAGTGTCACCCTCCATCAAGAGAAACCACTTTATGTGTGCATGCTCAAGGTTAATCATATATATTAGGGAAGTGAAAATCATTCCTTGCACAAACTCTTCTACGTGCTTGAACTGAAACATGCATGGTTTTTGAAGTCTTGCTCTAAGTGAATGAAATACAGCTATTTTGTTCCCAATGTGGACTGAAACACAGTTGTTCTGGCCAGAAGCAATTTTGGGAGGGTAGCTTTCACTTAGGTAAAAGGTAAAGGTTCCTTCCGCACATTTGTGCAGTCGTGTCCGACTCTAGGGGCCGGTGCTCATCTCCGTTTGTTAGCCAAAGAGCCAGCGCTGTCCGAAGACACTTCCATGGTCATGTGGCTGCATGACGCACGCGGAACGCTGTTACCTACCCACCGAAGTGGCACCTATTCATCTACTTGCATTTGCATGCTTTCGAATTGCTAGGTTGGCAAGAGCTGGGGCGAGTGTGGGAGCTCACTCCGTCACGCAGCACTCGGGTCTCGAACCACCGACCTTCCGATCGACAAGTCTGGCATCTTAACCACTGAGCCATTGCACCCCCCTAGCTTTCACTTACATAGCCTAAAATTTTGGTCACTATTGAAAATAGTGAAATATTTTTGAAAATATTGAAGTATTGTTCTGCTCTTCCTTTGAGTAATTGCAAACTGGTTTAACAGTCTTAGTAATTCAATAAATTAGCTGAGGGTATTTTTGATGTTATACATACATACATATTTTAAAACTACTCAATTTTATTTTTAATTGTCTTTAAATTGTAATAATAGGGTTAACCAATTAACTAACAAGGAAACAGGTGTTATTGATCACCCATGCCCATTTGCTTAGATGATGTGGGAACATGATGTTACATAGCTTTCCCTCTGATACAATGTAGTCCTTTTCATGTCTCTGTGGTTGCATTTTTAAGTTCTGAAAACCATCTGACACAAGCATCATTGTATTTCCTATACACACTCACTCTACTTCTGTTTCTGATGTATCACAAATGTATTTATTTATTTAAGAAGCAAACCTATATAGGTGTCCATCTATCAGGAAGAATTCTGGACAGCAAACAGAATATAAACACACTAAAAACAAAAAGGCCATTTCAAACCATAAACAACATTGAGGCCCCGATAAAATTCACATTCATCAATCAGCTGCCCCAGGCTAGCTCCATCAAATGAAGTGCCTCAAATATGGTTTGGCCTATAACAAACTTCAACAATCTCACCTCTTTCCAGCAATAAAGTCTGGTATCTTAGAGTTTTCATATGCAAGATGATTTCTCTGTCTGGCTTTAAATCCAAGGAGCAGTGCAGGCTTTGCAACACATGAGAAAAGCCTTCGTAGTTTTGCCAGAGACCACAGCAGATACTTAAATAAAACCCTCAGACCAGATATGGACCATGAACAATAATGGTTGGGTCTATCATATTGCTATTTCTGAAAGAGATGTACTAGCTGGCTTTACATGGAAGAAGCCTCTAAATGATATGCCCCATTTTTAAACTATCTTCATTAGCAATTGTGAGAATTAGAAAAAAATAGTAACGAGGACAAAAGCATCAGATATCTCAAGCAAGCTCTCAGTAAACTCTAAAGCATCATCAGAGGCTGCATCTGCAAGCTGCTTTAGAAAGTGCTAAGCGAGCTAGGAAGGCTAATTTAAAGAAGCAGGTGATAGTTTAAGGAAGCCAAGCCTTCAAAAGTATATCAAGGGGCAAAACGAATAGCCAGGGATAAATGCTATCATTCAAAATAGAACGTTGCTTGTAAAATACAGCATATGCTTGAGACAGTCATTCTGCCTGCATGCCAGGAAGCTCGAGAAAGAGTTGAGAAGGGTTTCTTGTCAGAAGATAAGGGAACATGATGCTGTTGAAAGTCTAAACAAATGTGATTGAGGCATGCTGTTCCACATCTGTGTCTTCTCAGACATCAGTCTAACAGAACCCAAGAAAAGGTGGTATCCCATCAAATTTGAATTGCATCTCTGGGCAATAAAATCCCATCTCCCCCCCCCCCTTTTTCTTTCTGCTTTATTGAAGATGGATGGGTGCAGAGAGACATGCTTCTAAAAATAATTCCAACAAGGCTAAAAATACAGACTCCTACTAAATTATATCTGGGCTGCAAAAATCTGAATGAGCAGGAGGGCAGAAGGACTTAGTGATTTCTGTATCTGTTTACGGCCACCTAGAAGTCATCTGGACTTTTGCTTTTTTGCAGGGCATTTCTTAAAAGACTGTGCTTAAAAAGAAAACCTGTGAGCTCACCACATACTCCTGTCCTGTCTTCCCTGCAAAGTATTAACTTGCTTTGCAGAAACAGGAGCACAGCTGTTGTGTAACATATCTAATCGGTATTCTTTACCCGCACACTGATAGCTGATTCTGTATGGATTTCTAGAAAGTATCTCCCCAAAATTAAAATAATTGCATTGATCTCATTCACCAGTTTTGGCCCACTTGATCTTATACATAAGGTCAGGCTGCTTTCTTGTAACTCTTGTTTCTTTGGATGTGCAGAATTTTTATTAAGAGTTTCTAAAGCTGACGAGTCTGAGGTTAGGGTGAAGGCAATGATAAATGTGGAGCAATGGGGCAATCTTGCCATGGTAGGTCTCTCCATCTGAGGATTCCTCATTGCAGGCACGTGATGCACCCAGTCCCAAGCTCCATATCATAGGATCCACTTCCCATCCTAAGGTGGACCTAACTAAGTTAGGACTTACTGTTGACTTCAACATCATTAGGAGGACAGAAACAGAATGACCTCTCGCCCATCTCATGCGGTTGGCTGAGTTCAACGTATCCTACCTTTCCATGTTATTTTTTACAAAATCTTTTCCATTCTCTGGGAAAGTGTCAGGAAAACAATGCCTCTTTCTCTTTTTCTTTTTTTCAAGGAGAAAGGTGCAGAGAGGATGCAGAGATCCAGGGGTACAACTCTACTTCGCCACAGTCTAACAAAAGGTAACTTTACTCAGTTGAGGGTTATTTTCTGATATGTGTCCTTGAAAAACCTACAGATCAATCGTGCAGGGATCAGGGACTTGCTGAGCAAAATTCTCATTTCTTCTAATAAAATTATGCCAAATGGATCTTTTCCTTATTAAATCCTCAGTTAATATACATTCAAATCTGCAAAAGAGAGCAATGTACTCATAATTTATCTTGTCCTAAACAAGTTGAAGATAAAATAATTATGCCCTCTATATCAAATGCCCTAAATCATCAGGTAGCCCAAAATTTAACTCATTGATGAAGCTATATAGTCTCATGTAGATCTTACTAGATCACTCTAGTATCCTTGAACAAAATAATACAGTAGTAAAGATAAGCAGAAAGGGTTAAAAACTTGGCACAACTGAGATATGACTTCAGTGATTTATTCCTTACATCACTTTTATTATAAACATGGATTAAGTACTGTTCTAACTATAAATTATGATAAAATGTATATAAAATATTGTTGATTAAAAGGGGAAAAAGGCATATTGAGATTTAGTTATGGGTATGGTACAAAGCAGGACAGGTTCCCTCAATTGTTTGGTTCCAGAGAGTTAGGAAAAAGCTATTTTTCCAGAATTCTTTGTATGTTGTCAGTCTCCCAACTAATCCTACAAACTTCTTATCTCCACAAGCCAGGGAATCCAACAGAAACAGCAATTCGAAGTTTAGAAAGGCCAGACTGAGATTGGGTGTGACTTCAAATGCATTGCCTGGACTGCCTTCTGTTCAAGATACTCTTATCTTTTCTGCATTAAGCTGGTGGTCTCTAAGGTCCTTTCCAGTTGTCCCATTCTTTAGTAATTCAGTAAACTCTAGATTATACTGACTCTGTAGAACTGATGAAGGAGGCCACTTTGTGAAATCCTGCACCAGCATTGCCTTCTTAATACTATCTAGCTACTTGTTCATTTATACTCTTCCGATGTACAACTCAGGGCACATCTTGAAAGCATGTTGGATTCGGCACTTCTCCCCTGGCAGTTTCCTAGATACTCCTTAATCATTAAGGAGTGTAGAGAAAAGAGGTTTCCTCCCCGCCCCCCATCTTCTGCCCTATAGGAATGCAACCCTACTTTTTGTTCACTTGCTTGCTTTGAGCCTGTTTGCTGGAAAAAGTTTGAAATGAACATTGGAATTGGCAAGGCACCGAAAAGGGGAAAGACTAAATGTATATTCTTACGCGGTTACTCAGTTATCATGAGACATGCACATCTGGGAGGTAGTGGGTTGGGCCCCACTGTCTCCCACAAGGGAGTTTCTAAACTGTCCATCCCTCCCCACAGCTCCTGGGAAGATCTGCTTTGATAATGCTGCATCAAGCCATTTTTTTCCAGAGAAATCTTTCTCTACCCTGGTTTACTTGGAAGGAGACAAGTGGAAATACTTTTTTTCCCCATCAAAAACATGACTAAAGGGGAAGAATATGTGCTTAAGGCTTTCCTCAGAAACAACATGATTGGTTCAAGTTTTTATTGTGTATACCCAGGTTGAGAAGCTAGAAGGAAGTTGAAAATGCAGACGAGAAGGAGAAGGAGTTGATCTCAGCTACTGCTCCTTTAACTGGGATCTTCTCTCACAAAAAGTTACCCAACTCAAACCATAGACCCAAAATAAAATCAGAATTCTAAACCATGTCTAGCTTTCATGAGTGCCTAGCTTAGTGTATCCTTAACCCAAGTTAGTGTATCCAGCCCAGATCTCAATAAGTTGGGGCTTCTTTTCTTACCTGGCATTAAACCAGCCATGGAGAAGACCTTAACACTAACCCTTGAGTAGCAAGTAAAAAAAACCTCCCATGAAAAGGAAATTGCCAGCCCTTTCTCTAACACTGCTTGGTTGACTCAATGGTCTCTTGACCTTTTGCTTCTGTTTATCTGGATGGTAATATACTCACCATTTGTTCGCAATGTTACAATTGCAATCAGTTATTGTTGGGTTTTCTTCTTGGACTCCTGAGATATTTTGTATGGACAGCAATTCTGCTTGGGCGTTAATTTTTATAATGTTGGAGTCACTTTGCTTGAATTAGCATGTAATTCACTCCTATAACTAGTTTCCTCGTTGCTTTCTTTGGGGGCAGTTTCCTGTCAGCTTTACTTATCAACTCTCTGAACTCTACTCAGTTCAAACATAGTGAGCTCCTTTCTTCATATGTCTTATCAGATCCTCCCTTGGTCAGATACCTGTGTCATCACTTTGAATCTGGCAATTGCCTAGCCCCAAACAGGCATTCACACATCCCTAGTGCTGGCCGTGTCATCCAGGACCCTGATGGGATATGATTTTGACTTCCATGGAAACCCATGCCTTTGCATCTGTGCATGTGAAGGACTTTCTTCCCCCAAAGAGGGCTTCTCAAACCTGAAAGCATTGAGTGATGTTGGTGGGGATGGTCATGTTAAACCAGAATGCTTGACTTCGGTTTGTTTCATAGAATCATAGGATCATAGGGTTGGAAGGGCCCTTGGGGGCCTTCTAGTCCAACCCCCTGCCCAAGGCAGGAGTCCTCATGCCATCTCAGACAAATGGTTGTCCAATCTTTTCTTGAAAACCTCCAGCGATGGAGCACCCACAACTCTGGGAGGCCGGCTGTTCCACTGCTTATGTTTGAAAACAAACAATGTTTGTTTTCTTCCAATGCCAGAACAGCACTGCTGTCAGACATGCACATCTGTCCAATCCTTTCTCAGGCTCAGACTCTCTGACGATGAAAAACCATGCCCTACTTGGCTTTCTTTTGCCAAGCTGTCATTTAGCAGGGCAATGACACTTGGACTTTATGTCGCAGAAGCTGACTGCAGTGCAAACCAATGGATTCCCAACCTTGAACAATTGGCTTTCCACACCCTTTACAGAGGTCACAAGGCATTGCACTAAAAGGAGAATGAATCTCATTCTTGTGTACATTTTATCACTGGTAAGTGATAAATAAGTAACATTAGAATCACTCGAGAACTTTCTGCGGCATATGGTAGTGATAGGATGCCCAGGACACACTGTACCATCACAACCACTTTCCCCAGAGTTCTCTCCTTCTTGTAAGTAAAGTTCACAGGAGAGAGATTGGGTGAGGAAACAGTGGCAGGCCCCCACCCGCCCACTCTGCATAAATTGTATGGCAAAACTCCCAGAAACCTCTCCTCCTCATGGGGACGTCACTCATGATTTAGAACCCGAAAGAGACGAAGCCCAAGGAGGGTCTGTGTGACCCTGCTTTCATAAGGGTTGAGTATAAAACACCTCCAACTCTTAGAGGATTCACATGGATCCCATTATGAAGTCCACCCCAATGGAAAGAAACAAGGTCAACTATGACAACCGAGACCCACATCATAAATTCAGAAGCCAAGCACATAAACAGAAAACCCTTATGCAGCTACTTCTCGGAGTCTCAGATAGAAGCAAAAATCCATAAACATATGCATACCATACAGCATTCAAGCTCCAGGCAAAACAAAGGATATCATTTTATTGCTTGTTCCATTCTAAAAGTCAGGCTACAGGTTATTTAGTTGCATTTAACTTTTAATGCATTTAATATTTAATATTAGGTAGACATTATTTCTCTGGCATAGCTCCTTTGGGAATTGACAGTTTGCAGTTGTGAGGAGAGTTTAGGGAAAGCTTAACTCTTTCAACTTAACTCTTAACAACAGCCACTTAACTCTTTCCTTGCTGATCATTTACTCCTGCCAGTAACACCCACAGATAGCCATCTATCCTTCCATAGGTCTGGAGCCAGGAGGTGCGGGTGGGTGGGAGAGGGAGGAGGAAGCAGGAGGAGAAGATTTGGGGGAAAATCTTAAAAGGGAAGGCTTTTAACCCTTCTTTTCCTCAAGGGTATTTCACATGAGTTATTAGTCTTACATCACAGGCAGAGGAAGTGCAAAATCTCCACTGGGGGAACACAGGTAAAAGGTAAAGGTTCCCCCCGCACATTTGTGCATTCGTGTCCGACTCTAGGGGCCGGTGCTCATCTCCGTTTGTTAGCCGAAGAGCCAGCGTTGTCCAAAGATGCTTCCGCGGTCATGTGGCCGCATGACGCACACGGAACGCTGTTACCTACCCACCGAAGTGGTACCTATTCATCTACTTGCACTTGCATGCTTTCGAATTGCTGGGTTGGCAAGAGCTGGGGCAAGTGCGGGAGCTCACTCCGTCACACGGGACTAGGGATTTGAACCTCCAAACTTGCGATCTTCCGATCGACAAGCCTGGCGTCTTACCCGCTGAGCCACCACGCCCCTGTTGGGGGAGCACAGGAAGGATAGATAAATAGAAAGGTAGATAGATATAAAACATTTTTTCCAGGGTTCCATCTCTTATAAATACAATGTTCCCTTCTCTCCATATCCACTATATGCAGGATTTTACTGGTAAAAATATAGGGACGATAAGGTTAATATTCCTAACCAGGACAATTTGTAGATAGTGTATGCCTGTTATATCACAATTTACCTGGAGTTGTGCTGTACCTTTACGTTCTGTTCACAATGTTGGGAGTGGAATATATAAAAGAATATCAGCTCTTCTAGTCTAAAACACTATCATTCAAGATTATGCATGTTGTCCCAATTAACGACTTTAGAACTGCGAACAAGGGTATCATTGTACTAGAAAATAACAGCATTTCCTCCATATAAGCTGGAGGGGGAGGAAACAGGCTAAGAAAGAGAGAATCGTTACCCTTCGCACATCTTTGCCAAACGTTTCACTGTAGCTTGTTCCCAATATTTCGAACTGGACGTAGGGGTTGGCACCGTCTTCTCTGAATTCCATAATACCCGTCAGTCCACTGATACGACCCTAAGGAAACAGTTTCACCTAGTTTAGTGACAGAAAAAAAATGGATTTTTTCTCTCCAGGATTTTCTTTTTCGAAACAATTTGCAAATATCTGTATTTTAAATATTAAGTGTAGGTGTTTAACAGTTTCCCTTTTGCCCTTGGGATCAATGAGATGAGCTTACAGGTAGTCCTCGACTTACGACCACAATTGGGACCGGAACCTCCGTTGCTAAGCAAAGCAGTTCTTAAGTTACGACCTTTTTTGCCATGGCCGTTAAGTGAATCTGGCTTCCCCCATTGACTTTGCTGGTTGGAAGCTGGCTGGGAAGGTCGCAAATGGCGATCCCGTAACCCCAGGATGCTGCGACTGTCATAAATACATGCTGGTTGCCAAGCACTTGAATTTTGATCATATGACCACAAGGATGCAGCAATGGTCATAGGTGTGAGGACTGGTTGTAAGTCACTTTTTTCAGTGCCGTTGTAACTTCAAACAGTCACTAAACGGATGGTCGTAAGTCGAGGACTACCTGTATTGGCTTAGGAAGCTTGCTTGCTTGGCACCTATCTCTTCGAAAAGCATATCCATTTGCTTACCTTCTTAATCGTCTCCAACATGGATCGGCCTCCATTCCAAGGTTTGGTGGATTTTCTCATGCAGTTCAAGCTGGCCATGCTATGCCACTTCCGGTCCTCCAACTTCCGGTGGAAAGCATTGGCCAGCATGAGGACGCTGTCATAGAGATAGAGGTTGGAGACCTGTGCGGGGAGACAAAGCCAAAACAGTTTAAACTGAATTGCTGGAGAGTATGTTTAAAAGAGTAGCGTGATGGACAACATCGGTATAAAGCAAACGCATTGCAAACATAAGTCTGCTTTCCGAGTAATTATTTATTGATTTCTTCTTTTATCAGAAGGATCTATAATGCACTCATCTGGGACAGGATCAGCAATACGAAGCTTGAAAAACCTAGTTTTCTTTCCCAGTTCAAACTGACCTTCTGTGCAGGTAGCGCTAGTCCTGTTCTTTAAACAAGGTTGCTGATCTTTTAAAACACTGCTTAATGTGTGTTTTAAAAAGGACTAATAGTCTTCTAGGAGAATGCTAAACCCAAGCAAATAAGAAGTCCATGTAATGCCTGACTCTACATTACCAGCCTGGTCCTTTCCTAAACTGGCACTGGGCACGTGGGCAAAAGTGGCCAATGAGAGCTGGGAAGAGTTGGAAAGTCACAACGACTCTAAAACATTGGGCTAAATGAGTGGAATTATATCCAGACTGTCTGAAGTGTTCAACAATGTCATTGTATCTCCTTCTGGTCAACAACCTATCAGTTTCCAGGGCCTTCCAAATTTTAAGTTATTTTTTTCCCTATAATTAAAGGTAATAAATGTTCTCTTCACCATCAGAATGTCCTTTTCATCACATTCAGTTGTGAATTCAGAGCAAAAGGAATTTTGAAGTGTGCTACTTTCTCTGAACGACTATCCTAAATCATCCCCCCAAAACCTGTTAATTAAATTTGTATCTACCAACTTCTACATATCTCTAAAGATCTCAAAGTGAAATCCAACTACTGCCTAGTGCATTCATTTCAGCAGCTATTCATACCCAGCCTGATCTTGGAGCTCTGCTCTGGTATCCCTGTGCAAGCATTATCAATATTTTATTATTATTTTTATTTATTGTATTTATACCCTGCCTATCCCCTCCCTAACGGAGGACTCTAGGCGGCTTACATACATATAGTTATACATTTCATTATACAGCAATCTTCAAACCGGGCGCAAGGGGAGGGGGTAAGGGAACCGACTCTTCCTGGCTTCCGGACTACATGTCCCAAGGTGCCTTGCATCGGAGCCAGCTGCTGACGTCCTGTAGATGATGTTACTTCCGGGATCCGTCGAACCGCCGACATTCTAGAGATCTTCCATCTGGTGGAACCGGTTTCCCGACAGGACGCCAGCAAATTTTCCCACTTAAGGTGGTACCCAATTTATCTACTTGCAAGCTTTCGAACTGCTGGGTTGACAATGCTACTGGGTTATTGTCACCATATTATCCTTAAATTAGAGAAGAGACCTCTGGAAGTCTCAACCCAGGCTAGCAAGCAAGGAAGAAACATAGCAAAAATGTCATCCATGTGATCTCTGCCTTGCAGCTCATTCTGTCTTAAATTCCTACGGTTGTCTTCACATGTCTTTCAAAGAAACCCACCTACAAGGCCTGGTGTTGGATTTGTTCATCTTTTAATGCTGACCTGATATCTCCACGGGGGCTTGAGAAACACCCTCAAATGCGTCATTGAAAAGCACATTTTGCACCCTGGAGTGAAACACTGCAATGTTGTCATGTGTCAAAGTATCAAATCAGCCTCAATAAAAATTAAGTATATATTATAATTTATCATAGATTTTACCTTAAAATAACCATAACACAAAGCATCACACAATCATGAAAGAGACAAGACCACAAAAACAGATTTCCCCTTTCTTTCATTTTCCAAAAACTTTTGGAGTTGAGTTCATCTCCTATCAGTTATAACAGGGGTCCCCAACCTGTGAGCCGCGGCCCACTAGTGGGCGGCCTGTTAGGAAGTGTGCTGCACAGCAGATGAGCGGTGGTTGTCCACGCTATTGGCTCCCACCTGCAAACCCGCCCCCGGTCCACATGATTGGTTCCCACCTGCAACCCCCCCCCCCCAGTCTATGGAAAAATTGTCTTCCACGACCGGTCCCTGGTGCCAAAAAGGTTGGGTACCCCTGAGTTATAACATCCTGAATGTGATGTGGGTGTCTGTGTTTTCTTTCCCATACTAAGATGCCTATTACAAAGGAAGTTCAACTGGGTTTTGTCCTTTTAAGAGTTGTTATTTTGAAAACGTTTCTAGGGTCAAATTCATATTCAGTTGGCCACATGGCCCCTGTGTGCTATGTTTTCTCTTTCAGTTTGTTTATTGATTTGTTATAAGTTAATTACAAATGTATTGAGCCTTTTCAAGAAAGCTTGTTTGGAAAATGAATCTTCCTGGAGTTTTCAAACAAGACAAAATGGATTTGCCTTTGCCAAAAAATCAAAGTTTGGGGTTGCAACTTTCTGATTTACCACCTCCTTCCTTTCATCTGCTTTCTCACCAGCTTGTCATTCTTAACTGCCAGATGCTTTGTTGTTTAAAATCTAATTTATATCTTTTCTTTAGGACTGAATCAGATTCTCTTCCAGATGGCTTTAGCATATGTGTTTCCATGTTTAGTGGGATCTCCCCTGATGTTACAGAGAGAAAATAGAAGTCCAGGAGTTCTAAAGACTGGCAAGTCAAGTTTTATGTATAATTTGGTAAGAAAGAATAAAGAAGACAGATGCTTTTAACTTCGCTGGTTCGCAAAGTGTAAGGCTATAATTAGATGACACAACTTTGTGTTGTGTGAAGCTAAACAAAACAGATTACAAAACAAATCTGAAACAGAAAGGAAAATAATGAAAACAAAATCTGTTGGGATTGGTTAATTCAGATTAATTAATATTTATCAAATCATCCCAAGAAAAGAATGAATGAGTGTATGTGTATGTGTATGTGTATGTGTATGTGTACGTGTACGTGTACGTGTGCCACTTTGGTGTAGTGGTTAAGGCTCAGGCTAGAAACCAGGAGACCATTAGTTCTAGTCCCACCTTAGGCACAAAGCCAGCTGGGTGACCTTGGGCCAGTCATTCTCTCTCAGCCCCAGGAAGGAGGCAATGGCCAACCACTTCTGAAAAATCTTGCCAAGAAAACTGCAGGGACTTCTCCATGAAGTCTCCAAGAATTGGACACAATTGAACAGATTAAAAAAAATGTATATGTATGTGTGTGTGTGTGCGCGCACGTGCATGTATTGTATACGTATATAATTCAACTATAAACTCATAGTTTCCAGCAATTGGATGGGAGTGGAAGACCAACCAAGCTGGATGGCAACAGGTTGGAAAAAGCAAGGCATTATTATTACTGAATTGAAATTGTGTCTCTGTGTGTGTGTGTGTGTAACATGTAGTTATCTCCTTCTTTGTGGTTGATTTACTGTTATAAAAACTTTTGCAAGTCACTTAGATTTGCTTGACTGAAGCAGCATAAAAACATTGCCTATACATAAAAGCAAACCAAGAAACAAATAAATAAATGGAGAGTTTACACCTTAATATTTATAATCATTTCCCCTGCAATATTACCAACTTTTGCCTTTGACTCCGACTTAACAAATTCGCATATACTCGCCCTGTGACCATCTTAAGAAGTAAAGGTAAAGGTAAAGGTTCCCCCGCACAGTCGCGTCCGACTCTAGGGGCCGGTGCTCATCTCCATTTCTTAGCCGAAGAGCCAGCGCTGTCCGAAGACGCTTCCACGGTCATGTGGCCGGCATGACGCGCGCGGAACGCTGCTACTTAAGTAACCACCACCACCATTTCATTTACTAACCCTAACACTGAGCTATATTTTTACTCCATACGTTTCCGCTGCCCTGAAAGAAACCCCACAAATCTATTTCAGGTTTAAGGTCAACTTAATTTCCCCCAATTTCTTGCCACCTTCCTTTAGGGAAGATGGGAGATGCTTGGCCACCCCTCTTCTTGCTTAATGTCACGTTCACCGTTCCGTATTGCTGTTTGGGCAAAAGAAAAATTTTAAACCCTCTCGCTGACACCGTCACGAAGATTAGATTGCATGTTTCCCCAACAAAAATCTCCCAGTGTCAGAGATAATATTTACAGCATCGCAGTTTTGTTGCCAAGAGTGGTGCTGGTGTGAAGAGAGGACTGAAAAATCTTGTTTATACTCATTACCTCAAGCACCACCACAAATTTCAATTTGCTGCTTATACCTGCTGGACGTGGAGGCCCAGGGTAATCAGGAATTCATGTAAGTTGCTGAGCCATCCTGCCGGGGCTGCCCAGGTGGTCTCAAGCATGAGAAAAGAGGAAATTAAGGAATTATCTTTCCAGCAGCGTGCTTGAATTGTTGGAAAAAGAACCGGAAAGAAAACAAGGTCAGTGCTTTGTCCTGGGGAGGTGGTTTCTCTTGCAGCCCCGCTGCGTCCTCCTCTTCATGCTTTGGAAAGAAAGTCTAATTTCATATCAATGGAGGCAATGCTTGTCTGTTTTCTTTCTTTCTTTCTTTCTTTCTTTCTTTCTTTCTTTCTTTCTTTCTTTCTTTCTTTCTTTCTTTCTTTCTTTCTTTCTGTTTTTTTGACACCTGGGAAAACATTTCTACACTTGCATAATAGGCATCATCATCATCATTATTATTATTATCATTATTATTATTACTATTATTCATGATGATTCATACTATTATTCATGATTGGAGAGATGACAGATCTAAGCCAGTTTTGGGAAAAACTTCTCAGGCAGTAATGGGGACAGGAAAAACACTACTGAGACACAGTCCAGGTTCATGGAATGAATGTACAGAGAGGAATGTAGCTCCTCTCCGTACCATGTATCTTGGGTTGGGACCAGCGCCAGCACTAGCAGTGGGGGGGTGACTCTCCCCCATGCTCCAAAAGAGGGTTGGGAAAGACCAGGAGGCTGCCCAAAGCAAGATGGGGGGGGGGCTGAATTTGTGCCCAGAGCTTCAGTGTAATAAATGTGCTGCTCCAGTGAAGACCGAGTTGCTTTGAGGTTGTGTTTGTTGGCCTGTCTACCAGCTCAGCAACTCATCTGATTAGTGTTTTCTTTCCTTGTAATTCTTGTCTAACAACAGTGTCAAGTCATGACATCTGGCCTCTCTTCAAATGAAATATCTGCATTGAAATTATGTTAACAAATTCAGCAAGAGGCTGTAAACTGAAGTCAGACGAGCTACTTCTGATTGTACACCGTATGTGGGTACCCACTCCTATTTTATGACCCTCAAAGGACCCCAGGAACTGTCAAAGTGTGACAGCAAAACGATAACTGTGATTTTACTTTTTGTTCTGATTCTTAGTCCCTTCCGAGCTGCTCCAAAAATTGCCACCCAGTTATAAATGTCAATGTAACAGAAGAGAGAAACTCATAAATACATACGAAATAATCATGTTCCTGTTTCACAGGAAGCAGTTGTGGGCCCTAACAGATAATGATTGAATAATTGGTAATCCTATCAATTTCAGCTTTAAATCCTGTTTCTGAAATGAATGTGCTTGCAAAATGCATGCAATTGTCGAATGATTTAAAACACCATGATCACATACCACTCCAGGCAAGCTGATAGCCGTATAAAATAATAGGTGTCTATCGTAATAACGTAGGAGCAATATTTGGGGCATAATTAGCTCCTGATTGCTGCATAGCAATCAGCAGAGGTTAAATGATCTGTGCAGATGGTTCGCCGTGGTGAGAAAATGGGTGTTTTTGAGGATACAATATTTTTCCCCCCTGGATTACAATTCTGTGAAGTCTGCCGTAACGCCTGCCTAGATGTTTCACGGCATATGGGGTGGTGGTAGGGAAACACTCACATTTACAATTGTCCTATGGAGTCTGTTGGTTTTAGGCAAAGCACTGATTTGGTCCTTTAATTACAGGTAGTCCTTGACTTACGACCATTTGTTTAACGATGACCCGAAGTTACAACAGCCTTGGAATGGGTGCTATACAGCCTGTAAAGCACTTCCGAGCATCACAAATATCGCACCACCCCCACGGTCACATGATCGCATTTCGGGCTCTTGGCAACCAGTTCGCATTTATGACCGGTTGCAGAATCCCACAGTTACATGATCACGTTTCGCAACTTTTTTGCTGTTTTCCAGCAAAAAACGCCCATTGGGGAAGCTGGATTCGCTTAACAACCACCATAAAATGGTCGTAAAATCAGGTCCAGTCACGTGGTGACTCAAATTGCAACTGCAATGACTTACGACCACAATTGGAGGCCAGGATTTCCATTGTAAGTCAAGGACTAACTGTATCTACCTTAATCTGAGCTCATAGTCTCCCTTTCAGCCTCTCCCTTTACTAGTCCCATTCTTCATTTCCAAATTCTCAATTTCCCCTGGCATTGTATCTTCTCAAGCTCCTTGGTATCTAACAGTCTTTCTTCTACACTTTGCTGCCTTCTAACTAAACTCAGACAGAAGCAACCCCAAAAATGTCTACCTGTCCTGCCCTTCTATGCTATCGTGGCAGCTCAACCAATCTGCAAAAGCTTCCCTATCATCAGGACTACAATATCCCTTTACGAACTACTGGACACAAACATTTCACAACACCCAATGAATTAGGCTTTAAAATAAAGGGAGGGACAGAATTGCACAACATTTAGAACAGAAAACTAAACAAAACAAAATTCAAATAGATTCAGTCCATAGCATATCCAAGCCATTTGACAGATACAGTTTTTACACATCTATTTTCTGCTACTCTGTCCACTCTCATTTTTAAGTCTTGAGTGATAAGACTTCCATCACTTCTTTCAGAAGCTCTTCCACAGTTTAACGGATTACCCTGTCAAGAATTTTCCTTGATGCTCAGTTTTTATTTCCTTTTCTCCTCTGCACATAGTCATATCCCCCTAAATAATCTATCTCTGTCTGTGTTGTTCATATCCTAAAAGTAAGGAACTTTTTTCAGCCATTCATAGGTGTACATATAAACTCACACAGACAAAATCAACATCCTTCTGAAATTACAAAGATTTCTAGGTATCACAGATACAGATTCAGTCATAGCCAAATGTGTGTGTGTTTGTATGACTATATGTATGTAGGTGTATATACACATACATAGCAGTTGATAAAAAACTCTGGTTTTAATGTTTAATCTCAGACCTTGTCACATTTTTTTCTCAGATGGTCCTTCATCTGAAAAAGAGGGAGAAGAAAAAGAGCTGAGTCCAGATGAGAGATCAGAATGACCTAATTCTGGAGAAGCCAGACCTCAGGGCCAGGGTTGTACCAGAATTGAGTTTCACAGCTGTTGATTCTGCCTACATTGATTTTGACTCTGAGACGGAGATTTGGCTTCCCAGCCCATGTGTGGGCTGCGGTTGCTACCCAGAGACCCACAGGGCAGAGATGTTAGGTTGCTTGGAAAAGCCCCATTTGGAAATAATGATGATTGCTCTTACGTAGCCTATTTTCTGCAACTATACTTGCAGAACCATAATTATGAGTGACAATGCAGTTATGCTGAGGTGGCTTCAACAGTGTCCTGTATTTGAGCCTCGACTTGAGAATACTCTAATCTTGACACAATGTCCGTGACAACCTCTCCTTAGTTTGTGCCTTGCTGCCAAGCTTTGTCTGAGTACTTTGCAATCCTGTCTTCTGCTTGGACCTGGAAGTGCCTGACTGCTCTGTCTTCTGGACCTTAACCATTGGTATAGAACTTGTGTGCTCTGAGCCCTGCAGTGAACCATTGACTGCGCTTTAGCCTAATTATTCTCTTAGGAGTGACTCTTGCAATACTTGGACAGTTTCACTGTTGTGCAAACTCTCTCTAGCAGAACAGACTGTCACATTTCTGCTACATTTGACATCCATTGCTGTTCTTGTCTCACTAGCAGTCAGCACAGGACATTGTTCTTTGAAGAACTGTGAAGGCCACTTTCTCCCATGGTTCTCATGCCCCATTCCAACTTGGAAAGGAGTTATGTCATTTAACCAAAGATGGATTCTTTTCCAACAGAAAATGGCAAGAAACCAGACCATAGAGAAGTAAAATCTAATTGCTAAGATGCATGTACACAAATCTGCTGCACACAGAGAGATACTACATCACTGCAAAGGGCTTGTCCTTCTTCCAAAACAAATGGGATTTCCGGTTGAGAGCCATGGCGAGCTGAACGTCCCTTTTTGCAGCGGGATGGCATTTTGACGAAGATCGGCTCAGAATGCAGGATCCTGGCTGCCGAAATGCACCCAGATTAAGGAGAATTCTTTGAGATCACCCATGTGACTCCACATAGCTGCTCCTCATGAGTAAACTGCAGGAGTCGTTGTTTTCAAGTTTGCCTATGGGTCAAGTGCCTGGGAGTTAAGGGAGGAACCACCCGGTCATTCAGAGAGGGCCTGCTACGAACCCCATCAATTAAAGAATGCCATCTGATGGGGTCTAGGAGGTGGGCCTTCTCTGTGACAGCGCCCACTCTATGGAACATCCTGCCCCCAGAGTTGAGACAGATCTCCTCCCTCCCGACCTTTAGGAAAGAGCTGAAGACCTGGTTCTGCCGCCTGGCGTGGGAAGGAGGAAGGGATAGCTCCTCATGGGGATGGCTAATCCCCTAATTTTAATGTCCTCCTTTTAATGAATGCCTTCGTCCATCTGGATTTTATAATTACTCATTGTATTATAGTATTGTGGTTTTTATATATTTTAGATTCTATTTTAACTGCTTATTTATTGTGAACCGCCCAGAGTTCCCCATGAGGGGAGATGGGCGGTCATATAAATTAAATTAAATAAATAAATAAATAAATAAATAAAACCATCTTTGCTCACAGTCGTTAACACAGCCTTTTGAAGGACAATAAGAACCTCACTTCTTAATCACTTTGGATTTTTTTTTCTGCTGTCTTAAAAGGATGAAGACCTTTCAGAATGGCAAGTTATACTGTATTCACTAGGTGAGTCACCTTCTCCTTACAGAAATAACTTTTAAATGCGGTTTTCTGAAGCTTTTGAAAAATATTACTTTTTGGATTAAACAGCAAAAGGGTGCTCAGAAAATGGACTTTAGAAAGATTAACAATGGATTCAGGGTTCAGATGGACTTGGAATTATAATTTTAAATGCTCACAAAGAGCTTTGAGTTAATTAGAAGAAATTTTCCCTTGGGAAAATGGCGACTCTTTTGAGCTTTTTCATGATAAGGGGACTTTGAAGGTTGGACACTAGAGGGAGCTAGAGGATAAAGAAAATGGAGCAGAAATCTATAATACAAACCTGGGAATATTTTACAAACCTGGGAATATTTGTCTGCCAAGTTCTTTGACAAAATAGATAAATTGCTTGACAAAATTGACAGAGCATGTTATGATGGAATTAAAGAACAAGAACAAGAGACAACGGATGATTTTGAAATTACTCTGAAAGGGGACTTAAATGTAACAAGTAATGAGAAAGATATGGAGAAAGATATGGGCACACAAATGGAACCGATGGATGACCTATTCCAAAAAGGAGACGTACAAATACTGAACCAAGAAATTGACTTGACTTGACTTGGAGATAGATAGATAGATAGATAGATAGATAGATAGATAGATAGATAGATAGATATAGATATACAAAAGAGCTCTGTTAAGGTTTTGAAGGACTTTATTAGAAAAGGACAAACTTTACTTATTGGATATACAAAAGAAATCTGTTAAAGTTCTGGAGGATTTTTGGCTTGAAACACAGATGAACAGAAGAATAGCTGTCGGACTCTCTTTGAAGTGGTTAAAATATATTTTTAGAAACTCGGAAGGACTACAAAGTTGGCTTCTTTGACCAGGGCTAAAGGAGAAAAATAGTTACATCTGGTTGCCCTTACTGGACTTTTGCCGATAAAACGATATGACGAAGCATTTGGATTTTGCTTTTTTTTATTCAATAGATGAGATATGGGGTGAAGAGAGATTGTGTTGAATTTAGAGATGGTGATAATCTATTAAGATTGTTTTTACTTGCTGGAATGAAGAGGGAAGTTACTTCTTTCTTTTTTTCTTTTTCTTTTTTCTTATTTTAACACTTTCTTCCTTTCCCTTTGTATTTTTTTGTATTGGCTTTTATCCTTTTCATTTATAATTCTTAATAGAATTATTAAAAGACAAAAACAAATGCAGTGTTGGAAAAGCTAGAGAGGCTGTGATTTTACATGCTGTTACTCTCCTGAAAGAATTAAGATCCACGTATTTGAATATGCTGTTTACAAATAATGTAGGCAAGAAGACCAACATGGATATGCATCAGAAACTTTCCAAGCTGCAACACTTTCCCAAAACATTAACCATGGAAGTGGTTGACTCTGCTACGGGCCACCAGAGTTGTTTTTCCAGCAACTCCTTCAAAGCTCAGCCTAATGAACTTTTGTGATGCAAAGTCGAGAAAGAGGACTAGCCTCAGCAAAGAGCTGTGGTAACACTATTGTACTAACAGAAGTCACTTTTACTTGTTTTGCTGGTGAAATGATGACCAAGGCCAAGGCTGATTTGGGATGCTTTAGCTGAAGAGAAAGGATCTCTAGTTGTGCTACAGCAGCAAGATTGTACTGCTCATTAATTCTCACAGATAAGAACAAAGAAACGCTTGGATTTATGCAATCGGTTTGCACGGAGGATCCTGAATGCGGTTGATACCCTAGGGCAGCTCTGAAAAAGAAATATTGTTCGCATGGAAAAAAAATAAATCTTGGAGAAGATTAACCGGCATGTTGAAATATCATCTTTGGGTAAGCTTTTAAAGCAGTACTCCCAGTACAATCCTTTACCCAGAGAAAGACAAGCCGTTTTTGTCTGAATAGGACTGCCAAGCTGTAGCCTTCAGTTTGATGTTATGCCTGAATAGTGGCAGATCAGATCCACCCCTGTCCCTGCCCTCCCTCAGGATGGTTTTCATGCTGGACTGGATAAGGAGGACCCGGTTTCAGCCATGGAATCCCACAGGTGTCTTTTGGCCAGTCACTCTCAGTCCAACAACCTCACAGGGTTATTTTGGGGGTTAAAATTGGGGGTGAAGAATGCCACCTGGATCTCCTAGAACAAGGGTCGGAAATGGCGGCTTGCGAGCCAGATCTGGCTCTTTGGCCCCTCGGCTCTGGCTCTCTCTCTCTCTGTCTGCCGCCCGACATCCGGAAAGCCGGTCTCCGGAAGCAGAGCGAACCCTGGGGAAGAAACAGACGCTGATTGGTGGAGGCTCAGAAGGAAGGACGCCTCCACCAATCAGCGCGCGCCAAAGGGGAGCAGAGAGGCGGGCTGAACAAGGTGAAGCCCGATTGGCCCTGCTACCCAGAGGCGCGAAAAAAAGACCGGCGCGGGGCCTCGCTCAGCTGCGCTGGGCTGTGAAGCTGGACGAGCCGCCGGACCTGGAGCGCTTCTGCGCGCAGCTGAGCGAGGCCCCGCGCCGGTCTTTTTGGAGCGCTTCCGCACGCAGCTGACCGCTGGGCTGTGGAAATGCGCTCCAAAAAGACCAGCGTGGGGCCTCGCTCAGCTGCGCGCGGAAGCGCTCCAAAAAGACCGGCTCAGGGCCTCGCTCAGCTGCGCGCGGAAGCGCTCCAGGTCCGGCGGCTCACGCAGCTGAGCGAGGCCCCGCGCCGGTCTTTTTGGAGCGCTTCCAAAAAGGATTGGATTGAAGCAAGTTCTCAATATGGTGCCCTTCAGAGATGTGGGACTAAAGACCGAAACCAGCCACCGTTGCCTATTCTGGCTCAAGCTGCTGGAAGTTTGTAGTCGCCTCGATTTCACTGCGCAGCGTTAAGGGAGCTGCTTCCACCAACCCCACGCCCGCCTTTCTCCTTTTCCTGCAAAATTCAGGCGCTGGTAAGCGGAGGAGCAATATCAACTTCTGCTGTTGCTCCATCGGCCGCAAGCCTGGTTCATTCTGCGGCTTGGGGCCAAGAGATGCCTGGGGGCGACCACCTCCCCGATGAGAGATTTCTGCCTGCCGCTCTTTCTTCCCGGCGGAGGCACTGAGGCTTAAGGGTTAAGCTGACCGAGATCCGCTTCCCGGAAGGGAGGAGAGAAACCATTGGAAGAGGGTGCGCGCCTGTCACTGGGGAGGGGCCGCGTTTCCTCTTCCTCTCCGGTGGGGAGCATGCAGCCGGGCCTCCGGATGCAGAGCCCCTCCACCGCTCTTGCTGTGGCACCTGAACATCTGGGTAAATGGCGGGGGAGATGCCCTTTGCAGCGATGGGCGCGGGGTGAGTGGCGCGCCCCTTTGCAGACGCCCCGGGGAGAAGCGGTAGGCGAGTCCTTGCAAGCGTGGCGGGGAGAGGGGAGCCCTTCTCAGCCTTTTTGCACGCGCACGCGCACGCACACCTCTACACCTCCTCAACCGTTTTGTACACGCACACACGCCCGCTCCCCTTTTGCCCGCGTTGCTGCAGGCACGTGGGGGGAGGTCTTCTTTGCTAGAGGCGTTTTAGGAAATGGTGGGTAGCCACCTGCTGGGCGCGCCGGAGGGTGCGGTTGGCGAAGCCGCAGCTCTCCGGAAGCGGCTGAACCACATCTCCCAGCAGCCCCAGGCGGGTGGTCAGGGCCGAGAACTGGAGCGGGGCAACAGCCCAGCGCAGCAGAGCGAGGCCCCGCGCTGGTCTTTTTGGAGCGCTTCCGCGCGCAGCTGAACGAGGCCCCGCGCCGGTCTTTTTGGAGTGCATTTCCACAGCCCAGCGCTCAGCTGCGTGCAGAAGCGCTCCAAAAAGACCGGCGCGGGGCCTCGCTCAGCTGCGCGCGGAAGTGCTCCAAAAAGACCGGCGCGGGGCCTCGCTCAGCTGCGCGCGGAAGCGCTCCAGGTCCGGCGGCTCGTCCAGCTTCACAGCCCAGCGCCAGCGCCAATCGCACTCCCTTCTGCGCGACTGGATCCTGCCCGCAAACCCCGCCCCCTTCTGCGCGATTGGATCCTGCCCGCAAACCCCGCCCCCTTCCACGCGATTGGCCCCTGCCCGCAAACCCCGCCCCCTTCCATGCAATTGGCCCCCACCCGCAAACCCCGCCCCCTGGCTCTCGAGCATTTCAAAATGTGCACGAGCATGCCAAAATGGCTCCCGGCATAAAAAGTTTGCCAACCCCTGTCCTAGAAGAAAGCATGAGACACAAATCTATCATTCAAGCAAGCAAATAAATTGTTCTTGTTGTTCAGTCGTGTCCGACCCTTCGTGACCTCATGTACCATAGCACGCCAGGCCTTCCTGTCCTCCACTGTCTCCCGGAGTTTACTCAAATTCATGTTCATCACATCGGTGATGCTATCTAACCATCTCATCCTCTGCCGTCCCCTTCTCATTTTGCCTTCAGTCTTTCCCAGCATCAGGGTCTTTTCCAGTGAGTCCTCTCTTCGCATTAGGTGGCCAAAGTATTTGAGCTTCAGCTTCAGCATCTGTCCTTCCAATGAGCAGTCAGGGTTGATTTCCTTTAGGATTGACTGGTTTGACCTCCTTGCAGTCCAAGGGACTCTCAAGAGTCTTCTCCAGCACCACAGTTCGAAAGCATCAATTCTTTGGCGCTCAGCCTTCCTTATGGTCCAACTCTCACAGCCATACATTACTACTGGAAAAACCATAGCTTTAACTATACGGACCTTTGTCGGCAAGGTGATGTCTCTGCTTTTTAATATGCTGTCTAGGTTTGCCATAGCTTTCCTCCCAAGGAGCAAGCGTCTTTTAATTTCATGGCTGCAGTCACCGTCTGCGGTGATCTTGGAGCCCAAGAAAATAAAATCTGTCACTGCTTCCATTTCTTCCCCTTCTATTTGCCAGGAAGTGATGGGACCAGATGCCATGATCTGGGTTTTTTTAATGTTGAGTTTCAAGCCAGCTTTTGCACTCTCCTCTTTCACCCTCATCAAGAGGCTCTTTAGTTCCTCTTCACTTTCTGCCATTAGGGTGGTATCGTCTGCATATCTGAGGTTGTTGATATTTATTGATATGATTGATATTGATATGGGAGTACCAGACCACCTTACCTGTCTCCTGAGAAACCTGTATGTGGGTCAAGAAGCAACAGTTAGAACCGGACATGCAACAACCGACTGGTTCAAAATTGGGAAAGGAGTACGACAAGGCTGTATATTATCACCCTGCTTATTTAACTTATATGCAGAGTACATCATGAGAAATGCCAGGCTGGATGAATCACAAGCAAATAAATAGTATGTGCCAAAAGATCAGAGGTAAGCACCATATAGCTTAGTCTACTAACAAGACTAAAACATGAGTCTTTTCATATTTAATTGGTAACAGCCTCTGGAGGCTTCTTGTGCTTGAGGCCTCAGACTGTACAACTCTCTCTTAGAAGTTATTCAGATGAAATTTGTAATTGTAACATGTTCTTGTAGCTGCCCAAGAATGCTGGGGCTTCCCAAATTCAAAGTAAATACTTCGGGTGTTAGGTGGAAACGGCTGAGCAGAATTATGGCTTAATAAGCATGTTGCTCGCTATGGTGAAGCCAGCTGTGATCACTGCCTCAGCAAGCCATGAATGTTAGTGAGGAAGAGAAGAAACAAAACCATGATAGGAGCTTCCCTTATTCCCATGAGTTCAGAGCACCAAATCAAACTCAGTTTTTTGACAAAGAGGCTGAACATTTTCTCAAACAATGATTTTTGGTGATATACCCTATTTTATGGAACATTTCTCCCCTGGGGCTATGTTGGTGCTCACTCTGATGACATTCATTCTGCTTCTGGTTAAAACATACGTTTTCTCGAGAAAATGTCATGTTTACAATTTGTCAGGTGATGGCTGGTGGTCTCATTGCTATATCTGTATGACTTTTACGTCCATGTTGTTACATATTTTATGCCTTATGTTGTTAACTGCTTGGAATCTTACTTGATTATGGTAGTATGCAAAACTAGTAGATAAAAATAAAGCATGACAAAGATAAATACTAAAATGATTCATACTCCATAGAGCTCTTAAGACTCATACTTTGTTTTCTGATTTATTTTTCTCTTCTTCTGATAATGGCGCCTTCAAATCTATAATTCCTTTCTTAAGGACGCTTGCCAGGATGGTACACTTTACTAGAGTTTTTAAAGTTATTATTCTTTAAAAATATACATAGAACAAATCTGACAACATTGGTCACAGGAAATGTTTTTACAAGTTATTATTATCCATCTGCTATATTTAAAGTCCTGCTTAATTATTATTTTTTTAATGTTTATATCTTTGAACCAGAATATTTGGAGTAAGTACTGGTGCCTTGAAAATTCAGGCCTAAAGCAGTGTTGAAATATTACCATTTTTAAATAGCAGGGAAATGTTCGCATTTTTAAATTGCAGAGAACATAATATTGTTTCAATATTATGTTCTCTGTTCTTCCACAATGCAGACTCCAGCAGTTCATTTACTGTACATATCAGAAAACAAGCAGGCACTAACATTCTTTCCCTTTTTGGTCAAAGCTATTTAACAAAATCTTTCTAGAGTGCATTTGGAATCAGCAAAACCCAACATACTATTAGCAAAGGCATCTGCAATGAAGCATCTTTTTTTTCCTTTTTTTTTCCAGCTGTCCAATCATGTCCAATTCTCGGAGACTGCCTGGACTAGTCCCTGCAGTTTCCTGGCAAGGATTTTAAGAAGTGGTTTGCCATTGCCTCCTTCCTAGGGCTGAGAGCGAGTGACTGGCCCTAGGTCACCCAGCCAACTTTGTGCCTAAGGAGGGACTAGAACTCTCAGTCTCCTGGTTTCCTATTGGCTCCTTCCTAGGGCTGAGAGAGAGGGACTGGCCCAAGGTCACCCAGCCAACTTTGTGCCTAAGGAGGGACTAGAACTCTCAGTCTCCTGGTTTGCCATTGGCTCCTTCCTAGGGCTGAGAGAGAGTGACTGGCCCAAGGTCACCCAGCCGACTTTGTGCCTAAGGCGGGACTAGAACTCTCAGTCTCCTGGTTTGCCATTGGCTCCTTCCTAGGGCTGAGAGAGAGTGACTGGCCCAAGGTCACCCAGACGACTTTGTGCCTAAGGCGGGACTAGAACTCACGGTCTCCCGGTTTCTAGCCTGGTGCCTTCACTACTACACCAAACTGGCTCTCAACGAAGCATCAAAGGAAGACAAATGACACTGCATTCACAGACAACATACACTGTTATGCATTCTCATTTGGTGTGTGTGTGTGTGTGTGTGTGTGTGTGTGTGTGTGTTCACCACCCAGAATCACATAAGTGAGATGGGTGGCTACATAAATTGAGTAAATAAATATATAAATAAATGGGGCAGAACTTGTGTTGCGACAGTTTATTTGATGAAAGCATCAGACACTCTGGAGATCTCAGATCTCCATCCTGTTGCTTAATGGGTAGAATTAACTAGCTTAATGGGTAGAATGCCTAGGGCCTATGAACACTTGGAGGGGGGTGCTATGAGAATGTTTTCAGTTTTAAAGAAATAAAATATGGAAAGTAACAGCAAAACAAAAATGGGTATATCCTAAAATTAAATATCTTCAAAATATTATTATTACGCAGTGGCTCAGTGGGTTAAACCGCTGAGGCTGTAGGACTGCTGGTCAGAAGGTCGGCAGTTCGAATCCCTGCGCAACGAGGTGAGCTCTCGTTGCTAGTCCCAGCTCCTGTCGACCCAACAGTTCGAAAGCTTGCAAGTAGATAAATTGTGTACCACCTTAAGTGGGAAAATATGCTGGCGTCCTGTCCTGTCGGCGGTCAGGTTTCCATCGGATGGAAGATCTTTCGAGTGGCGGCAGATCCCGGAAAGCAACAGCACCTGCAGGACGTCAGCAGCCAGCTCTGACGCAAGGCATCTTGGGACATGTAGTCCGGAAAAGCCAGGAAGAGTCGGTTCCCTTACCCCCTCCCCTTGCGCGCGGATTAAGTAAAAATTGTATAATGGAAAATGTATAACAATGTATGTAAGCCGCTCAGAGTCCTCTGTTAGAGAGGAAATGGGCGGGGTATAAATATAAGTATAAATAAATAAATAAATTACAGTGTTATGCGTATACTTGCTGTAGTTTGATTTTGTGAGATCATGTGCTCTTGGACAAAAGAAAATTCCCTGTGACCCATTGAAGAATATAAATCCAGGGAATAATTCTAGGCTTCCAGATTATTGCTGTAATGAGGACCTATGAAGATAAATGTGCCTACGGCCTGCAAGGGCCTTAAGAGCCATTTTAACTCCCAAAAACTCAGACCCCCGAATCTTGGGAACACACAACTGCCCATTTCTAACACAATCCTTGGGCACCATCTTAATTTAGGAGATTGAACCACATGCCTGAATGGTAACCACACAACCTCACAGATAGATTTTGAGGGTTCCACAAGACAAATTTATATACAGAAACTTTTCCATGGATACTGAAATTCATATGTAGAAAATTCACATAAAACCTGAGAAGTTACTGTGAGTTGCAACAATGATCTAAAAGCAAAAATATAAGCCCTTTTTTCAGGAATTGTTATTTTTACTTATATTGCTTCTTAATATATGACAAATCTGCAGCCAATATACTTCTAAAACATTGGAAATAACTTAAATTGTAAATCTTCAAAATTATTGGGGTGATAATTGACCAAGTCTTATTTGAACTTTAAAGGGAACTCTGACATTTTGACATGAAAGTAAATGCCCAGAAATCAAAGGTCTTAGAAGTTCCCAACTTCCTTTAGAATCACATCTGCCATCCATGAATTCCAAAACCAGGTTACATGAATACATTTTTGTATGTCAAAGTCTACCAAAACTGAGAACCAGTTTTCACTGTTTCCAATGAAATCAGGTAAGTAAGAACTAAGTTTCAGTGTAAGCCTTGAAGAAAAAAGAATCTTACAGTATGTTCTTTTTCCATGATCAATACATTTGAGCGTATGAGATGAAGTGATTCCACTGGCAAAAGAAGAACACTTTTTTTTTTGCACAGAACATCCCATGGAGATTCAAGGGGTGCAAATTTAATTGGTTGATGATACATGCCCAAATTTTTGGTAAATAGAGCACTCTGAGATTTAACCCTTTCTCATTCATTCATTCATTCATTCATTCATTCATTCATTCATTCATTCTCAATATTCCAGTGTAGCTAGTAAGACCACAAGTCATGCCACCTTCCTAAGGAAAATAGAAGGGATGGGTCATCTTGGTCCTCAGATCTACTACTGACCTGAAGCATTTGAAGGTAACCTTCCTGCGGATCGCAGAGGAGTGACGATATCCTGTGGTTGTTTCTCATGCATCTTTGATTGTTCTCACGTGTCACAGGAAAGATCTGGCGTATGACTGTCATCCTTCCAAGCGCACTGTGCACCAGTTCTAAGATTTCATTGTCACTGATTTCCTAATGGGAGAAAAATTCATTAGCAATGTACACCTCTCCTGAACATGTCCATCTACATACATTGCCTGAAATCTGAATGAAGGTTATACCTGCCGTTTGTAAACAGCTGTCAGCTCTATTATCTGGATGAAATAAGTTTAGAGATGCCTCCATGGTATTTCCATGATAACCAAAGAGGGTACTGGTACTCACCATGATATCTTTCTTTGCTTTATTATTTTTGTGCATGTGTCTGGTGTGCATGCATTGTACCAATAGATAAATGATGACACATGTGTAAAGATACACAAATGCTTTTCACATTAGGAGGTCTTGTTTACTCACAACATGGAGAGCTGGTCCATATAATGGCAATCTGGGCCACCTCTGATCCAAAAGAGAGAGGGAGGGAGGGAGGGAGGGAGGGAGGGAGGGGAAGGGAGGGAGGGAGAGAGGGAGGGAGGGAGGGAGGGAGGACTTCTGCAACTTTTCACAAGGTAAAATACGTGCAGGTAGCTTATACCAAATCCTACTCAATTCAAGGTGACACTTTTACTAAGGGCCTACGGCTGGTCCTTTGACAACAAGATTAAAACAGCTTTTTAAAGAATAACATAATGAATAAGCTGTTTGGGGACGGGAGAAGAAAGTCTATGATAATCCATGGTACCAATTTAAACATAAATCCACCCCATGGATTTAAGTGTAAATCCACGCTATAGATAAATATGCCAACCTGGAAATACAACTGAAGCAGGTTCATGCAAACTTTAGACAAGGTCAAGTGCGTTAGATGATGTCTATGATTTTATCTAGAGAAATACATCTCATGTGTTATATCCATAATTACCCTTTCCAAATATACCTGTGCATCTGATGCTTGTACTTCTTGTCCCAAGAGGAGCATTGTGAGCACTAAATGCTCCAAATGAGCTATATTCATGGTGTTGATTATGACCAGCATGTAAAGAGTAGCAGTGAACAGAGAAGCCCAAATGACTGGTGTGTTCCTTCCTCCCTGCAGTCAATTCCTCTAAGTGGGTCCTCCAGCTCTCCAGAACTGCCATGTCCAATAGCCTCAAAGACCATGGCCAACAGGGAGGGATGCTGATCTGCACACATCTGCAGGCCCATCGGTTCTTTGTTTGTCCTTGACCTCATTCGCCTGTTTCCTGTTATATCAACCACTCTGAATACATACATACATACACACACACAAACACACACATATATTTCTGTGTTGATGTTTCTACGTGTTGCACGCATGCATGGAACGGTGGCCACCATTTTTGCACCCCTTCCAAAGAATTAAATGGAGGCTGTCTGTACTGATCTTGCAGGAACTAGATCCTGAGGTAGAATCTTCCTTGAATTATTTATTCCAAAGTTTTGACTCTTCCACCCACAGAATAATCTCTGTCCCCCAATAAAATTACCTCCTTAATAAAATAACAAAAATATACCTCTACTCTATTCAATTTTACCACACACACACACATGCTAATGCTATATGCAAATTGGATTTTTATGGAGGAGGATTTCTAAATGCAAACTGTTCCTGTCTCCCAGCTACTACGATTTAAACTGATTCAAGCTAAAGAAAGTGTTACCACTAATTCTGCTGCTCAGAATAAAGCAGAATGAAAACCCATGTATCCAAGCCTTTGCCATTTCCATGGTGAACAATGTCCATTTGCTTGCCAAGTGTATCGATAAGCAGAAAATAATTGGGAGGAGGGGGGAAAGAAAAAACATTTAGATGGCTCTGGACAGCTTGGCCGTCAACCTCCCCGGGGGATCTCAAGCGCTGAGGAGTTTAGAATTATCCCATTGCTCCTTACAAGCCCCAACCTGTCAAGGCTTTTTAATCCCAACTCTTGTCTCTCTTTGTATGTCTGATTAAGGGCAAAATAATAAGCAGCTATGAAAAGTACTTTCTCAGTATGCTTGCAAAGACATTTGTTTTCTGACAACCCCCAATCTGTAATCAGAAAGGCAGAAAGGCAGGACATTTCCCCCAAATGGAAGTGCGGAGCTCCTTGACGCAGAGAAGGGATTAATTGCTGGGCCAGAATCAGCAGCTAACTGATCTTAAAAATCACGGCTTTGCTGGCTTTCAATATATTTTATGCTTCTGAGTTTTTGAAAAGCGTGTCTCTCTGTGTGTCTCTCTCAATTCGTTTTCCTCAGAATTCTAGATCATTTGATAGAATGAAGGGAACTATAGTCGGCTCTGCTCCAGTTACTCATTCCCTGGTTACCTCCTGAATTGACTACTTCAATGCGCTCTACATGGGGCTGCCCTTGAAGAGTATCCAGAAGCTTCAGCTGGGGCAAAATGCTGCAGCACGGGCAGATAGAACAATACACATTACCCCTCTGCTCTGTGAACTGCATTGGTTTCCAGTTTGCTTCTGGGTCCAATTCAAGGTGCCGAGTTTGACCTCGAATACTCTACAGGGCATGGGGCCAGGTTATCTGCAGGACTGCCTCTTCCTTATTACATCTACCCTACTTCTGTAAGCCACCCGGAGTCACTGTGTGTGAGTTGGGCGGCCTTATAAATTTGTTTAATAAATAAAATAAATCTATCTCTCCCAATAGGTCCGGCAGGAAAGGCATGTTGCAGGTCTTGTCTGCTGAGGAGTTCCATCTGATGGGACCCAGGAGACAGGCGTTTCCTGCCTTAGTGCCCTCCCTCTGGAACACCGTCCCCTTGTGACCTTCCAGGAAGCCCTTAAAACCTGGGTTTTTCAGCAACCTTGGGGATCCCCCGGTAATAGGGAGCCTACACACTGGCTGCATTACATGAAGTATCTTCCATCTCGTGATCTTGCTTTATTTATGTTCATCGTTTTGAACTGGCTGTATAGAATGTTTTAATTACCCGTTGTATTGTACACCGCCCAGAGTCACTTCGTGTCAGATGGGCGACCATATAAATTTGAGAAATAAAATAAATAAATAGAGAAATATTGTTTATATTTGGAGTTTGGTTCAATCCCAATTACCAAGTTTTAGATGCAGGATTTGGAATCTTCTATACGTGTCCTGACTTCGAGTGAAGGAACACGCTGAGACTTGGTGTACAGGCTCTAGTGTTTTACTGTTCTACTCTGCTAGACAGAATCCAGCTAAATTGAAATGAATTAGTGATGCTCAGAGAAGAGGCCCAAGAAACTAGGACGGGGCCTTCTTTAGCCTCTTGGGAGGAAAGCAAAGCGATTCAGTACTGCGCATGCGTTTATCCCCCTGGAGGGAGCCCCCTCCTTCTCCGCCAGTTATCTCCCTGACAATATGTTGGAGCAAAGTCCTGAAGCATTGATCCTGGGGCTACAGATACAGGCATTATTCCTCTTTGGGATCAGGAATAATTCATGCTGATATCTCTCTCTCTCTCTCTCTCTCTCTCTCTCTCTCTCTATCTCTATCTCTATCTCTATCTAGAGAGAGAGAGAGAGAGAGAGAGAGAGAGAGAGAGAGAGAGAGAGAGATTCCATGGTGGCAGAACCACCGTTATCTATGTGCTACCTTAGGAGACAGCCCTGAATTGCAAGCTGCACTGAAAATCAGCCTTAGTTGTCCCAACACTGTATAAGATCAATGCCTTATTGAAAAGTGGGGGGGGGGAAGACAATTGAAAACCACCATAATAACATTTTCCAATACATTTCCTGGAGAAGGATCATAGAGAACAATCATACTTCCCAGGTCTTGCCAAGATCTTAGGATTTTTCTTGGCTTGATGCCAGACAATTTATAATTAATCTGCTGGAGGGTGGAAAAAAAGCACATGTCAGCACTGAACCAAAATATTTGAAGTTCTTCACACTTAGGATATTGAATAGAAGGATTGTTTATCAGAGGCTGGTACTCCAGGTAGTCAGTCTGTTTGTATATTTATTTGCACAGAAAGAAATGTAAATTATTGCGTTAGCAATGAGTTGCTATTCTGCTTGGGGGGAAATATTTAAATCTACTTTAGTGGCACTCAGTTACCAAACCACAAACTGCAAAATGAGACAATTATGTTTCACATTAAAATCCCAATTTTCCTAGAGGTAATGAAGGAAAAGTATAAATTTTAATGACATTAATAATTTACTGAGCCACAAAGAGTTCCAGGAAAATCTGTCCCTGAGGGGAAAAAAAATAGAAGAAGATGATTAAACTTTAATAGGCTTGGGGACGGTGAGGTGGATGAAAAATGTGTTGATTTATACGCAGTATTTACAGCAGGGTTAGTACTGAAACAACATGAGATGGATTCCACACACTTGCTTCTGTGGGTTTACCAAGGAGCAACCTATTAAAGATGAGGAATGGTTACCGCAGTTCGGCACACATAAAGATGCTTGATGCTTACGCACTGAATTGTAAGGTAACAAAACTGTTAGACCTACGGGCACAAGACTGTAAAACTGGGAAGGGTCGCCTCCTGTCCTACTTTGTGAGAGACGGTGGGGAGGCTCGGCTCTTGCCCAGCCATGTGGGGCTAACATACAGTGTCAGAAAGGAAGGCCTTAAGTTCTAAGGAAAAACTGATCTGTGCCAGCAGTTAATAGAGTAGATCTACTGACTGCCCCCAGAGGGAACCCCACAGTTTTCTTCTGCAGGGTAACATAGCATCTCTTGAGGGAGATGGGCGGTGATGAAATTTGAAAATAAAATATAAAAATAATAAAAATAGAAATAGAAATAGAAATAGAAATAATAGAAATAAAATAATAAAATAAAATAAAATAAAATAAAATAAAATAAAATAAAATAAAATAAAAAATAAAATAAAATAAAATAAAATAAAATAAAATAAAATAAAATAAAATAAAATAAAATAAAATAAAATAAAATAAAATAATAAAATAAAATAACAAAACAAAACAAAATAATAAAATAAAATAAAATAAAATAATAAAATAATATAATAAAATAATAAAATAATAAAATAATAAAATAATAAAATAATAAAATAATAAAATAATAAAATAATAAAATAATAAAATAATAAAATATAAAATAAAATGAAATAAAATACAATACAATACAGGTAAAACTACAAAATATGTTACATCAGCAGTCCCCAACCTTTCTAGCACCAGAAAGAAAATGTTTCCACGGACTGGGGGGCGGGGTTTGCAGGCGGGAGCCAATAACACGCACTGGGGACGGGGTAATCATGCGCACTGGGGGGCGGGGTTTGCAGGCGGGAGCCAATAACGTGCACCGGGGGCGGGGTAATCATGCGCACTGGGGGGCGGGGTTTGCAGGAGGGAGCCCCACAACCCACTTCCTGAAAGGCAGGGGCCCACAGGTTGGGGACCCCTGTGTTACATGGCATCTTCATGCTCTGCTTCCCGAGTGCAACCTTTGTCATTCCAAGCAGCAGAACAAGGAAATCCATAGTGTCAATCTGTGTGTTTTATAGTGTGAAATGTTAAGAAACAGAAGGGGGAAAGATGCTGATTCTCTTCAGATATGTGAAGAAATTAAAATGCAAAGCTTTGTTGAAGAAAACAGCGGAGGACGAGGGAGTATCATGTTAATTTAGAGGCTTCAGTTCACTGTCAATTTCTGCAGTCTATAATGCTGGTCCAGTGTGTTGTGATTAACAGCCCCTTGGAAATAACTTGCAGAGCAGTCACTGGGCTTATTCTGAACTGAAGTAGGAATTTAAAGTTTCATTGGACTATCAGCATAACTGATTCTGACTGAATCCTATATATACAGATTGCACTGCATTGTAAAACCTTCTCTGGGGTTACTTTTCATCGCTAACGATGGGGAATTTTAAGTCATGTCCCTGGAGAGCATAAACATTTTATGCTCTGCTGGGATCATGCTGGTAAATGCCCAATATAAAAACAGTGTGCATAATTTTGGCTGCCTAAACCAAAAAATGGATATGGTGTTACTGGAGAAAGTAGATTAAGAGACATTAAAAGTATTAGCAGATTAAAGCACGGTCTGTAAAGTGAAGGCTGGGGTGTAGAGGTTTATAGATAAATTAAAGAAAGAGCAGGGCCTTCTTGATTATCAGTACCACAGGTGAGAGATTTCAGCTGCCCCCATGCTGAAGACCATTGAAGACATGCAGCCATTTAGGGAAGACTTCTACCCCAGGACCAGATTACTTAAAAAAATAGCTGTTATTCACTTTTTTGTTTTTTTTGTTTTTTCATAGGCAGCTAAGCAGACATTTGTCTGCCTAAAAGATTTTTCAAATTATCTCAGGGATTACATTTAGTCCACAAGGCTGATTAAGATTTTCTACCAAAATAATTCCGTTGTCAGCCTTAAGACTCATATGCACCATTTCCATCAACGTTAGCTATGCTGATGGCGAGAAGCTAAATCTATCTTCAGGGAGGCCTATCTCTCATGTGAACCTGAATTTTAGTGGGAATGCATAGTCACCAATGGATTTATTAGCCAGGAATGACATCAGACAAGGGAGAAATAAAGCCTTTGGTACCAACAATGAATGGGGCTGTGTGTGAAAATAGAAAGTGAGAATGTCTAGACCAGGGGTCGGCAAACTTTTTTTGCCGGGAGCCATTTTGACATGCTCGTGCACATTTTGAAATGCTCGAGAGCCAGGGGGCGGGGTTTGCGGGCGTGGGCCAATCGCGTGGAAGGGGGCGGGGTTTGCGGGCGGGAGCCAATCGCGTGGAAGGGGGCGGGTTTTGCGGGCGGGAGCCAATCGCGTGGAAGGGGGAGGTTTGGAAGAAGAAGGGAAAGAGAGGCTCGACTGCTTCGGCGGCGGCGCTTCCAGGTTGTCGCTGCGGCGGCAACGGCTGCCCCTTCGAAAGGGCAGGCTCCGGGGACCCCGAAAATGCCCTCAGTTTAGGCAGGGAGGCTGCACGCAAGCTGCCTCAGCTGTTCTGCGGGGAGAATTGCCACCCCAGGGCAGCGTGTGCATGTGGAGAGGGGAGGTTTCTGCCTCCCTGCCGGAGGCAGCACTGCAGCTCGGGCAGCAGTGCCCCTTCGAAAGGGCAGGCTCCGGGGACCCCGAAAATGCCCTCGGTTCCGGCAGGGAGGCAGAAACCTCCCCTCTCCACATGCACACGCTGCCCTGGGGTGGCAATTCTCCCCGCAGAACAGCTGAGGCAGCTTGCGCGCAGCCTCCCTGCCTAAACTGAGGGCATTTTCGGGGTCCCCGGAGCCTGCCCTTTCGAAGGGGCAGCACTGCAGCTGCTGCTGCCGCTGCCCCTTCGAAAGGGCAGGCTCCGGGGACCCCGAAAATGCCCTCGGTTCTGGCAGGGAGGCAAAAATCGCGCGGGCAGGCTGCCGGGCTTCCCGACGCACAGCTGATTGGCGCGGAGAATTTCCACTCCCTTCTGCGCTTCCGGCTTGTCACACGACACACAGTTTTGAAAGCCCTGCCCGTCGTCAAGATGGCTGCCGGAGACGGCTGCCAGGTTGCCAGGGGTATGTCCACAGCAACGCACACCATGCCCGCTGCCGCGCCTGCCCCGCCACACTCGCTGCCGCGCCACGCCCGCCACGCCTGCCTGCGGAAGAGCCACACTCAAGGGGCCAAAGAGCCGCATTTGGCTCGCGAGCCGCCATTTCCGACCCTTGGTCTAGACCAAGGGTCGGAAATGGCGGCTCGCGAGCCAGATGCGGCTCTTTGGCCCCTTGAGTGTGGCTCTTCCGCAGCTGAACTCACCCCCGCCCCTTCCACGTGATAGGCCCCCGCCCGCAAACCCCGCCCCCTGGCTCTCGCACTGAGCGAGGCCCGGCGCGGCAGGGAGGCAGCGCCATCTCCAGCCGCAGCAGCCCCTGCGCGGAGAGAGGCAAGCAGGCAGATAAGCGGGCAGGCCTCATTTCCCGCCCCCATCATCATCTTCGCTCAACGCGGGCGGGCGGAAGCAGCCGAGGGGGGCGGGCCCGGTGGCGGAGGCCAGGGCTGCCCGCTTACCTGCCTGCCTGCTTCTCTCCGCGAGGCCCCCGATCCGGCTTGGACCCTGGGAAGGCAGCGGGGGGCCTCGCGGAGGGAGGCAAGCAGGCAGGTAAGCAGGCAGGCCTCGTTTCCCACCCTCCATCGTCTTCTTTCTTCCACGCGGGTGGGCGGAAGCGGCCGAGGGGGGCGGGCCCGGCGACGGAGGCCAGGGCTGCCCGCTTACCTGCCTGCCTGCTTCTCTCCGCGAGGCCCCCGATCCGGCTTGGACCCTGGGAAGGCAGCGGGGGGCCTCGCGGAGGGAGGCAAGCAGGCAGGTAAGCGGGCAGGCCTCGTTTCCCACCCTCCATCGTCTTCTTTCTTCCACGCGGGCGGGCGGAAGCGGCCGAGGGGGGCGGGCCCGGCGGCGGAGGCCAGGGCTGCCCGCTTACCTGCCTGCCTGCTTCTCTCCGCGAGGCCCCCGATCCGGCTTGGACCCTGGGAAGGCAGCGGGGGGCCTCGCGGAGGGAGGCAAGCAGGCAGGTAAGCGGGCAGGCCTCGTTTCCCACCCTCCATCGTCTTATTTCTTCCATGCGGGCGGGCGGAAGCGGCCGAGGGGGGCGGGCCCGGCGGCGGAGGCCAGGGCTGCCCGCTTACCTGCCTGCCTGCTTCTCTCCACGAGGCCCCCGATCCGGCTTGGACCCCGGGAAGGCAGCGGAGGGCCTCGCGGAGGGAGGCAAGCAGGCAGGTAAGCGGGCAGGCCTCGTTTCCCACCCTCCATCGTCTTCTTTGTTCAACGCGTGCGGGCGAAGAGCGGCCGTGGGGGGGGGCAGGCGGCGACGACAAGCGGCGCGCTTCAGGCTTTCAGCGCTGGAAGGCGGCCTCCTTCCAGCGCTGAAAGCCTGAAGCGTGTCGTTTGTCGTCGCCGCCCCCCCCCCACGGCCGCTCTTCGCCACAGATCCCGCCGGAGCTGATCTCCCTGGACCCCGGGCAGCTGGGCCGGGTGGACGCCCTCTCCCGCCCGCAAACCCCGCCCCCTTCCACGTGATTGGCCCCCGCCCGCAAACCTCGCCCCCTTCCATGCGAATGGCCCCCACCCGCAAACCCCGCCCCCTTCCACGTGATTGGCCCCCACCCGCAAACCCCGCCCCCTGGCTCTCTAGCATTTCAAAATGTGCACGAGCATGTCAAAATGGCTCCCGGCATAAAAAGTTTGCCGACCCCTGGTCTAGACGGTGGCAGAAATAGCAAAGTAAATAATTGTCCATCATGTCTCAAATGGATAGCACGGCCCCTGACAGTCAAAATTACAAGCGCAGGTGCTAAGAGGTGCGCTGCAGAATTAGGCAGAGATGAGAGAGGACATTAAATCAAGGATCAGTTGAAAGCTAGAGAGAAAGCAAGCTTAACAGGCAAGTATGGAAAAATAATAATAACACAGTACAATTGTATTCACATATCGCTGCCCATTTCTATTCACATTTACTTCAAAGGCATTCTACTAAGTTGGAGGCTTCCAGGATTGCTGATCTAACCGATTGTGATATACACATATAATTGTATGTGCTAATTGTTTTAGCAACATTTCGTGCACTAGGACATGGGATATGGACATGGATGCAAGACACAGTGGAAACATCTGATTTTTTTTTAATGTAAACATTTTATGTTCCATTCTCCAGCTGATGGCCTCCCAGAACAATAATGTCATTTTAAAAACCAGTTTCAGTGCATTTTATTTAGGTGCTGATTTCCACATTCCCAGTCTTTGCGTAGACCATGAAACTTCTTGGCTATGCTCTCAGAAGCATTTTTTCACCTGAATCAACCCTGATTCATAACATATAAATTGTCCTTAATGAATAAGGCTACCAGATACTAAGAGCTGGTACACAGATGCATATTCATCACTTGAGTGATGACTTGATGTCTGAATGGACCATTAGAGATTGAACACCCTGGAGGGACTTTTGAAACCAACACATAATGCTTTTAAATAATTAACTGTGGCTTGAATCATGTCAACTGGATTTCTATTTTCTCAGTGGAAACGTTTCGCTCCTTATCCAAGGAGCTTCTTCAGTCTGAGCAAAGTTGGTAAGGGAATCCTAAATATGTTTCTAGGTAGCTGTGTGACCTTACACCTGGGGCTAGGTCATGGTTATATTGAGATGTTATTTTAAGTCCTTTTATCATCTAAAGGAGGATCGTTAAGATCACCATGCTGCTGTTGAGCTTGTGAAATGGTCTTAATCTTCCTAGACAAAGCAGGGAGGAAGATGGGGGAAAGATTGTGCTTTCAGTCATCAAGTGATAGACATGCATATGAGAACTCGTGTGAATTAAAAGTTGTTCCAAAATATTAGAGAAGAACTAATTTATAGGACTGTGCAAAATGTTTTGTTTTAAACTCAGGGGAAGAAAACATTCCAAGGTGGCTGAGTTTTAACAGGAGAAAACCCAGAATGCATTGACTATTCCATATTGTACATCGAACAAACTTCTCAAAATGTTTTGAACGTACCAACAGGAATTCAGAACAAACTCTGTGCTCCCTTGCCATTCACCTTAGACAACAAAAGGAGGTATAGTGGTAATTCATGCTGAGTGCTACTTATCATCCAATGTACAGAAAGATCAGCCAAGTGGGTCAAATTTTTAAATTCTTAAAGCAAACAATGAAAACAAAACATGAAGCTTGCCTACCAACCATAGAAGAATAGCAAGGCATGATGTAGCATGGATTCATTTTGATAATATCAGGGATAGCTTTGACGGTGTGGTCAATGAGTTAGAGCCAGACATCCTGAAGAGTGAGGTTGAATGGGCCTTAAGAAGCATTGCTAATAATAAGGCAGCAGGAGAGGATGGTATCCCAGCTGAACTGTTTAAAATCTTGCAAGGTGATGCTGTCAAGGTGATGCATGCCATATGCCAGCAAATTTGGAAAACACAAGAATAGCCGTCAGATTGGAAAAAATCAACTTATATCCCCATACCAAAAAAGGGAAGCACTAAAGAATGTTCAAACTATCGAACAGTGGCACTTATTTCACATGCCAGTAAGGTAATGCTCAAGATCTTGCAAGGTAGACTCCAGCAATTCATGGAGCGAGAATTGCCAGAAGTACAAGCTGGGTTTAGAAAAGGCAGAGGAACTAGAGACCAAATTGCCAATATCCGCTGGATAATGGAGAAAGCCAGGGAGTTTCAGAAAAACATCTATTTTTGTTTTATTGACTATTCTAAAGCCTTTGACTGTGTGGATCATAACAAATTGTGGCAATTTCTTGGTGGTATGGGGATACCAAGTCATCTTGTCTGCCTCCTGAGGAATCTGTATAACGACCAAGTAGCAACGGTAAGAACAGAGCACGGAACAACGGACTGGTTTAAGATTGGGAAAGGAGTACGGCAGGGCTGTATACTCTCACCCTACCTATTCAACCTGTACGCAGAACACATCATGCGACGTGCTGGACTTCATGAATCCAAGGCTGGAGTTAAAATCGCTGGAAGAATCATTAACAATCTCAGATATGCAGATGATACCACTTTGATGGCTGAAAGCGAGGAGGAGCTGAGGAGCCTTATGATGAAGGTGAAAGAAGAAAGTGCAAAAGCTGGGTTGCAGTTAAACCTCAAAAAAAACCAAGATTATTTATTTATTTATTTATTTATTTTTCCAACTTCTATCACCGCTCATCTCCCCCCACAAAGGGGGGAGATTATGGCAACCAGCTTGATCGATGACTGGCAAATAGAGGGAGAAAAAGTGGAGGCAGTGACAGACTTTTGTATTTCTAGGCGCAAAGATTACTGCAGACGCTGACTGCAGCCAGGGAATCAGAAGACGTCTACTTCTTGGGAGTAGAGCAATGAAAAATCTTGATAAAATAGTTAAGAGCAAAGACATCACACTGACAACAAAGATCCACATAATCAAAGCAATTTTATTCCCCGTAGTAAGCTATGGCTGCAAGAGTATAAGGAAGGCTGAGTGAAGGAAGATAGATGCTTTTGAACTGTGGTGTTGGAGGAAAATTCTGAGAGTGCCTTGGACTGCAAGAAGATCAAACCAGTCCATACTCCAGGAAATAAAGCCAGACTGCTCACTTGAGGGAATTATATTAAAGGGGAAACTGAAGTACTTTGGCCACATAATGAGAAGACAGGATACCCTGGAGAAGATGCTGATGCTAGGGAAAGTGGAAGGCAAAAGGAAGAGGGGCCGACCAAGGGCAAGATGGATGGATGATATTCTGGAGGTGACGGACTCAACCATGGGGGAGCTGGGGGTGGCAACGGCCGACAGGAAGCTCTGGCGTGGGCTTGTCCATGAAGTCACGAAGATTCGGAAGCGACTGAACAAATAAACAACAAGGAATAGCACAATACTACCAAAAAAATAACCTCATGATGAACTTTGTTGCATACTTCATAATGTATAAACAAGTACAAACTGCTACATCTCAGGCCTTGACATTCAGTAATATTTGGTAAATCAACGAAAGTAATATAGGCTTGGAAAACTACATGTACAATAATTAAGCATCAGTATCTTCTCAAAATTCATACACTTCTGTTTTGGGTATTCCTACTTAATATCTCACCAGCAATGTCTAAAAATTCAGTAGTAATTGTGAATATCTCCAGAGCTTAACGTTAACATTGGAGCTCTTTTAAAAAAGTCTGCTAAAGGATAAATGAAAATGTGGGATTATTTTCATAAAGGTAAATGTTGCATCACCACTTTAATTTCAAAGTGTATTGTGGGAGCTTGGCCAATATGGAAATACAAAGGAGTAATTTTAGATTTGCCTGTTATGGATTATTTGTCCTGAATTTTGGCATTTTCAATTTAGCAATCAACATATTCTAATGCAATGTAAATGTAATGCAGCTAAAAAGAATGGATCAGCTATCATGGAAATACAACAATCAAATATCCATGATCTGGGCATATCACCCTGCTAGATATTAATCTTGGTATCTTTGAGATGTCACCAATGACATGAAAATTATATTGATTATCCTAACCAAAATCCAATGTCATTTGCAGAGGTCTGTTAATGTTTATACTTCCAAAAGAAACAACCACATTCAGTAGCTTTGGAATAAACCAAACCCTTAAAATGTTGGGTATTAACATTAAGCTATTTATTTATTTGTTTATTTAATAAAGTTATTTATTATCTGCAGCCTTTGGACATAAAAAAAATTGTTCCTAAGGAGACATTAGTACTAAAGCAAAATAATTATCCTGAAAACCAATTACAAAGTGGAATTAAACATTAAAACAAAACATAATACAGAGGGACGTTAACTGAATTTAATTCCTGCCTTGTGTTCCTATCAACCAGACACAGCATTTTTGAAGGAAGGGCAAACAGACCACAGATCTCTGGAGAACATTTGAAAATCTGGAGACTTTAACGCCAGAGAATTTTTTCATTGTGGAAGTCCATCATTATGGTCTCTGGGTTTTGTTTAGCCTTATGTGCACTATTAAATATTTAGGATCCACTTGGGCTTTGAATAAAGATCTTGTTGTATTTGTTTTGTCTGGAGAACAGCCTTCAATGTTTCTGTACCCACTTGAAGTACTTAAGCAAACATATTTGTGATTATTATGGACCATATTATGGAATCTTTGATTTAACTGCATAATTTATTTTTATTTATTTATTTAACTTATATGACCGCCCATCTCCCCCAACGGGGAACTCTGGGCGGTTTACAATAAAACTGATTAAAATAAAATATGAAATATAAAATCACTCAATTAATACAATAAATAATTATAGAATCCAGTTGGTAAGATAGCTTAATAATATGGGGGGGGGGAAGCAAACACTTTGAATATGTCTAAGTTCTCACGTACCAGACTTACAAAAATGGACAGAGCATGGCATACTTTCCTCTGACAATATATATGGTGGAGTAAAGAAACTAAGAAGGATAATGAGTAGCTGATGGTGAGGAAAGTTCTGGCTTTCATAGCCTGTTTTTGGATATATGATCATTTAAATTAGCTGAAAACCATTAACCAGAACGACCATAAATGGAAAACCTGGAAGTCAAGCAGGACCTCTATCCTTCAGTTCTTAGATTTACTTTTGCAACTTCCAACTAAATCTCTTTTTTGGCATTTCAGCATTGTTCTTGCATTTATCTTCATTTGGAAGAAAGGTGGAAATTCATTATAATCCATTCAGGCCTGGAAAACAGAACTCCAGTTAATGAGACTCACACTGATGGAGGAGGACAGCTAGGAGGAAGTTGCCATCTAGAATGGACATATCGCAGGATAAGGCTTCCTGTTTGCAACAGTCATTGTCACTCAAGTGGTCAAGGAGGAGCTTGGGAAATGCCGCAAACATTCACATGCTCAGCACTGCAAAAACGAAGGTTACCTCTTCGCAGTCACTGACTGCATTGACTGCATTGATTAAAGAAAATAATTTGTCTAACTTCTACTTGGGTTTCTACTTGGAAACCCCTTTTGGACTTTTTGCTTGAAACTGAAAAAGATGAAGTTTTAATTTTTGGGATTTGATGATTAGGATTGTATAAGAATATAGAAATAATGTGTTTTATAGTTAAATTAGAGTAAGAGGTTAATGTACTTTTATGCTTGTATCTGTACTGAAGATGGTCAGAAGTCACTCTTTTTTCTATGTCTCTTTTTATTTCTCCACTTTTAAGTTTGTTCTTTTTTCGTTATTTCGTTCTTCCTTCAATCTCTTTCTATTCTTATATGCTTTACCTATATTCTGAAATTTAATAAAGTTGCTTCAAAAAAACCAAAAAAAACCCAAATGTTACCTCTTCCACTGTTCACATTTGCTTTACACTGTTCTAAAGGTAATCTCAAACCTCTTGTTCGTATTAGTCCTAACTGCCCTTTAAAAAAATTGTAAGCTGCTTCCCTTTATTATAAACCTCAAAGCAGAATGCAACATCACAGAGAATAAAGAAAACAACAACAACAACAACTCATCTGGACCACCCTGAATAAATCACAGAACAGGAGGCCACACCTCAAACCACTCTGAGTCAAGAAAAATACACTTTTATGGACTCATGATTGCTCTACCATTGGCCAAGGGCATTTATCCAATTAAAAAGATACTAAGAGCAGCATTGTAAAAACTGATGCAAAACCATTACGTTCCCAACCAATTTAGACTCAGTGCAACTAAGATGCAGATCTGTTTCTTTTCATCTGCACAATCAAGATAATAAACAAGGAATTGTACAAATAGCAGATGCATGCATGTCCATTCTGAAGCTGTACATTAAGGGGGAGAGGATGATCTCCCAGATAGGAGTCTATCATTCTTCGGTCAATGGAACACAATAAAACATACACCGGAGTCTACTCCATTTCAGCATGACTCTGGATTGTACACTTTAATGTAAAACCATTTAGAGAGGTTGAGAAATTGCCCAGAATTTCATTATCTAAAAGCCTATATGCTCCCTTTGACAAGCTCAGCCACCAGTCAGTCAGTTTATTACAGTCTTAGATGTGTACAAGATCCAGTTTGGTCTAGTGCAGTATTTCTCAGCCTTGGCAACCTTAAGAGGTATGGACTTCAGCCCCCAAAATTCCCCAGCCAGCCATGCTAGGGTTGAAGTCCACACCTCTTAAAGTTGAGAAACACTGGTCTACTGGTTAAGGTACCAGGCTAGAAACTGGGAGGCCGTGAGTTCTAGTCCCACCTTAGGCAGAAAGCCAGATGGGTGACCTTGGGCCAGTCACTCTCTCTCAGCCTGAGGAAGGAGGCAATGGCAAAAAGCACTACTGAACAACCCTGCCTAGGAAACTGCAGGGACTTGTCAGGAGTCAACAGTAAGTCAAAGGCGCAAAAAAAAAAAAAAAACAGTACAAGAAGTGTATCCATGAGTGATTTATGAACACTTATAAATCTATCTTAAGAAAGCAATAAATAAAATTTGAGACAAAATTAAAATACATCTATAAAACAACCTGACTAGAACCTGTGAATAAAGTCAAAAAGGAGCAATCTACCCTATAGTATCTAAAATTACATAAAATGTGATAATGTCTAAAAATACAAAAGTGTGATGGTATCCCAAATTACATAAAATACATCTACGTAGCAGGAGCTTGACCGAAGAGAATCTCTACCTCAGACCTTTTTATATGTATTATTTTTCTTTTTTTATTTGTAAGCCACCCAGAGTCATTTAGGAGGTGGGCGACCTTGAAATTGGATAATAAACAAACAAACAAACAAACATCTAGTCTGTCGTGTCTTGGGGGCAGACAGGTGAATGCATGTCGCAAGACCTTGCCAAGGCCAATTCACATGTACTGAAATGCTTTCACAGAATTTTATCTCACCTTACATTTAAGCCCTAGCCCTAACCCTAACCCTAACCCTAACCCTAACCCTAACCCTCCCTCCCTCCCTCCCTCCCTCCCTCCCTCCCTCCCTTCCTTCCTTCCTTCCTTCCTTCCTTCCTTCCCCATTACAGGAGAAAAGATGGAACTGTTGCAAAGCTTCTCTTTACTGATACATCAGGTAGTACAATATATGACAGATTTGACTACAGCCCAGTACCAATGTAAACATTTTCACTTATTTCCAAGAATATCAAACACCAGTAATTATGCTTTCTTAGAGGCTAAGCCACTCACATATCCTACCTTCCTTTGTCCTTTACACCTTTCAGTTTCTTGTACTTTTGAGTGCATATACGTAAACCCCAATCGCTGTTCAGTTAATTATATCCTGAATCTTCCTTTTAAAATATAGAAAATGTCTGTTTGGAACAAACAAAAGCTGGCTTACTCCTTAAAGAGGTATATTTTAAAAGACAGTAACACAGACATGCTGCCTTCCAAACTGGAAACGTAGGTGCTCCTCTTTAGATGACCCTAGGGACAAAGTTTGAGAGAGACCAGTGTACTACTACAACTTCCCAAACAGACAGATATTTATCACCTTTTTGGTGGTAGCAGCAGATTGGACAGAATTGACATCAACTGCATCCCCACATGCCATGACTAAATTTACCACCATAACCGAAAATACTATTGACTTACACCACCCTTCATGCACAAGGGCTGGACTTTTCAAGCTGCAAAAATTCATGCCACGTATCTCAGATCAGAATCAAATTCAAAGGGGTTTGTCCTCTGACAGATATAGAAGAGAAGGGTTCCTCAGGATACAGATAGGATTCCAAAATGATAATCCACCATACTGTCATTGTATACACAGTATTTAGCAGATGATGATGATCTATTTAAACTTAAGATATTTACTCCATTTTAACTTTCAATTCCAAAATGAGGCATTTTGAACTTTACAAAAAGATCTAATTGTTCCTTTGAAGTCAGTTGCATTTAACACACTGGAAATGTGTTAAATGCAACTGACTGGATGTTATATAGCTATTTGCGCTCATTTTTCACTGGATGCTATATAGCTATTTGCACTTGGTACCCACCAGAACCCTGTCCTCAAAACTTTATTATATTATACAGATATTCAAATTTATTCTTGTCTCATGAACTGCTGACTGATAGCTTAGAGGTAAATTTCACAAATGCTTTCCCATCCACTGTCATGAATCTGTGTGCATCTCTGTGTGTGAGAATGAAGGACTGTATATATATCCTCACGCAACACACATCTCCCCCACACTTGCATTTCATTTTAAGATCGTAAATTTCCACAGCTCAACACAACACCTACACCAATCCTCTATAAATGTTGCAGAGACTATAGAGTGTACTATATTTATGTGAGTATAAATACTGATTTCCTGTGTGTGTTTTGCATGATATATTTTTTTTAACCAAGCTATTACAAAAAACAAGTTCCATAAACATCACAGAGCCAGGAGAAGATTCATAATGGCTTTTTGGAGGAAGCAATTTTATACCCACCATCTCCTTTTAATTTCCATGCATTACCCTTAACCAGGCAAAAACAATTTATAGTTTTTGCTAACATGTATGACAGCCTTCCTCCCCAATGATTACTGAAAAATGAAGGAGAGTAAACCGTAAACAAAGACATCTGAAATTAAACTTGAGGTTCTCTATATAATGCATTAGCATGAAATAATAAACACATCTTTCTCTTAAAACAGGAGCAACAAAAAGGCCATGTTCTTAAGTTATACAAATGATGCTTCTTCTAAATGACCAGAGATTTATATATGAACATACTGGATTTTTCTCCTGCTGCTTATATTGTGTCATTGGCTGTTACATCAGTTTTCAGTATGGGCCTTTACAAAGTATAGCTTAGAATAATTTTTTTAAAGGAAAACTGTGCTATGACCAGCAAAAATATAGGTCACTTATCCCTTAAATGGGATTTGGTCCACATACCTCAAACATGTACATCCTTCTTGCAAAACTGCATAATAGTTATATAGTAAAAGTTACAATGCATCAGGTTAACAGTGAATCTTCTATAATGTTCATATACTGCAAAGACCACATTATTATGCAAGACCGGTGTTTTCTCTGTTGTCAGTGGTAACTGCTTACAAGCCTATGACCCACCACTAGGTACATACCTGCATCTCGGAGTGTTTTCTGGAAAGGGCCTTTGCACACCTTCGGGTTGTGTGCCAGTTGTGCCTGTTCCTGGACTGGGAGGCCCTGGTCACTGTCACTCATGCCCTCATGACCTCCCGTCTGGACCACTGCAATGAGATCTATATGGGGCTGCCCTTGAAGAGGATTCAGAAGTGTCAGCTGGTGCAGTATGGGGCAGCACGGGTAGTAAATGGCGCTGGTTATTCAGTGCATGTAACACCTCTACTCTGTGAGCTGCGTTGGTTGCTAGTGTGTTTCCGGGCGCAATTCAAGGTGCTGCTTGTCACCTTTAAAGCCCTTCATGGCTTGGGGCCGCGTTACTTGAGGGACCGTCTATCCCCAGTTGCTTCTACCCATCCGATCCAGGCGGGCAGGATGGGCACTTCAGATCCCGTCGGCTAAGGAACGCTGGTTGGCAGGGCCTAGAAGATGACCCTTTTCTGCCCAAACTCTTAACCGTGTTGAACATTCTCCCTCCGGATATCAGGATGGCCCCGGCCCTGTTGGCTTTTAATATCCCCTTAAAGACCTGGCTCTGGGCCTGGGCCTGGGGCCCCGGGTGTGTGCAGGGACCAGTTTTGTGGTTAATTTAGTGATTATGATGGGTGATGTATTCTCGGCTGCTATGTATTTTAATTTTTGTATTACTTTAATTTATTTTTAAAGTTTTGTTCACCACCCAGAGTAATTTGGTGAGATTGGTGGCTGTACAAATTAAACAAACAAACAAACAAATAATGCTTGAAACTCCAAATTCAATAAATATTCCAAAAGCAGGGGAGTGAATCGTGGAAAATCCACTCATTCAGTTTTTTATTAGCACAAAAAGGACTAGTGTCAGGAAGCATGAAAAAAGACACAAATGGTTGTCTAATCTCTTGTTTATATGTTGTTTGGTTGGTTTATGGCCAAGCCTGCGGGAACCATGCAATCCATAATCTGGTTTATGGGCCAAGGCAAGCACTAGGACAAGAAAGGTGTGGAGTTGTTGAGCTTGATCAAAGCTTGGGAAAGCTTGCTGAAATACAACGGAGCAAAAGCTTGGTCAAGTTTATTGATAAAGTGTCTGCATAGGGACGATGTATGTATGTGTGTATTTACTATTGGTATAAAAATTCTAAATGATATTTGGATATGGTCACTTATAGCAATATAACTATCCTAAAGCCAGAACCATGGCCTGTTCTTTGCCTTCAACTTTTTCCAAAAACATACTTTACTTCCCAGAATCTTCTTACACCACCATCCTGGGTAATCTCTGCTACCTATATCATTCTGAAACAGTCAGGGTTTTTTATGATTGGAACGGTAACTATGTATGTAACCTATAAACATAAGTGAACATAATACAAGGGTTATAAGGAGTTGAGTCTTGAGTCTGTGGAAGTTGTGTATGATGTATGAGTGAGAACTGAGAATAAAGGAAATGAGCCAGAGATACCAATGATCTCCAATATTAGCACTCCAACACAGATTAGATTGATCATAATAAGGTGGAAGCAGGCAAGATGATTTGCTTCATGTCAGAAGATTTATTGCAAGTTTGATAAGATTTTAGTGGTGCCTTGCCTGACCTGGCTTTGGATCACTCCATTGCATAGAACATCTACATGGATACCCATTGGAGGGTATAAAGGGATGAAGATAGGTAAACAACACTGAATAATTCTCTTGCTTTGAGTGAACTGCTTCTGCTTGAAGATCATTCAGTGGCCTGACAGAACCAGTGAATGGAGCAGAGCTTAACGTTGTGTAAACTCGTGCATAGAAAAAGGAATATTGTTTAAAAACACAGCCTGTGAGCACATTAGAGAGATTCAGGGTCTTATCCTTACACTTTTAGCCCACCCAAGCATAAAGAAACACACGCTTAGACATTGCAGGTACAAAAAGTAAGTACAAAAGAGTTCTTACATTTATTTTGTCCAGGTACAGCCATTTCAGTAGAAAATTGGTTTCAGTTCTTTCTGTTCCCTAAACTGCATACCTCTGGCCCTGTTTGCTGCTAGAGGCTGCGTGGAGAAAGGGGGAAAAGCCAGTTGAGGCCTAGCACATGGCCTCTCCATGGAAGGAGCTAAGGCACATGCGTCCTACCCCATTGGTGGAAGAATCAGAGAGAGAGAAGAGGAAGTGGGAGGGGCAACAAGCAGCTTCTTCTAGTAGCACAGAGTTTGCCTCCTAGAGCAATCACCCATATGCTAATGAGGCATGCTTGATTTGCCGGATTCTAACACTGTTGACCTCTTCTGCCCAAATCTACACTGATTTGAGCACACAGCCTCCTTAGAAGAGGAATACAATAAAGCACATCCCTAGCAACCCTCCTGAATTAAGACACACACCTCTCTGTTTAATGCATTGAGGAAGCAATGTGATAGACTGTGGATGTCTCTGGGCAGTTTCTACTGGGACTGAGAAGAACACAAAAGGGGCAGGTATACTGCAACTTGGAATGACTACCTGGGTCATAACTGTTGGCCACATCCCACTGATCCTCGAGATTGGTGCACTCACTCGAGACCCAGATTCCAATATGGACTGAAAGTGGACCAGTTTAACAAAGTTCTTTTTATATAATTACATAATCTCTCTAGCTTCTCTATATTACTGCTAGCAGATTCCACTTGTGGCAATGTTTACACTTTTACACATGGTATTAAAGTTCACAAATCTTATTACATGAGCTTTCATGCCACTGCAATTAAAAAGCTAATCTAAGCAGCTTACAAAAGCAGTACTCAATATGTTATTCAGTACCTGATGTGATAATAACAGCATCCAAAAAGAAAACACAATCACAACAGCATCCTTAGAAGGACCCACATACATTCCATACATCCATACTCCATACAGTATCAATCCTCAAATGCCTGCTTAAAGAATCATATCTTCACAGATCTTCTCAAAAACAACAACAAGGCTGTCATTCTTATTTCTGGGGAGGGAGTCAATTCTACACAAGGGGAGTCCTAATTGAGGTGGGGCCTCTTAATAAACTTTCTCTACCAGCAAGGTTCGGATAGGAGATTCAGCCTGCACGTGAAATACATGGGGAATGCATGGGAAGTGGTGGTTCTATTATATCACCTACTGAGAGTCGGAAAGGGGTGCCCTATAATTTGGGAAGGTGGGTGGAGAATTGAGGTTGCTATGGAAAGTATAAATGGTTTGTTGCCAGAAAAAGTGAAGACATATTTGGCAGGAAACAATAAGATGGATGGGGAAAAGAAACCATAGGCCATGCCGCTTATGCATAATTGTCTTACCTCATTTACGTAGACCCAGTGACTATCCTTGGAAGCCAGGTTGGTTTCCACAGCCTGGAGAGGGAAAAAAGATGGGACGGGGGGAGAGAAACAAGCAAATAAATAATTAAGATAGAATGCGGTAGATCTGAAAAGCACAGTCATGCATACTACAGTATGTGCTACAATACGCTTAGAATTTTTTATTTCTAGAAGAAATAATAGGTAAATTAGGAGATAGCTAAAGGATGTCACAAGGGGCGTGGTGGCTCAGCAGGTAAGACACCAGGCTTGTCAATTGGAAGATCGCAAGTTCGGAAGTTCGAATCCCTAGCCCCGCGTGACGGAGGGAGCTCCCGCACTACCCCAGCTCTTGCCAACCTAGCAATTTGAAAACATGTAAATGCAAGTAGATGAATAGATACCACTTCGGTGGGTAGGTAACAGCGTTCCGTGAACGTCATGCCGAGCACATGACCGTGGAAGCGTCTTCGGACAACGCTGGCTCTTCGGCTAACAAACGGAGATGAGCACCGGCCCCTAGAGTCGGACACGACTGCACAAATGTGCGGGGGGAACCTTTACCTTTAAAGGATGTCACACAGGTCACTGAAACTTGCATTAGTATACCCCACAGCCACACAACCCTCCAGAACCAAAAGGAATACCTTCACTTTAGAAAAAAGCCATAACCAACTGTTTTTATTCTCAGCACCAAGCAATCCTCTCACATCCACACTGTTGTTTTAAGCAGGACTTCCTTAATGGATCTGGCAAGATAGCCAACAAGAACATTTTTCGGATAGAATCAAGGCCACATAGCAGGGTTTTGGCTTCAGAAAGTGTGAAATTCTGCCAACAGTGTTCAAAAACTAAAAGGATGTCATTCTCCCAGCATTATGCAAGCACACACCTAATGCAGAAATTAATCAATTGCTTCAGCAACAAGCTGACACCTTTACACCTTTTTATGTACCTAAAGTGAAGTGGTAATCAGAGAATTTACCCAGCACATTGCCCAGATTGTAGAGTATCCGCCCGTCATGCTTGTTTCAAATGCAACTCTTAGCTCAGCATTCTCCAACCTCCAACGTGTTGGAATATAACTTTCAGAAGCCCAGCATGTCCAATTTCTAACACAAAACTCTTGGGAGGGAAGCAGGTTGAGGAAGGCTGATCCAGGAACTCATTTTGCACAACATAATCCAAATGTGTTGTGAGGCCTTTTAATGGAAATATTTTGGAGTGTGTAAAAATAATTCAGTCACCCATATGCTTTGTGTGCACTCTCATTTTTCATAAAGTCTCCCAAGGCTCTAGTCTTCACACTGGACTAATGGCCTGCAACATTTCCATCAAAGAAGAAAAAATTCAAGACAGATTGTGCATTAGAGGGTGCACACTTTTCCGCTTGTATTTATTTCACCTTAACAATCATCCAAATACCTAATTTCTGCAAATTTAGTGGGGGGGAAAACATAAAACAAATGGACAGCTTATTTCCCCTTTGTTGTACCTCGGGCAGATTTCAGCAAGCAAACTGTTTTTTTTTTTCTTGGAAAAAAATGTCCATTAATTGTAGTCCATTAATACAATTGCCTAAAAATCTGTTCTGGAAAGTCCGGGGAGTGTCCGGAACAGAATGAGATGAAATGATGTGGAGACACATTTGAGGACAATAAAAAGATGAAGATTCCCTTGAGTTGAGCTTGACCCTGGTGACCTCATAGACACAATTATGCAACAGTATGGAACTGGTTTGTCACTGCTTTTTTCCTGCATTTTTTAAAAAAAACTTACCCATCTAGCTTACAGTCCTGGGACTTCCTTGATGTCTCCCACTCAAGTAATAACCAGATCTAAGTCTCTCTATCCATCCTGAGATCAATCAAGGACAGTTAGAGGTTGCCATATGCTGTGGTCACACATCACTGAAATCAGGGGCCTTTGGATTAAGTTGATTTAAATGGAGAGCAAATATACTGCTGTCAGCAAAGAGTTATAATATAGTGTTCCCTCCTCCAACATATAAAACACTGAACCCTCAAGAATATCTCATGACAGTTTTGTTGTCTCTTGCTTGACCTTAGATGAGTTCAAGAGTTCGGTCTGAGGTTTTGGTGCAAGATATGGTATAAGAGTTGTCTTTAAGAGATGACAATGACCTCTTTGGATGCCCACACTTGATTTGATCTAAAGCCCAATTCTATGTTTTGTTTGTGCATTTATCGGTTTTTGTAATCTGATATAAGGTCTTAGGATACGATATCTGAAGAACTGAGGGAGTTGATAAATTAGAGAACATTCTCAGAGGATTTTTATCATCTGTGCACTAGTTCTGCAGAAAACATTTAGCACCAGAAAATAAACTAATGTGACACATAGAGGTAAACAACATTTACATACCATTCATAAGAGACAATAGAAAAGCCAGAAGACCAGAACACCTCCTTGCCAGCAATCATCACCCAGATATGCAAGGATTAACACCAGGATTAGCACCAGAGGAACAATCAAACAGCACAATAGACCCTAGTCAAGGAACTGTTAACTCAGTCAATCAACCAAGTAGCAAACAACAGCCCAATCAAGGAACTCCTAAGGAGAGAACAACTCCTCCACCAACACAGGCAGGACAAGCCATGGTATATAAACAGAGAGCAAGTCCCACTCCCTTTTTGCACTGAAGATGTTGCCTAGCCTGGCAATGAAACGTCTGCAAGAAAACAACAAGGCTCAGAGAGCACCAAGGACTCCACAGTTCAACCCTGAGCTACAAATATTCTCTTCGATTGAAACTAATGTGAGCATGATCCCCCTTCTTAAGTATGGTAAGACTCCAGGACAGGTGAAGATAGCATTGATAAGTTCTTTGCTTCAGCTGCTGCAGAATATAAAATAAAACAGAATTCTAAGGGTGAAGCATTTTAATTTAAATTTTCAGAGAAGCAAAAAGAGATCTGTTTTTAATCTCTTCCACACAACTGCTAGTGCATGAAAGAAGATATAGTGAAATGAAATGGATAAAATGAGGCCTGGCTGCCAAAACCTGCAACCCACTTCACAAATTTAATAGCATGAATCTCACAGATTCCATACACGCCCTGCCTGCATGAGAGCACAGGGTACAACTGGGTGGGCTGGCTTCATTTACCAAGCACAAAGGGCCTTTGTATAACCTTGTTAAGATATAATTTAAATGTAATACAGTTGAAGTTTTGCATTTAATGCACTTTGCACCGCAGATGTACACGCTCTCCCCCTCGCCTTATTTCCTCACTGGCTTTATTGTATGGTAAATCTTGTAAAAGCAAAGTCTTGTACATGGATATCTTCCAAGCGTGTCAATAACATTTCATTTTACAAAGCTTGAATGTCACGTATTATTTATATGCATGTTGACTACAGCACTGCTGACAAAAGTTAATTGCAGAACTGTCAGCATGGAGCATTTCTTTACAGCTCCACATTTGCCATTAACTAAATAATCTTCCAGGAACTGTAGATTTCGGCTAGATGGGAAGGGAAACCAGTGTCTCCAAATAGAACAGCCAGCTGCAGCTTGTGCGCATCTGGATCATGCGTAAGATGGAAGGCAAAATAGATGGCAGGTGATTTAATCAAGATTTGATTGAAGGCTTGGTACAGTGAAGTAGATCTTTTTCCACAGGTTGGTTGAGCCTCACCTGCACTTGCTTAACCCAACCCAGAGAACGCAACTAACAGTTCCCAGAGGCTGTGCATCGCAGTGTCCAAGGCTGCTTGATCCCATCTCTGAGGAACTCTGCTATTTATTGGAACGTAGCCTGATGCCTGCTGGAATAGTAATACAATTCCCCAACCCTTGTGATTGATATTATTATCATCCATCATCCATCATCCATCATCCATCATCCATCATCCATCAATCATATTTTATTTATTATTTATTTATTACATCATAATTATATAGCCTCCCATCTCACAGAGAGTGACTCTGGGTGGCATACAACACTCAATTAAGAAGAAAACCAATAAATACATATAAAACAATCATCATTAAAAACGATAAAAGAAACTATTAAAAGCACACAGAACAAGAGAGGATGATGTTAACCGTAGCAAGGGAGCCATCGCAAAACCTCCACAAATTTTACCCCACAAAGCAGCAGTAATTCCTTCTGTGATGCTTGGCTCTTCCTGCGAAATATTTCACAAATGCTGGGGAAACTCCGTAGACTTGCAAATCCAAACAGGCCAGACCGTCCCCTTGATTGCTGGGAAAGAATTTTGTTCAGCAGGAACATTGACTTGGAAGAATTGAGAAGGCTCCTGGCCAACCTCCGCTATGCTATTTATTGAAATTCAGGCCAGGAGGTGCCAATTGAAAAGAATATTGATTGAGATTGGCCGCCAGGTGTTGTGCTGAGCCTCAAGATTTAAAGAAAATACTTCTTATTTGCAATAAGAACCTGGGGCTTTTCTGATAATTGATAGTAAACAAACTGATTATTTTGTTGACGAGAGAATTGCTGTTCCTATTGTTTCCTAGGGTGATTTTATGATGCCTTCATAAAAGCTTTTAAAACACCCTCTGGCATGTTTTTTTAAAAAATAAATTGGACGGCAGGTAGCCATCAGCATACATTACTACTCCACTTTGTTTTATGGTTTGGGGTCTTATTATGTGTTCCCATGATTCCCTATGGCTGTAGCACTTGAAAAGTGGTTTCTAAAGACATTTCCCACTTCATGCATAGCTCTGGCTTCTGGAAGTGGGCTTCTGCCTCTTTGACGGGGTTGACATGTCTCTGAAGGAGCAGGCCCACAATGTGGGTCTTCCTTGCTTCCCTGTTGTCTCTGGAGTCTCCGGTGGTAACAGTAACAACAAGTGCATTTGCACAATTAGGGCCAACCAGCCAACTGTGACCATTCCTTTGTGTAGAAGAACTAGCTCTGGCCTTGAGAAGGAAGCGGGCAGGTGAAACAGTGGCTCAGTCCTGGGAAAGTAGAACGTGTGAGAAAGAGGCCCCGAACAACCCCACCTTGACTTTGCTGTCTTAGAAAGGGGCAGTTGAGGTTTCAGACAGGCTTTCAAGATTCTGTTAAATACCTTACAACAATAAAGTAGCATTCCTGAAATCCCTGCTCTTTCTATTCCTTGACCTGGCCTACCTTGAAGTTCTGAAACTGAGCCAGTTGGTGTCTATGAAGGTTCTCAGTCATCCAGGTGGAATTGTCTGTAGCTTGAATCATGTCAACTGGATTTCTATTTTCTCAGTGGAAACGTTTCGCTCCTTATCCAAGGAAGCTCTGAAGAAGCTCCTTGGATAAGGAGCGAAACGTTTCCACTGAGAAAATAGAAATCCAGTTGACATGATTCAAGCTACTGAGCCAGTTGGTGTTAGCTAAAATTACATATGACTAGCAAATATTACAATTACATAATTAAAATTACATAAGACTAGCAGAACACATCCATGGACACCAACTAGCAGTCAGAAGACATGATGAAAACTCCTTAATCTCACAACACATGGACAGACTTAACCATACTTTCAACTGGGAAACTGTGAGCATCTTAAACGAAGCCAAGTCCAAAAACGCTAGAGAATTCCTGGAAGCTTGGCACTCAGACAAAGCAGCCATCAACAGACACATAGAGGTAAACAACACTTACATACCATTCATAAGAAACAATAGAAAAGCCAGAAGACCAGAACACCTCCTTGCCAGCAATCAACAACAAGTTATGCAAAGATTAACAGCAAGATTAGCAGCAGAGGAGCAATCAAACAGCACAATATATCCAAATCAAGGAACTATTAACTCAGTCAATAAACCAAGCAGCAAACAACAACCCAATCAAGGTACTACCAAGGAGAGTACAACACCCCCACCAACACAGGCAGGACAAGCCAGGGTATATAAACAGAGAGCAAGTCCCACTCCCTTTTCGCACTGAAGATGTTGCCTAGCCTGGCAATGAAACGTCTGCAAGAAAACAACAAGGCTCAGAGAGCACCAAGGTCTCCAAAATTACATATCTTAGTTTCATGCTGGGTTGATTACTGCAGTGTGTGCCAAAGGGGGCTGCTCTTGAGAAATGTCTATGTTTCAGTTGGTCATAAATGTGGCAGCCAGGCTGCTAATTGATTTATTATATTGGGAACATGTTACATGTATGTTGGAAGACCTTCACTGCTGGTCAATTGTCTCTGGATACAATTTGAGGGGTCAATTTTGACTTTTAAATCACTGGGGTTGATTACTTGTGACTAGCTCAACATGAACCTGTCCAGATTCAAGATGAGTCTGAAGATTCTGTCAAGATGAGCAGAAGAAGACCTTTTAGAGTTGGGCTCACTTTCCCAGGTCCATTGATTGAACACATAGAAAAGTCTTCTCATGGATGATCTCAAGTTAGGAGAAGTTATGCTCTCATCTGCCAGTGATTCTTCTTTTAAAAAAGGAATCAAGGTCTTCCAATTAGCCAGTCTTTTTCATTTTAAATTGGTTAATATGGCATTGACCTGTTTTTGTCACATTTTAGCTTGTTTTATTTTTTCATTATTTGCTGTCTTGAGTGCATTCTGGGCAAAAAGACAGGATATAATTGAATAATAATGGAAAAGAACCAGACAACCCTGAACATTTTCAAATGGTATGAACCAGCACAAGACAGTTCTCTTTTTAAGGGTGCAAAAGTATTCAAAAAATAGCCATTTTGAAAAGAAACTTATTTTCAAGGTGATCAACCAGTATTCAGTTCTAACAGTAAAGCACTGCCATATACACTGGAGTCTTACCCTGACTGATAAAGAAGAAGAAAAAATCCATAATTTATCCAATAGCAGCAGAAAATGAGTTCTAATTTTTATATTGTATACAAAATGTGATATTGCTGCTCTCTGGGCACATTATTATTATTCATATAGAAAGATTCATTTTCAGAAACAGTAAATTGTAAGGATTAATGAAAAGATAGAATTTATTATGGTCACAGACCAGAGTTCAAAATAAAACATGCTAAGAATAAATAAGAATAAAAACACAAAATGGGATAAGAATGTTACACTTGGTGGTAGATTCATAAGTGGGCAGTCAGAGTCTGTTTAATTTTACAGGCAGTAGAACAGAATCTGGCTGTCATAGTGATCTGATAACAGTGACTACATAAAAGGGATCAGAAGTTCCCAGGTGTTTTACTAATGAGGAGTTATAAGGCAGGTCTTAGGATCCTTATAGAGCTGGGTTTCTCAACCAGGGTTCCGTGGACCCCTAGGGTTCTGCGAAAGGTCACTAGGGGTTCCCTGGGAGATCACAATTTATTTAAAATATATTTCAAATTTGGGCAACTTCACATTAAAGAAGTAAGTTTCATTCTTTATTTTCAGTTTGTTAATGCACATATACGGGCCTACCCTTGAAACGAATATCATCATTTTGTAACTTCTGGCTTATGTTTGAGCCTGAATGTGCAGGGGTCCCCCGAGGCCTGAAAAATACTTCAAGGGTTCCTCCAGGGTCAAAAGGTTTTGAGAAAGGCTGTTCTAGAGGGTACAGGATAACAGGATATGAGCTGTAGTTTCAATAGTCCCTTGTCTGCAGGGGCACAGTCTTAGCTCATGGGGAACCTTTTTTATATTGGCCCTCCAAAACTGCTGTGCGGACAGTGCTGAACCATCTTAAAGTTATGCTTCTTGGAATTTGGAGGCGGTTGTGGGATGCAAATGTCTCACTGATTTGAAAAAGGGGGCTTGACTGCTCAGAAAATGTGCTTGGATCAAGCAGACGGATTCATTGATGAAAAGTAGGAAAGAACTGTAGATATAAAAGTTACTGAAATCATAACCTGCTTATGGACAGTAGGAGTCTATGTGATGGTCTACTTCATATTTAATCTTAGATCAGTTTCAATCTTCCAGATTTATATCCATCATATCTCTCAGCAAGATCCTGAGTCAGTCCTACACTTTTGTCTCCTGGCTCTTTATGGCTGTGACAGCAAAAAGAGATGGCACCATGCCGCCTATTGAGTTTGTGGTTCTTAAAATGTGCCCAGCTGTGGGTAGCTGTATCTCTGTTACCAACACTGTTACCCCCCGCCCCCCGACACACACACACACTGCAGCATATTTCATCCATCTTTTGCAGGTGGCATTTACTGCTCCTTCAATATTGGGGCATTGATCTTTTACAAACATCAGGAAGAAAAAGACTGTAGAGCATTCTTTTAAGGAATTGTGCGTTTAAGCATTCACGAATCTTTCCATTGTACTGTTGTAATTGAATCAATATTTCTCAACATTTTGTCAGTTAATAGAGAGCTTTACAAGAGGAAGAACAGAAAGAAACAACCACTAATCAAACTTAATAACAACCATACTGATGAAAATAAAGAATACAGTGAGAATTTTTCCCATTCCTACAGGCTCACTGATTCTGTGAGAAATATCCAGCCAATCTGGATTCACCTGGGAGTTGTTCCTCAAACTATGAAGCAATAATGGAAATAAACGTTTGTTAATAAATGATTAACTGCAGAACTTGTACTAAAGCACAATATTTTGGTTAACATCCTAGCTTGTTCTCTTGTAATCTTTGCCAAATCTTTTTCACTGTTAATATCTTCCAGACTGTATCTTCTTAAAGGACTTCTATGCTCACAACCCAACTGGTTTGGTCATTTGAATATTTTCCCAGCACACAATAACCACTATTCACATGTAGCTAGAAGAGAAGCAAAGATTTGGAGAGATTGATTGTATGCTGGGGCAATTACCTAATTAGCCTAGTTCTTTTAATGGATTTTTCTATACTGAATTGCATTTTTATGATTTTACTGTAAATCATTTTAGGAATTCTTAACTAAATGAAAACCAGTATAAGAATCTTTAATTAATCAATAAATCAAGACAATCAATTATGGCCTTTTAAGATTTGGCAGCACTGTTTAGAGTGTTATGTTCAAGTGATTCTGCAGGAAAACCATATATATGCAAGATTGCAAGAGGTGACAAAATGATGTCTGTGGTGGCTTTTTCACATGTGCATAAGCCTACTGAAGGCTCCAGGTTCAACATGTTCCATACAAAGCGTCTTTCTCATGGAAGACATTTGAAGCATTTTTTGAGGAATATTTGAACACATACAAAGAAGGCAATCAAGTTTTCTTACCATTTTGCTTCCTGGACAGATGGGACACCGAGCTAATGATCAGTGCCGGACTGACTTGGCAAGAAATGTCTGTGGAATGCCAACTTTTAATATCTTCAAGATATTTAATAGTATCTTGAAGCATTGTCATCCTATTAATCCAATTATACCGCAGTCTAAATACAGAGATTTTATCTCTTTTCTTTGCAGAATGCATTGGCACCATGGAACTCATCAAAAGTTCCAGATGGCCTGGATCACGTTTTCTAAAAATGAATCACAGCCAGGAAAATGCTACCCATATTCTCATTTACAGATACAGGTACATCCATCATCTCTCCTCAAGGCAAATACACAGGTATCACACAAGCTACAGCCAAGTCATGTATATTTCAGGTAAGTGGTTAACTCCTTGGAGGAAAATGTCACACAGAAAGGTAGGCCATTGAAGAACAAGGAACACTGCAAAAACCTTACTACAGCTGAAGAAGCCTGAGGGGTAACCACCAGATTTCAAAATAGTACATTTAAGTATCTGCAGATTGCGGAAATATTCCTGGAGTTAATAACACATTGACATTTCTAATAGAAACACAGACGTCTTGGTTTAATATCTCAGCTGCTTCAAATTGCACCATCCCAGAACTTGGCAGGCAGATTGTCAGCCTCAGTGCCTTTCCTTGATCTGTTTTTAAAAGATTAGGGTGTTTCTAAATGTTTAAGGCAAGAAGCACTAACACAGCCATCTTTTACCATTCTGACAAGGTCTTTATAATATAATTCTCATTTTTTTTCCCTTAAAGGCTAGGAGAAAAGAAAGCCGCTCTTCAATTCAGTTTATGTTCCAGATGATTATCAATTATTCTTGAATTTGAAACTAAGAATAAACAAGATTGTAATGAAATATTTCTGGAGAATACAGTCTTTGTATATAGTGCACTGCTTAATGGATTCATTTTGCGAGCCCAGCAGTGATAGGATCCCATGATACATTTATACCGGCTTGTTATTCCCACAATATGTACAGTCCAGGTGCCCGGTGTCTGCGTGGGGAAGAAGAGGCTGAGATTCAATCCCAACAAGATGGAGCCGGGTGGGTTCAAAGGTTGGCCACTTCGAGTGGGATTCATCATTAATTCTGAATGGGGTTGCACTCACCATTGGAGATGATTCCCAATCAGGAGTCTTCTTACACTTACAGCTCCTGCTTGAGGAGCAGGTGGCATCTGTAGCTAAGGGAAACTTCACTCAGCTCCGTCTACTGTACCAACTGCAACCTCTTCTGAAACAGCAGCCGTTACTCACTGTCACCTCTAGACTGGACGAGTACAATGCACTCTATCTGGGGCTGCCCTTGAAGTGTACTTGGAAGCTGCAGCTAGTCAACAGTTGATGTTGTTGTTGTTGTTGTTGTTGTTGTTGTTGTTGTTGTTATTGTTCTACCTTTTTAATATATAACTCAAGGTGGAAAACATACCTAATACTTCTGCTTCCTATTTTCCCGACAACAGCAAGCCTGTGAGGTGGGTTGGGCTGAGGGAGAGGGAGAGGGACTGGCCTAAAGTCATCCAGCTGGCTTTCATGCCTAAGGGAGGCCTAGAATTCAGTCTCCTGGTTTATAGATCAGCACCTTAACCAGTTCACCAAACTGGCCCTCGGTTGTCTTTACAGATTGTCATATTCTGGATTTGAATACAGTGTCTCAGGTTATGATGGGTGCTCCTTGAGGCACCCATGCAACACCTTTACTCTAAGAGCAGCACTGGTTGCCAGTTGGCTTCTGTGTATTGTCTGTCTGTTTGTTTGTTCCTTTGGGTCAATGTTGACTCCTGGCAACTTCCTGGACAAGTCCCTGCAGTTTTCTTGGCAAGATTTTGAAAGTGGTTTGCCATTGCCTCCTTCCTAGGGCTGAGAGAGAGTGACTGGCCTACGGTCATCCAGCTGGCTTCGTGCCTAAGGCAGGACTAGAACTCACAGTCTCCCAGTTTCTAGCCTGGTGCCTTTAATCACTACAGCAAACTGGCTCTCAACTGTCCTTACAGATTGTCATATTTTGGGGCCACAGAAGCACACCTTTTCAGCTGCTACCCCTTCCTCTAGAGTAGCACTTTGCCTGATGTGTGATCAGCCCCTTCCTTTCTGACTTTTAGGAAGCTAGTGAAAACTTGGTTATTCTATCAAGCTAGGGAGGCTGGTTGGTTGGTTGGTTGGTTGGTTGGTTGGTTGGTTGGTTGGTTGGTTGGTTGGTTGGGGTGTGTGTGTGTGTGTGTGTGTGTGTATATATATATATAAAATATATAGTATATGTATAGTATAGTATAGTATAGTATAGTATAGTATAGTATAGTATAGTGTGTGTGTGTGTGTGTGTGTATGTATGTGTGTGTGTATGTATGTATGTATGTATGTATGTATGTGTATATATATATATATATATATATATATATATATATATATATATATATATCAACTTGTATTACCGCACCATCTCCCCCAAGGGGGACTCTGGGCGGTTTACAATACAACAATTTAAAAACTTTAAAAATAACTACAATTTAAAATACATTACAAAACTAATAAATTAAATATAAAAAATCCAATAGGCGATAGATGTTCTCATTAAAAGGGCTCTATGGCACCAGCCATCCCCAAGAGGAACTGTTCCCATCCCCATCCCACGCGAGGTGGCAAAGCCAGGTCTTTAAATTCTTCCGGAAGGACAGCAGCGATGAGGCCTGTCTCACCTCTGGGGGCAGAATGTTCCAAAGAGTGGGAGCCACCACGGAAAAGGCCTGCCTTCTGGACCCCGCCAAACGACACTCCCTTGACGACGGGGTCCGAAGCATGCCCTCTCTACATGATCGAGTGGGACGGTTTGAAGATGGTTTGTTGTAACTGCCTCTTGGTTGGCAGTGTGGCTCTCTTTTTATTATGATTAATATTGTTAGTCATGACTCCTGATTCCACAGGAATACTTCTAGTGGTTGCTTTAATTGATTGTATGATTTTAATCCAAATGACCTCTTGGGGAGTTGTATGCTGCGCAGAGTTGGCAGATTGGAGTGCCCTATAAGCCTTGCAAATAAACAAACATGCAACAACAACAAACGATAGTGCCATGCCATCATCCCCACTTTGATAGCAAATTCATATGCAGGAAACATGGTGTCTGGAGAGTGTTGATTACCCAGATTGTGACAAATCATCTTGCTGGGAACAAGAAGTGTAAGATTACATTTTCCACAGCCAGCTAAATCTCAGTTAAAGGACTTGCTGTATTGCTATTATAGCTCTTGAATGATCTTCCTGCGCTTCTAGCTTCACGAGCATTCAGTAGCCTCTTTCACAAACCCTACTGTATCCATATCGCAAATGATATATGAAATACTATGCACTGAGCTATTACCATATGTTGAAGTAGAAAAGAAATGTTCAGGACATATTTTGCTCTCGACAAAAATGCATCTAAATGGAATTTTAAACAGTTAGAAGCTAGTCTGTTTGCATATATACACATCACTTATGCATTCACTCACATCACGTATTTTATGTTTGAACTGCTGCACAGATATTATACTCATTCCTGAGAATGACCATCAGCTGACAGGCAAAATGAAACACACCTCCTCCTATTTTTAATACAACTCCTGCAAGAATTATAGCAAGAAAGGAACCATCTGCTCTCTATAGTTTATTAACTGCACATAATAATCCAACCTCCCGAAGAAACGGACTGTGTGTCATCCCTTTTAAAAGTGGAGGAGGAGAGAAAATACCCTGTAGTTTATTACAGGAAAGCTGTAGTCATAAAATCTGCAGTCATCACTGCAGCTTGAGATATTTTTGCTTAATGAAGTCTTTACAGCATCCCTTTAGGATATCTCAAGCTGCAGTGATGCCTGATGCCGTAGAGAATCACTTCTCCGCCTTTTAAGGTGATACTGTTCCAAGTGGTTAATTTACCCTGAAAAGTTCATCCCCATATTTGCTTAAATATGGGTTAATCTATTGTTCTGTTTTCTCTCTTGGATGTACAGTATCACATCCTGGGTCCCAGTTGATGACATGCATTCTAGAAGCAGATGAAAATAAGAGCTAACTTTTATATTTCAGAGGGAAAGACCTGGTTACTTACGTGTAACTGAAGTTCTTTGAGTGGTCATTCACACACATGGGCTAGACACTTGTCAGAGCCTGTTTGGAAACATCTACAGCTGATAGAATTCTTGGTGGGAGCCAAGCTCCATGTGTAGCTCCCACTGAATCCTTCCAGTTGTTCTCAATCCCACAAAGATAGTACCTTTGTTCTTGGAGTTCATCTATTCTTCCAGAGGTTTTCCTTTTTCCCCACTTGGTTCTACTTTGTTTTATCTTAATATTTTTAAGTAGTTGTCTTTTGCCTGTTTCATACACGGTGGATTTAAAATGCAGACTACAGTCCCAACCCGCTTCATGGCTTCAACCATGTGGCCTTGAAGGCCTCCTGCTGCAAGTGCCAGTGTGAGAGTAACAAACTTTCCACCTCAGATAGACACAGGGTTGCGTCTTGTGCCTTGGGAATTTAAGCACTGTGGGCATTTACAGAACTGGATCAACGCAATCCTTCTTCTCCCTTGCAACCTCTCCTGGAGAACATCAGATTTTGAGGTCCCTGCGGCCTCTTTGTCTTGAGGACCTGAGAAAAGGGAGTAGGAGGATAGAGATCTCAAGAGGAAAGCTTCACTATGTGTTTGTGAAGGACACCTGCTACATGTCTGTCTGATTGCTTCCATCAACAGTGATGAAAAGCTTCATATTACATCCACTTCTGCATAGCCACCTGGTAGATACAAAACAGTAGCCAAACAAGAGACTTGATAGTACAGTCCTATTCATGGCCGTTGAGAAATACGTTCCCTTGTCTTGAAGCAAGAGTTAGTCCAAGCTATGGGTCTACAAGGGTCATAACACAATTCAAGTATTAGAAGCAATTGGCAGAAGAAACACTTGCAAGAGCCAAGTATGCCCATCAAGCTCTATGTAAACACAATGTCTCTGGAGTGCAAAATCACCATTACATTATTTCAAATTCCAGATCTCCCTATCTATGATTTTCTGTAATATACCTATGATTTTCACTGTGGCTGACACTTAAATTGCACATTTGCTAATGTGGGTAAGTGTCCTGAATAAGTAGCATGGCTAAAATTATTATTCCCCAGAGGTATATACACTACCTTAGAATTTAAAACACAATGCACATATCTATCTCATGTTTCTCATGTTTTTGAAGTAGCTTGTAACAGCAGGGAGTGAGGAAAAGAGGGGTGGGAAGACTGTATATAGACATAAAGTAATGCTGGAGGAAAGAAAAAAACCTAAATAAACAATAAGAAATAGTCACCAATGCTTACCAACAGGCCTTCATGGACCATATAAACACTATAGATGCCAACATTAGGTTCACCAGATAAGACACCAAGGACAACAGACTGGCATTCCTAGACTGTGAAGTCCTCATTGGGACCGGTGGCAAGCTAGAAATAGGGACCTACAGGAAACCCACACACACAGATCAATATCTGATGTTTGACTCCCACCATCCACTGCAGCACAAACTAGGAGTCATCAGGACATTGTCACACAGAGCAGAAACCATCCCCACCTCCATGGATTCCAAAAAGAAAGAAAATCAGCACCTGAGAACAGCTCTGAAGGCCTGTGGATATCCAAATTGGGCCTTCACTAAATCTAAATCTACCAGACCTAAAACAGTGACAGATACGGCTGAGACTCAGAGTAAACGGAAGAACCTGGTCATTCCTTACATGGCTGGCGTGTCTGAAAAGATAAAAAGGATATTTGGCAAACACCACATACCTGTATATTTCAAACCCACCAACACACTGAGACAGAGGCTTGTACACCCCAAAGATCAAACTCCAAAACACAAGAAAAGCAATGTAGTTTATGCAATCCAGTGCAGTGAGGAGTGCTCTGAACTCTACATTGGAGAAACCAAACAACCTTTGTACAAGAGGATGGCCCAACACAGGAGAAGTAACACCACAGGACCAGAGTCAGCAGTTTATCTTCATCTAAAGGAAAAAGGACACTCATTTGAGGACATTAATGTTCACATTTTAGACAGAGAAGATAGGTGGTTTGAGAGAGGGGTCAAGGAATCCATTTATGCCAACTTGGAAAATCCTTCCTTGAATAGAGGTGGGGGCCTCAGGCACAATCTTTCCCCTATTTTCCTTCCTGCTTTGTCTTCTGTGCCTAGGAAGATTAAGACCATTTCGCAAGCTCAACAGCAGCATGGTAATCTTAACGATCCTCCTTTAGATGATAAAGGGACTTAAAATAACATCTCAATATAACCATGACCTAGCCCCAGGTGCAAGGTCACACAGCCACCTAGAAACATATTTAAGGATTCCCTTACTAACTTTGCTCAGACTGAAGAAGCTCCTTGGATAAGGAGCGAAACGTTTCCACTGAGAAAATAGAAATCCAGTTGACATGATTCAAGCTACAGACAATTCCACCTGGATGACTGAGAACCTTCATAGACATATCACCAATGCTTAGAAAAACCCTCATAGTCAGTATCAGCTTACAGGTAGTCCTCGACTTACGACCATTCGTTTAGCGACCATTCAGTTATGACAGTACTGAAAAAAGTTAATTACAAGCGGTCCTCACACTTACGACGGTCACAGCATCCCTGCGGTCATGCAATCAAAATTCAGGCACTTGGCAACTGGCATCTATTTATGACGGTTGCAGCATCCTGGGGTCATGTGATCACCATTTGCAACCTTCCGAGCTAGCTTCCAACAAGCAAAGTCAATGGGGGGAGCCGGATTCACTTAATGACCGCAGTGATTCACTGAATGTCTATGGCAAAAAAGGTCGTAAAATCGGGCATGACTCACTTAATGACCACCTCACTTAGCCACAGAAGTTCCGGTCCCAATTGTGGTCATAAGTCGAGGACTACCTATATTAAGAAAGTCTCACTAGAGAGAAATCCCAAAGATCTCAAAACATTAGCAAAGGTTTTATAATAATTGGTGGAGGGCCTGCTACATGGTTGTACTGTCAGGAAAATGAATGGTGATCTCCCACAGATTATGGTGTTTTTTTTCACTTTAAATCGTTTCTGTTATTTTTAATCTATCTATCTATGAAGGTTCTCAGTCATCCAGGTGGAATTGTCTGTAGCTTGAAACATGTCAACTGGATTTCTATTTTCTTAGTGGAAACGTTTCGCTCCTTATCCAATGTTATTTTTAATGTTTTAATGAATTTTGTGGTTATATTTTTTGGTTATTTTTTGTATCATTTTTTGTGTTTTCAACTTTGTCAGCCACCCAGAGTCATGGAAGTGAGATGGGCAGTATATAAGGTTAACAAATAAACAAATAGGTAAAAAGTAAAGGTAAAGGTTTCCCCTGCACAGTCGTGTCCGACTCAAGGGGGCGGTGCTCATCTCCATTTCTTAGCCGAAGAGCCAGCGCTGTCCGAAGACGCTTCTGTGGTCATGTGGCCAGCATGACATGCACGGAATGCTGTTACCATCCTACCGAAGTGGTACCTATTCATCTCCTTGCATTTGCATGCTTTCGAATTGCTAGGTGGGCAAGAGCTGGAGCGAGTGCGGGAGCTCCCTCCGTCACGCGGGGCTAGGGATTCGAACCTCCGAACTTGCGATCTTTTGATCGACAAGCCTGGCATCTTAACCGCTGAGCCATCGCACCCCCTAAATAAATAGGTAGTGTGGCTGCTTCTAGCTCTGGAGAAAAGATGAGGATTCAGTCTAATAAAATTAATAATATTGTCAGGTGTTAATACTGTTTGAACAGGGAAAAAAAATCTATGGTACGTTGCTCCATGCCCATATAGGGCTTAGCAGCCTAAAAACATGTAGCTAGAACTATACAGTCCCACTTCAAATCCAGTTCTAAAAATTACGAGAGAAAGAAGTAGAATAAAACAGGGTAGGGCCTAGGCTGCTTCTGGGAATAAGCGTGGAGCCAGGAAGCCAGGTTCCCTGTTCCAATTGAAACAGGGGCTGGAGGGTGGCTGGGTCGGTGGGTGGGTGGCTGGGGAACCTGGTTTGTTGGAAAGCGAGCAAAGCACCAAGCTTTGTAGCATTGTATCCATGCCTCTGGATCCCACAAGGATGGTGGGGACATCCCTGGGTGCCAGTTCATCTCTTGGCAGAGGGGAGCTTTCCAAATGCATCACCACCCCTACACCACAGCAGCAGTTCTGTCCATATCTCCCACCAAACTTCCCACCAAGCCCCTGTCTATCTCTGGACTAGAACAATCCCATCGAAAGATAATAAAGCACATTTTTTCTTAGGTCTTCATATATATATTGGTGGGAAACCTGATACCAGGATGCAGGAACAGCCATATCTACCAAAATTGCAGATTTTACCGTGTCTACCAATCTCAGGGGAAATGCTCATTTCCTGGCAAATGACTCCGAAAGTAGCACATGCTTCTTCAGAAGCATGGTGGGAAATAATTCCAGCTACCGGCTTACTGGATACTTCTGTTTTAAGGCCGCTTTGTCATTTCTGTTAGTCTGCAATTTCTCAGGGCTGTATTCTGTGTTAATTATCAACCCTGTCAAGAAACAAGCTGTCTTAAATCCATCACCTGCCACAACCTCTAACTATCCTAAGTGTCTTCTGCTTCTCTTCATTAGCTTCATTTGACAACTATCACTGCAATCCATATATCGGCTTTGCTCTCCTGGCTGACTTCTCTCTGTCTTCCTTAACAAGGAGGACACAAACCTGCCTTCAAGGGAGTAACGCAGTCACACAGTATTTGTATCAGAACCCACAAAGAGTTTCTTAACGCTGCTGTAATCACATATATATCAGACAAGCATACACACCTATTCAAACACACACAACCATACATGCATGCAGTGCTCTGAATTTTGATTTCTGAAAAGTTCTTGAAGAACATCAACTTAGCAGCTTTCTGTAACTCTAAAGCTGACGGGATCTGCAGAGAGTTCCTGCAAGATCCAGGGAAATAGCTCTTCCCACTCATACACAGAAACACTGGCTTAATTTTCATTTTAATGGCCAAGGTAGGACTCACTATAAATAAACCAAAATGATTTAACTTACGTAATATTTCCTAAGGAGAAATACAATTTTATGCCTCTAAATTATTTGAAAGGACAGGAAATGGATATTACCTCTTTTAACACTTTGAATTAAAACTGTTCCTCACCAAGGATGCCCATAAAGTAGAAGTTCTCGAATGCTGGTTTTAAACTGCTACTTGAAAATTAACTTCTTCAACATGCTAGCCATGTGGTGAACGGAATTGTGAAAGGAACACTTGAGACCAACACCCACTTTTGTGTCCCTCATACAACTGGTAATAATTTTGTTTCCATACTTTCTCTCTCTCACGAACACTTATATCTCTTTCCTTGTTGGGTGTTTTCAACCCTTTTCTGTCTGGCTTCCATTCTTTTATTCTGTGAGGGGAAAAAAATCATGCTGAAGTCAGCAATGATCATCTAGCTGCTATATTGAGCACCCTTTATTCTGCTCTAGTTCTCCTTGAATTCTTACATTATTTGAAAAATCGGACCTTCCATAATAGCCTGCAAATTTGTTACTGTGTAAGAAAAATTAAGCAACAGGATGCCAAAGAACGATGGGCTTGACAGTCCCTACACATCATGCCTCTTCTAAAACTGAAAAAAAGAGCCTCTTTCTAGTTGAGCTTGATTCCAGGTGTCCTCATGAAAACATCCATGTAGATTTCCAGAACCAGCACACTTCATCACTGCCTTTTTCTGAATGACTTTTCCCCTTCTCAGTCTAATCTACAGCTCTAGCAGATCCCGGTGGTTTCCCATCCAAATACTCACTAGATCTGACCCTGTGTAGCTTTTTGAGATTAGCCAAAGTTGACTAACCGAGCCAGTTTCCCAAAGCTTCTTGTAGTGTGATTTAAGAGAATGCTCTTTAAGCCAAAGAAAATAGGGGGGGGGGCAGGAGTTCAGTCTCTCGGGCATACTGAAAATAGTTCCAGGGATCTTGGCCATTCTATTCTGAGCTGTTCCCTCATTTGTTTTATACAATCTCTCAGTCTTGCTCTTCCTGAGCCAACTTCCTTTGGATGTACTCCAAGGCCTTTTTCTCTGTTTTTTCTTCACTTTCTCAGTGTTGTCCCTTTTGGTAACTCATTCATTGCCATAGTTGTATTTACCATTTATTCAGCTACTCTGTTTATTCCCTCCAAGGGGAAAGCTTTAATTCAGGATCCTACTTTATAGTTCTGAAGGCACAAGTCTGAAAGAGAAGTGAAGATGCAGAGGACTTCTTGGTCAGCTAAATGGTGTTAATACAACAGCAAATTCTAAGTATTAGAACTGCTGTGGATGCCAGTTTTCCATCATTTATCTAGACAATTTTGCCCCCTCCAAATGCTTTTTCCTTTGCTCATGGCCCATTCACTTAATGAAGTGAAATTAATTTACAGTAATAGGAAATTTTCGGCAGCACTATCTGCAAAAAAGGAGAGGGTTTAATATGGGAAGAACAAATGGCCTTTTCGTGCAAGAGTGACTGCATCCACTGTAACGAAATTTGAAAGGACATCACACCTTTAAAAGTAGAGAACGTATGAGCCAAGATAGTATGCTGCAATAAATAAAACAAATTGCCACATATATAATTGGAGCTGGAAGAAATGGTGGAGATTTAGGCTGTCGAGTTGAATGCTAAGCAATTATAGCCTCATGAGTTGGGTTGGATTTGTATCTCTTCTTTGTGAGCCAATGCGCTCAATTTTCTGCAGATGTATATGTAACAAGCAAAGCATCAAAAGATACCACAGAAATGGGGCAGATTCTGTGATATTTCCTGGACAGAATTAGAGATTAATATTCCTCTAGATCCTCATCTGAGGTTTTGACAGCTTTCCCATTTGCCTGAAGGTTTCATTAAATCCCCTTACACATCATACTTACATGAACAAGCAATATATTTTCCTTTCCTACCTGCATTTTCATAGTACCTCAACATTTTAACACCCAAGCACTTTTGCATTTTCGTGTTAGTCACTTTTTTGTTACAAAGCCTCTATATTCTCCTAACTCAGCTCTTCTGTACCCATGTCAAAAGACATATGACAAAATCTACAAGATTGGATTGTCAAAGGCAATCTCCTGTTCAAAATATACATTCATGTGAATTCCTTTACAAGCTACCTGACAACCACAAAATCCATAAAAGAGTGTCTCCACAAGGTCAGAATAACTTAAGGAACATTTAACAGTGAATGAATGGATGTGTAATCAAAACACTATGATATTTGAATTGACAGGTGAATTTCTGCGGAACTGAACTTCTCAGAATCAGAAAAGGAAAGGTCAGTTTTAAATTCCTTCAAGAAATGGTGCATTTGCCAAACCTCGATATCATATTTTATTTATTTATTTAATTTTTATCCCACCTTTATTATTTTTATAAATAACTCAAGGTGGCGAACATACCGAATACTCCTTCCTCCTCCTATTTCCCCAACAACAACCACCCTGTGAGGTGAATTGGGCTGAGAGACAGGGACTGGCCTAAGGTCACCCAGCCGTCTTTCATGCCTAAGGCAGGACTAGAACTCACAGACTCCTGGTTTCTAGTCCAGCACCTTAACCGCTAGACCAAACTGGCTCTCCATATATTTTCCACCTTTTTGAAATGAAGGAAGCTGTAAGATCATTCAGTGTTCATGTTACATTTACTTCTTTTAGCTCATGTTCAGGGGTAGTTAATCTGCTGCCTGATCTAAAGATTATTACTTGAATCAGCAACTGACAAACAGAAGATCTTGAAGGCCTGTGTGCAAGATGGATCACCTAGCCTTTTTTTTTTTTGGTCATGTGACTGAGATGTTATTCCCTCTTTACTGAAAACAGAGTCTGCTACCTATCAATTTCAGTGAAGTGGATCCTCCCACCTTGCATCAGCTGAGTCTGTCACACATGGAGCGGGCACTGAATTAACGTCAACTTTTCAAATATGGGTTGCAATCCAATTACAGTCCAAGCACTAAATGGTGACAACTATTAAGAGTTTAATTTCTTTTTCAGACACTCAAGCCCCTGCCAATCTCTTCTTCCCCTTGCAATCTTCCTTGCCACATTTCATCCCGTTCTGTAGAGTGCTCAAGCCACAGATGTGGCTCTTTGATGGGTGGAAATTTGAAATTCAGTTTCAAACACCTGGGTACCCCACTGTGGAAATGGAGTTCCAGCTGGTCTGCTTCATTTCAAGCTAGAGTGAAAGGGATTCTGCTGCAAATACTGGGGACAGGGTAAAGGTGGTGGTGGTGGTGAGGAAACACCATTATAACTCGACATGAGTATCCGCTAATAACGGCTCGGGGCGTGGGTAATTAAACTGGGTATAGTTTTGGCCCATCCACACAATCAATAATAAACAAAAGCTTGAATAACTGGTTCTGAGCAATTTTGTTTGTTTTTCAACCTCCCTTTGGAATAACATGGGATTCAACCCCTGCTTTGAAGATGTAGGAAAGTCCAAAGTACCAACTACTTCATTTTGTTGAAACCTTTTAAAATGTAGTATCGGAAAATTGAGACAACAAATGACCGACTCTTATCAACTGTTCTTGAGAAAACAGAGTTGCCATGTTCATTAACATTTGGTGAGCTGTTAATAACTGGTAATAACTCTTAAGGAGCAGTCTATCTGGAGATCCTTTCTCTTTACATACAATCTGCAGTAAAATAACATCCAATTATAGTGGATTATAGGAGATTTGGACAAAGGTAAGTATTTCACCAAAAACTACATTGGTTGCTTAGAGTTTGTCAGGAGAACCTCAGACGAATTCCAGCAGAAAGCAGTAGACATTTGGTAAGTCAAAATAATTCAGAGGGAATCAGCCAGACCATAGATACAGGTCATCTTTTTTTTTAATGTGATCTATACACTATGATTTAAAGGCTTAATTTAGATAACTATATGTTGACTACTTCATTGCCCAGCTATCTTCTGAACCAAGAAAATACAATTGAAGCTAACTATTATTTCAGGATGAGGAGGGCCTCTATGAACCATTTGCTAACTATAATATAATTTATACGGATAAAAGATACTTATTATTATTATTATTATTATTATTATTATTAATTTCCAGATTTTTCATCTTACTTACTTCCATTCTTCTTCCTGAGATGAACACAGCAGTCTTCTAAATTCTATATAAACACTTACAGTTAGATTATAAAGAATTACCTATTTTTAATAGATTTTCAATTGCTCTGGCACAAATTTCTACTACAAATTCATCGTGTCATGAACATACATATCCTCACTTTTCTTGTCCACATTTTGCCTCATCTAATTCATCTATAAGTGAACCATGACTGGGAAGCAGTAACTATAAATTGCTTTGCTTAAAAACGATTAGAAAACATTTGGCTAAGTTAAAAATAAATTTGAACCTTGTTCTAATTGTCTTTCTGATAACAGTGAGAAAGCTCTGACTTATTATCAGCTATCAGCACCTGAAGAAATGTACAGAAGAGGGAAATGATTATGTATACCTTTTATAAACTCCTGTTACTATAAAATGTGTCTGTCTGTCTGTCTGTCTGTCTGTCTGTCTGTCGGTCGGTCGGTCGGTCGGTCGGTCTGTCTGTATATCTATCTATCTATCTATCTATCTATCTATCTATCTATCTATCTATCTATCTATCTATCTATCGTATGTGGGAGAAGAGACCTGCTGTTCTCCCACATCTTGGCTTAGGGTGGCTGGGGCTCCTCGTGAGTTTTGTTCTTGGTTAGATTCAGCATCTTGTTATTTATCTGCTTTCTTGTTTTTTATTTGCTCTTACTTATCTGTTTTATCTGCCTTTACTATCTGTTTTGATGGTCTAAATCAAATAAATTAAATTAATTCCATGAGTAGAAGTTGAATATGATTATAATGCTTTTTTAAAATTTGGATAATTGTTTGCATCTAACTGAACTTAACATTTGATTTTGATTTTACTTGGAATAAAAAAGGTACTGTATGTTTCCCATAGTCTTCTCTTTCTGCCCCTGCAGACTCAAACCTGAGCTATAATCCTAACCACCCAGTCCATGTGAACACCGTGGCAGAAAGGTGGATTACTTTAAACTTGAAGAACATTTTAGGAGACCAACCAGCTGTTAGAGTTGCCACTGAAAATGGAATAACCATGACAAGTTTTCCACCTCTTGACCATATCATTTCATAGAATTCACTACAGGCGTCGGCCTACCTGGGTGGCAGCTCCTAGCTAACCTTGTCTGATGTTAAACATATAAGTAGGCTCAGCCACAGTACAGGCTGAGCAAATTCTCCATCTACAATAACTCTGTCAGCAAAGAGCAAAAATTACTGACACTGAAGTTGTCCATAACAAAAGCTCAGGATCTGAACCAGCAGCTTCAGCTTCTTTGACTTGGATATTGTATCTTCATTATTGTTTCAATATAGGAAAAGAAGGAGAAAGGATGGAGTAGGGGGGAAATTTAAGCACATACATTTTAAAAGCCCAGATAATTATTAACAAACTGTTGAGACTCAATGAAAGAGCAAGACTGCATGGAAGGAATAAAGCTGTTTTTTAACGAAACGGTAATGATTATAGCTAAGTGAACTCCAACCTTCTGTTCTCTTTTAACTCCTGCTGATGCTGCATTTATTTCAAGCGAATATTCTGTCATTGTTTCCTTTCAAGTTAGCTGGTGACTCGGAAAAAGAGCTGGCAGGCAGCAAAGTCAAGTGTAAGTGCCTTGCAAAAAAATCCAAACGCACAAACACATGTATTAGGGAGCCCTTCTGGAATTTGATTCAAATCGCATCTAACGTCTACCTGTCCTACAGTTTGTTTCAATGCTGTGTTGCTCCTTGCTTAATGCTCTAGAGTAGGTTCATCCCACATTAGGAATCCCAGCTGATTTCACCTGGAAAGCATGTCCTTGCCGATGACAGGCAAAAGATTTAAAATATGCTTTTATCCAGGGCTTTCCAGGTCAGCTGAGACAGGAAAACCCAATAATTCCTTTCTCCCCGTAGAATAATTTTCTACTTTCCCTGGATTTAACCCTCTTTAAAGATCCAGTAGAGGAATTCTATTTGCAGTGTTGGTCAACCTTGGCAAGTTTAAGATGTGTGGACTTCAACTCCCAGAATTCCCCAGCCAGAATTCCACACATCTTAAACTTGCCAAGGTTGACCAACACCGTGTTAGACCAAAACCAACATGACATGGCAGATCTAGGACTGGGTCTCTCTCTCTCTCTCTCTCTCTCTCTCACACACACACACACACACACAAATAAATATGAAAGTGGTACTGGAGAAGAAAGATAAGACTAAACGCTCTGTCTTTTCTGTGATTTAATCTTCCTATCATGGCTGGGCTATTTTCCCACTTGGGGATAAAATACTATTCAGTACAAATGCCTCTTCACCCCATCAATGCAGCTTGGGGAACAGCTTTCTCTTTCACCAAGAAAATACCATTGAGGGAAAGGGATGTTATCACCTCCCCCTCCAGGGCTTCCCCAATTTATCTTTATGCACTTCTGAGTTTTGTTTTAATGCTTGGGATCTGATCTCAACCTCCTTGCACCAGATAGTTTGGCCCTGGATCTGTACAGCTAAAAGGCTAATACTGTTTTCTTGTGCAGCAAGCTTGCAGTGGTAAACAGTTCCTTTACCACATGCTTTCTGCACACAAATGTTGCCAGTCGCTAGCATGCAATGGGTCTTTTTTTTTCCCCATTTGATGATGCTTAACAATGAATATAATCAATAAATAAGCATTCCGTTGACCAAGATCCACCTAAATACAGGTAGTCCTCGCTTAACCACCATTCATTTAGTGATGGTTCAGACTTACGACAGGCTGGAAAAAATTACTTGTGACCTGTCCTCACACTTACGATCGTCGCAGCATCCCCACGGTCACGTGATCACGATTTGGGCGCTTGGCAACTGGTTTGCATTTATGAGTGGCACAGCATCCCATGGTCACGTGATTGCCATTTTTGACCTTCCTGGCCAGCTTCTGGCAAGCAAAATCAATGGGGAACCACGTGATTTGCTTAACGACCATGTGGTTTGCTTAATGGCTGCTGCATAAAAAGGTCATAAAATCGGGTCAGATTCACTTAATGACCACTTCACTTAGCAACCAAAATTCAGGTCCCAATTGTGGTTAAGTAAGGACCACCTGTATCACTTTAAATTATCTCCCCACACAACTGTACAGCAGCAGCAGCACTCCCCAGGCTTGTATGACCCAACAAACTTCTTTTTATTGATGAACAATATTTCTATTAGACTGAAAAGGTGTTCAACTGCAACGAAGACTATCACTGTCGGTTGCTCGTTCATGATTTCTTTGTGTCAGAAAAGGCTCGACCTGATGAGTCTGTGACCATCAGATGGCTGTTAAAAGCTATTGCACTGGCTCAAGACTGGAAGTGAAATGAAGCAGGAAACAAACATGGTGGGGAGAATCCTGCAAAGATTTGCTCAATAACAAGGGAGCAGATCATTTAATTTGTATTACAGCTTTGGGAGTTTAATTGCACAGGTCAAATGTAGATCAATTTAGCTCTTCTTTGATTTCCCAAGTGTGACGCCTCCAATCATCCATGGAAGCAGTTAAGTTACAGCAACATCATAATTACAGCCATGGTGTCACAAAGCTCCCTTGCTCTGATATCCAAACAAAGAATTCAGAACTGGGGACCATGCAAAAAATTCTCTAGACATCACAAAGTCCCCAATTCCCCAATTCGTGACACAGCAAAACAGAACCTTGTTTTTCTCTCAACGATCATGGGTTGCTAAGAAAGGCCAGCCCAGCAGATTAAAAATAAATCCAAGTTATATCAAGAAATCAATTAATTTTTGCACTTTAGTTTCTGTTGTACCAAAGAAAGAACGGTTTTTTAAAATATATCTATATATCTATATCTATATCATCTATATCTATATCTATCTATATTAAAAGGTTTTAAAGCAATGGTAAAAACTAATACAAAGTAATATAAAGTAAGGGAGAAAAAAGAAAAAGAGAAATCAAAGAGAAAGCTAAAAGTGCAAGAAAGAAAGAAAAAGTAAATTAGAAAAGAAAGAAAAAAGACACAAACAAGTAGCTTCTGATGTTCTTTACAGCAGTTATATTACAGGTACAATTATAAATTTACCTCTTTCTCTAAAGTTACATCATGACTCATGTCTTTCTATAATCTATCCTGTCCAATCATCAAAACCGTAAATCATAAGTTCATTTTCTTCTATTTCATGCAGAATGTTCATAAGGGGTTTCCAGTCAGCAGTAAACATAAAAAATTTGGCCATCTCAGCAAGTTCCATCATCATCACCAGCCATTCCTCCATTGTAGGTATTGCCAAATCTTTCCATCTTTATGAATACAATAATGTCGCTGCAGTTATCATATAGAAAAACAAAGTTCCATAACTTTTTTCCAACTGTTTGTCCATCAGCCCCAAGAGGAAGACTTCTGGGCTCAATTGTATATTAATCTTTAAAATCCTCTGAATCAGTGTATGTATTTGGATTCAAAATTTTCTAGCTTTTTTACATACCCACTAAGCATGATAAAATGTCCCTTCTTGTTGTCCACATTTCCAACATAAATTTGAAGTGCCTTTATACATTCTAGACAATTTCTCTGGTGTCATATACCAACGGTACATCATTTTATAAAAATTCTCTTTAAGATTGTAATGTAAATTTCAATCCTATCAACCACGTATTTTCCCATTGTTCAATCTGTATATTATAACCAAAAATTTTAGCCCACTTTATCATACATTCTTTCATTTGTTCCTCTTCTGTTTCAAATTTCAATAAGAGTGTATATCTTTGAGCAATTACATGTTCATCATTTGTACACAATTCTATTTCAAAATCAGTCTTACAGTGTTCAGTACCACAAACTCTTTTGTCTACTTTAAATCTTTCTGATAACTGTAAATAAGAAAACCATTAGCAACGAAGAAGTAAAGTTTTGTATTTCTCAGGTATCCATATTTTCTGTATGTTCTGGGCAGTATAATCTTTCAAAAGGAGTTTGAAATTAGGCTTGACGGGTTAGCTACATTTCTCATCCCAGTCCAAAGGACATGGAATATCCAGAAGAAGGTATAAGAGACCACTTGACTCCTCTTATCTGGGAAAATATCTATTTCCCTGATGGTTCACTATATTTTATCTTAAAAGTTGTTCTCTGAAATCAGCTAAGTAAAATATTTTTAAACGGGAACACCACGATGGCAGCTGCTGCAGCTTCAAGACTGAGACTGAGACGTCAGTCCATGGGGAAAGAAATGTGGCCAGTCTGGCTAGCACTGGTGACAGCCAAGGAAAGCACTTTCGAATTGGCAGTGATAAAATGTCACACAAGAAGTTGGGGTGAAGATAAGGCTTGGAACATGCAACTGTAATCCAAACAGATTTTTGCTGCCAAGGTTGTCAACAACAGAATATTCTGTGGGGAAATATCTCAGCCTTTGAATGGGGGAGAGAACAGTGTGAAAGAGACTCATCGTAAAAGAGAAAAATCGAAGTATGCATTCAAAAGTTAAAATCTCAGCAATAATGAATGAGATATATCCTTAAGCCGGTGTTTCTCAACCTTGGCAACTTTAAGAAGGGTGGACTTCAACTCCCAGAATTCCCCAGCCATTCTGGGAGTTGCAGTCCACCCCTCTTAAAGTTGCCAAGGTTGAGAAACACTGGCTTAAGCACGGCAATTCTTAATGTTTATGGCATGTTGTTCAAGGGTCCAAAATGTTTTACATACAGGTAGTCCTCGCTTAACGACCACAATTGAGACCAGAATTTTGGTTGCTAAGTGAAGAGGTCATTAAGCAAATCCAACCTGACTTTATGATCTTTTTTGCAGTGGTCATTAAGCAAATCTTTCTTAAATCGTGCTTTCTCTGCGACAGCCCCCGCCTTATGGAACATCTTGCCCCCGGAGGTGAGACTGGCCCCCTCCCTCCTGGCCTTTCGGAAGGCCCTTAAGACCTGGCTCTGCCGCCTGGCCTGGGACAACAGAGGTGGCAGTGCCTCCTGGGGTTGGCTGGCCCCGTAGCAATAAGACCTATGCTACGCTCTCCAATCCATCTTGGATTCTATTCTATTTTATTTTATTTTATATTTGGATTTATTTTTATACATTTTCTACTCTGTATGGTTTTAAATATTTTAAATTTTTAAGTCTTAATTATTGTAACCCGCCCAGAGTCCCTTGTATGGGAGATGGGCGGGGAATAAATTAAATAAATAAATAATAAATAATAAATAAATCACTGCAGTCATTAAGTGAACCACGTGGTCATTAAGCAAATCACGTGGTTCCCCATTGATTTTGCTTGCCAGAAGCTGGTCAGGAAGGTCAAAAATGGCAATCACATGACCACGGGATGCTGCCATGGTCATAAACGCATACTGGTTGCCAAGCGCCCAAACCGTGATCATGTGACCGCGGGGATGCTGTGACAGTCGTAAGTGTGAGCACCAGTTGAAAGTCAGTTCTTTCAGCACTGTCGTAAGTCTGAACCATCACTAAATGAATGGTCATTAAGTGAGGACTACCTGTACTCATCACCTAAGTAAGCTTGTCAAAATAGCAAAAAGGTAAATCCTTCTTGTTATTCCCAAACTGCAGATGGCAGGTCTAGTGGGAAGAGAAGCTTTCAAAAGTTTGCAATACCCCAACAAATAAAAGAATGTAAGAAGAGTCCAAATGATTCCCAATAAAGGAACTCCCAATTTAGCATCTCATTTTGCCCAATAATGCTTGAACGATACTAAATAGATTTGTTGACAAGACCTGCCAACTGGATCAACCCAAAAGTCGATGTGGACTGTAATCTAGCTTCTCCCTGTGGTTTCAACTAGATGGCCACAAGACACCCCTGTCCAGAACTTCCCCGTTACTTTTCAGCTGCTGAAACTCTGATGTGTTGCCTTGGATCCGCAAGTTTAACCATAGTAATCAAGCAATGACCTGCATTTTTGCAGTTTCTGCCAAGGGGAAGCTTTACATAGAAAGAGCCTGCACTCCTTCCACTTGATGTACAAATCACATTTTTCCACTGAGGAGTCAATGACCATATAAATAAGCCCCATTAGTGCATCTCACCTATTGCTAATTTTCAGCAGAGGGATTTACCAATTCCATGCTTCTTCCTAATCTTTTAAAATGGAGACACTAAGTTACTGAAAAGGCACATTTCTGTGTACAAAAATGCAAAATATAAAGCTGAACTATGAAACTGCTTTCTATTCTGTTTCTTTTATATTATTGGCCCTAATTATTTTTCGAGGATCATGAATTCAGTCATGGAGAAACTCGCTCCCGGGGATGCTATGCTAGATTAATTCCATCATAATATGTTCTTTAATTTTCTTTGAATTAATCATTCTATTTTTAATTTCCTAATTCAATAAATTGGTCTTCCCCTGGAATTCCTAAACTGATTACTAACCAACAAATCCATGTTAGAAAAATAATCAAAATGTTGAACTAAACCAGTAATATGCAGTTAATTGATCAGACACCTCCTTTTTATACTTCAGTTCTATGGTTTAATATTATTCCCATGTGGCAAATATGGGTACCCGGTATGTCGTTAAGGAACACAAATTGTAACCAGCTTCCTAGAAAGGTAATTTTTAAAAGATCTTTAGAAGTTTTACAATGCCAGATAATGAAATTATTAATCAGAAGCCTTGTTCATTTGATTGTTTTTCCAATGGCTAATTTGAGCTATATTATAATGTAATATATTATATATTTTCTATTAGAACGGAGGGTTCTTCATCTTCTTTTTGAAAAAATAAGGCTTATTAGTGAAACTTAAAAGGAAGATGTTAAAGCTGTCCTTTCTAATCACCTCCATCTCTTATTCTAATTTCTTTATCTCCACCTGATCTTTCCATTATTTTTGCCATGACAAACCCAGAGAACCATTACCTGGGACATTATTTCTCACACCACCACAGTCCTCTATGTTTTTCTTCTCTGCTTTGTACTGCTCAACGGAGGAGGAGGAGGAGGAGGAGGAGGGGGAGGGGAGAAGGGGAGGGGGAGGAGGGGGAGGGGGAGGGGAAGGGGGAGGGGAAGGGGAAGGAGAAGGAGAAGGAGAAGGAGAAGGAGAAGGAGAAGGAGAAGGAATTCATTATTTTCTGATTGCTCCAGAGAGGAAAAACAAATCCCCATTCCTTCTTAATCCACAAAGTGTAAGGCTTAACTAAGGAAGTCAAGGAATACAATCTTTAATTCATAGCTTGTTAACTGCTCATTTACCTAAATTGCCCCGGCATCCTTCCAAGCCCACCACTCCCTGTGGCAAGCTCTGCCTCCCCACTAACATCTGATCAGGTGTCCCCGGTGCTCCTCTTTTGATCTCCAGGCAGGTCCTGTGCTGGTACACCAGCCTGGATCTTGACAACAGGCTACCATCTGCTGTTTCAGTTGAGAGGTTTTGTTCCTCTGGGGGGGGGGGGGAGTAGGAAGTCCATTGGTGCTTTTACTTTAAGATCTGAGAGTTATATTCAATGAACTTGATGGCCGGGAGCAGCAAGGAATTAATCCTAAATCAGCAGTTCAGTCCAGCATTAAAAAAAAAAAGTTAAATGCCCCCCAAATGATCAACTGAGAGAATAAACCACCTGAATTTAACCAAGGCTATAACCTAATGTAGCTATTAAATTTATCAACTGAAGCTTTTTTTTTCTCCTGGACTAACTACTCTTATCATTGTTTCCCTGAATCGGGGACTGATTGTTAAGAATTGCTTTCTAAACTACATTTCCTTGACTCTTTCATCCACTCTCCAACAATTGATCCAAGAGTTCAAGGAAAGTCAGGAGAAAAAATTTCAGGGGTATAGTCAAAGGATCAAATTATGGGAAAGATAAATAATTCTGACCAGAAATAATGGGCTGTTTTGAGTAGATAAAAGGGAGAAAATAGAAGACAGAACACTTCACCAGCCAAGGCAAGAAATGAGCACAATGAGGGTTAATGGTGAAAGGCCTGGAAGGGAAGAGGGAAACAATATGAACTGGCTCCTTATTGTATGAATTTTGGAGAATGAACAGTAATTATAGTTCATACTTCATCAACTAGGTTGATGGTGATGTTGTAATTAGATAAAAATAATTAATGAGCCATAGTAAAGGTAAAGGTTCCCCCACACATTTGTGCAGTCGTGTCCGACTCTAGGGGCCGGCGCTCATCTCCGTTTGTTAGCCGAAGAGCCAGCGCTGTCCGAAGACGCTTCCACCGTCATGTGGCCG